>JAVRXN010000005.1:22540081-23140081 GCA_033556935.1 Timema podura
CTAAACAGATAAAAAAAAAGTGAAATTAACTTACCTTAATATATTCAATGGGATCTTTGCTGTTGAACTCTTTCGAATAATTTGTCTATTCTTGTTTCAATTGTATTACCTAATGCTATCCGTACGCAGGAGTCAATTCGGAGTCGATTTCGCTGCCTCGTTTTAATATTTACCATTGTGGAAATTCCCTTTTCACATAAATAAATATAAACAAAGGGCAGCACATTTTGAATGGCGATGGTAAACAGGTGGAGATTATTTGTATCATCCATGATTTCTATTATACATGCTTCCCCTCCCCTCCATTATCACGGAAAATCGAGAGTCTACTGTACTTAAATGCTGCTTACGATCATCGAATTCTTTCTTCCAAAACTTAAAATTTAAGATAATTGATCTCAGTAATAAACAAATAACATTTTTAATTATGGTTTCGAGGCCTTCCACCCCCCCCCCCCCAAAAAAAAAACAACACCTTTTGCGACTCTGTTCGTGGAGCCAGAAGTTTAAGGTGAGAATATAGGAAATTCAGAAAAAAGGGCAGTATCTTTTTCAATTTTTATATTTTTATAACAAAACAATTTTCTGTCCAAAATAAATCGAATAATTTTTTCATCACCACGTCCTACACCCCGTTCGGACTATACGATTCTGAACAAATTACGTTAATGTCCTTAGGGATAAGGAAGGTTATATTTATAGGACGTATACCTACAGTGGAAAACCATTTAGGAAAAACCACCCTGAGTACTCTCAACCAAGATTCGAACCTCAATCTCCCTGTCATCGGCAATATAATCTACTGCGAGAGGAGTACCCTAGACAATAGGACCACCAAAGTGGGTTTAAATCAAATATTACTCCAGTAGAAACATAAGAGTTTAATTTTCTTCACATGGCTGATATCAACAGTTGTTGAATATCTGTCATGAGCATAGTGACATTAGATGATAAACTCTTTAAACGAAAAAAGTTTTAATTAATTCTTAGTATATCCTTGACAGATATACAAGAACTGTTGATATCAGCCATGTAAATTAAATTATCCTTTATGTTTGTATTGAAGCAATAGTCGATTTAGTTTGAGCAAAAAAGTTTTGATATAAAAACTGCGAAAAGCTTAGTTTTTCTCGCATCCCCTACATTCACAACATAAACAAAATAATGCTTCTTGAAGGAAACATTATAATGACTTAAAGGTGGGAGTGCAGAGAAGACTAGTTAAGGGTAGTAATTTTTCTTTTTTCTTTTCTCAATGTTTCTGTAAAAGTGTATTCCATATCATTAATGCTCTTTGGTGGAGTATTCCTGCAACTATAGAAAAACTCCATCATAGAGATGCTGATGGACATTGTGCTACTTTACAAGGAACTTCTGGTACTGTGTGTGGATGTTGTCATTGTTGCAGGTGGATGTTCCCAACATGCAGAATCTTGTTCACTAGAGCAGATCTGCTGATGGACATTGTTCTACTGGTACTGTATGTGGATGTTGTCACTGTTGCAGGCGGATGTTCCCAACATGCAGAATATTGTTCACTAGAGCAGAGCTGTTAATGGACATTGTGCTACTGGTACTGTATGTGGATGTTGTCACTGTCGCAGGCGGATGTTTCCAACATGCAGAGCTTCTGATAGACATAGTGCTACTGGTACTGTATGTGGATGTTGTCACTGTGTCAGGTGGATGTTCCCAACATGTAGAGCTGCTGATGGACATTGTGCTACTGTACAAGAAGCTACTGGTACTGTATGTGGATGTTGTCACTGTTGCAGGTGGATGTTCCCAACATGTAGAGATGCTGATGGACATTGTGCTACTGTACAAGAAGCTACTGGTACTGTATGTGGATGTTGTCACTGTTGCAGGTGGATGTTTCCAAAATGCACACCTGCTGATATACATAGTGCTACTGGTACTGTATGTGGATGTTGTCACTGTTGCAGGCGGATGTTCCCAACATGCAGAGTATCGTTCACGGGAGTGAGGCCGGAGCAGAGGTACGCGGTGCTGATGGACATTGTCCCGGTGGACAACAAGAGGTACCGGTACGCGTACCACCGGTCGTCGTGGCTGGTGGCAGGCAAGGCCGACCCCCCGGCCCCTTCTCGCCTCTACATGCACCCTGACTCCCCCTTCACAGGAGAACAGCTCAGGAAGCAGGTCGTCTCCTTCGAGAAGGTCAAGCTCACCAACAATGAGATGGATAAACACGGACACGTGAGTGTTTTGGTTTTATTTACTAAGCAAAGAATACTTCACAAATTCATTTCAAATTCCATACATTTTTGTGTCCATCATTTTAGGCAAAATTAAGAGAATCATCCCTAAATGGCCATCGAAGGCCAGATTTTAAGTTTTTAATTTCTCATTTCATTATAAAGTATTGTGATCGTGAAATAATCGATCTCAATATTTTGATAAATATTTTACGTTTTATGTGAACACGAACCCAAAAAAGTGTATTTTAAATTACTGTCTGTCCCCATGTTTGTCTATATGACAGTCTGTCCCATGCCACGGATCCAAAATAGTGTGACGGCTTTTGTCCAAACTCGATATTTAGATTTATTTGGGCTATAATATAAAATGTTTTATCTTTACTCTAGCCCTTCAACTAAGGGTAGTTTAATTATGATTAATTTTTTAAAATTTCAAATTTTTCAAATATTGTCTTAACGATTTCGTTTAAAATGCATATCTAGGATTAGTTTGACATGACAAATAGCACTCTCCTATATAATCGGTTTATGGGCAAATATTCGTTTACTTATGACTGACAAATAGCACTCTCCTATATAATCGGTTTATGGGCAAATATTCGTTTACTTATGACTGACAAATATCACTCTCCTATATAATCGGTTTATGGGCAAATATTCGTTTACTTATGACTGACAAATAGCACTCTCCTATATAATCGGTTTATGGGCAAATATTCGTTTACTTATGACTGATTTTTCAAAAACTAGAAATATTTTACAAATCGCTCTAACGATTTGGTTCCAAATGGGTTTCTTGCGAGTGTTAGAAGCGTTTGACATGACAAATAACCCTATATACTTTGTTTTGGGTGAAAATTTGATAAAGGGTCGTATACTGAGGAGTGATATTTTTTTAAATTCAAATTATTTTAAAAATGGCTCTAACAATTTTGCTTAAAGTGTATATCTGGGGAGTGTTTGACATGAACGTGACAAATAAAACTGTATACTTAATTGTTTTGAGGAAAAATTTTGTTTAAGCCTATTGGTAGTTTACTGATAACGGTTTTTATAATTTTCATATTTAAAAAATAATAATAATATTTAGCACCGCGTCTTACTACCCGTTCGGGTTATACGCTTAAGTACTAACTACGCTAATGGATTAGGAATTGGGAGGGTTGAGTTTAGAGGAAGTGAACTCGCAATTGCGTGGAGGGGAGTGGAAAACCATTTAGGAAAAACCACCCCAGTTCACCCGACCGAGATTAAAACCTCAATCTCCCCGTCCTCGGTGGTCGAGCTCAACACGACTAGAGCGTTAGCCAACTACGCCACCGAGGCGGGTCATATTAAAAAAAATGAAAAAAAATGCTTTTTCAATTTGGTTCAAAATTGTTACCAGGAGACTATACAATTTGGTTTAAAATGTATCTATAATGAGTGATCATTGTGCTAAACAAGAAGAGATGTTTGGTTTTATGAGCAAAATTTAAATAAGGGAAGCTTACTAAAAACTTATTTTGAAAATTTTCTTCTAAGCTATAATGCACAAGATGAGAAAGTTTGTGCGATTGTTTCGTACCATTTATTTAGATTTTTTTCTCTAATTAAACAAAATGGTTCCTTAGTATAAACGTTAAATTTATGTTAATGTCAGATATTCATTCACCTTTGAAACTCACTTCTGTGGTCAAATGGTCTAGGACGTCACTATCGCAATAGAATATAGACTGCCAACGACAGGAAGATTTGGGTTCGGATCCCAGTAACGTGTTCTAAGTTTTATTACCTCCAAAGTTTTTCCACTCTCTCTCCACGCAAATTTGGGTATACTTCAGATTGATTAAAACTTAATCGTCCCTAGCACACTAGCGTAATTATTTCATATTTGTAAAACCCGGTACCATAAAAATGTTTTTTGTTAAATTATGACGGAAATTTAACTAAATTTTTTTCTTGAAGCAATATTTTATTTTATTTGTTTTGGACAAAAAACTAGTGAACATAATGTGGGCGTGTAGGAAACCTGAGTTAAAAGCAGTGTATTTGTATTTTTGCATTTTTAATATTTTTTAATTTAGCACCACGTCTTATTGCCCGTTCGAGTTATACGCCTAAGTACTAATTACGCTAATGAGCTAGGAGTTGGACAGGTTTAATATAGAGGAAGTGAGCCCGCATTTACATGGAGGGAGAGTTTAGGAAAAATCACCCCCAGTTCACCCGACTGAGATTTGGACCTCGATCTTCCCGTCCTCGGCAGTCTAGCTCAACACGAAACTAGCGCTTTAGATAAATACACCACCGAGGTGGGTAGTGTTTTTGTATAGTGTTTATATCAAAACATCTTTTTGGTCAAAATAAACTAAATAATTCTCCAGTAGAAACATTAGAATTTAATTTTCTTCACATGGTGACCTCAACAGTTTTTTAATATCTGTCAAGGGTGTCCTGGAATTTTAGTGGTAACATTTTCTCTTCACTCATAAGTTTTTCATCTCGGTCAAAACACTGGTCTTAACTCACTTTACCTACACTCCCACCTTAAGCCGATGGCCTTAGGGCAGTGGCCTTTGGTAGACAGATGCTTCATGGTACTAGCGATGCTTGATTGTCTGTCTTGTTTCTTGTGCAGCTGGTGCTCAACTCGATGCACAAGTACCAGCCTCGGATCCACCTCGTCAAGAGGCACGAGTCTCAAGGGAACTCACCGATCACGGACCTCGAGGCTGAAGAGTTCAAAACGTTTATCTTCCCAGAATCTGTCTTCACCGCCGTCACTGCTTACCAGAACCAGCTGGTGAGTTGAAGATACTAAACAAATCTGTTTGGCTTTAATTTTAGTGCCGCGTGCATCGGGCTGTTCGCAACTCACACTTATTCACACGGTAAAACTAGTATTGATTATTATTATTTCTTGATTTATTTAACGTGGGAGCTCTCTGTGATCTAGTGGTAAGGGTTCCTGGCTACAGATCCAGAGGACCCGGGTTCGATCCCCACGCTTCCTGAGTTTATGTGAAGCAGTGGGTTTGTAACGGGTTCAATTCATCTTTGTGAGGTCAAATGAGGAGCTACTTGAAGAAAAAGATAGCTTTGGTCTAGAAAACTGAGAGTAACACCCGGAGGTTTCGTTGTGCCAACCATATGACACCCTGTATCAGCAGAAGTAGGCACTATCTTTACCAACAGATGGTGGCCGCTCGGTTTGTATGGCGTGATTTAAGGCTGATGCCATGGAGTTTTTTTTAACGTGCACGTTATGAACCGACTGATTATACAAACACAAAACCTATTCACGAACTTAAATCTAGATTATACACATCACCCAGCCCCAGGCCGTAGGTTTATCACCGTACAATGGGAAACCAAAGTTTCATCAACGATGATTTGTTTGATAATGCTGAGAAGCGAACCCGGATCCCTTGAATTAGCAGTCAGATGCACTACCGATTGAGATAAGGTGTTGGACTATCGAATAGATGCACCAGCATTCAAACATAGTGAAAACTAGAGCGTGGATACTGGATAGTAGCTATTATACCTCAAAAGTGCCCCCGGTCAAAATAACGTATTTCTCCAATAATCCCTGGAGTTTTGATAAACTGACTATCATTTATAAAAGTAAAAATAAGAAGGATTATACACCGAAAATATGTCAAAAATTTTTTAAATTTCCAAAATATTAAAAGTAAATCCACATTTTCAGAAAACGACAATTCCTTTCGACAACAGTTTCTCTAGTTTTAGCAAAATAGACTTCAATTTTATTTATTTGGATACAAGCATTTCCTTCTAGGATTGTAGGGCCTACAATATTAAAGTTTTAAAATTTTTAACTTAGTGAAGATGCAAGCTATATCATAATTTATTATAGTCTTCGAATTATTAGACACTATCGAGACAGAATTCCTGAGTGCTACGGTGGCCGCATGGTCTAAGGCATCACTCCGATGACTGGGAGACCACGGCTCGATCCCAGTCCGGTTTATTGAGGGTGGCTTTCCCTAAATGGTTTACCACTTTCCCTTCACGCCCATGCTGGTATAGTTTATATAGTATATACCTTATTTATTTTTATGCTATTGTTATAGTTATTTGCGGAAACCGGTATGGGCTCTAAGACGCGGGTATAAAAATTAATACCACTTGAGAGCGTGTGGACCAATTTGGTTTTCATTTAATAACACTACTCGTACAGGCTAAACGTTTAGGAAGGTAAAATTTTAGGAAAATATACCCTCAATTGCGTAAATGTAGAGTGGACTTTTTTTTAAATAACCTTACTATAACCGAGTAGGGTATCAACCCCCAACCTCCCTATCACCAACAAACTAGAATAAACAAGCTTGACATTTATACCACGTGGGGGAACAATAAACTTTAAAAAATGATATTAATAAGAAGGCCTTATTTACGTTTAAGAGGAACTTGACGTGAATTATTTATCTATACTTCACACTTTTCACATACTAACTACGCTAATGAGCTAGACATATGGTAGGTTGAATCTATGGGAAGTGTAACCACATTTGCATGGAGGAGAGTGAAATACCATTTTGAAAAAAAAACTCAGTTTCCTCAACCGGGATTAGAACCTCAATATCCTCGTCATCGACAGTCTAGTCTAATACGAGAGTGACACCTCAAACCATGCGGCCACTGAAGCATATATGCACATGTTTATATTGTAAATACACTTTTCTCAGAAATTATTACACACATCATTCGACAATAATCAACCTTTCATAAGATCGATAATATTGTAAAAGTGTACTATAATTGTCCATTGATAATTTATGGTTTGCCTCTAAAAAAAATTTTAATTTTGGATTGATTAAAGTCAAAAATATATTTTTACTGACAAACAATTATTCATACATGGACAATTCCAGTAATTACACTTTTACAATAATAGTGAGATTATGAAGTGCTATTTCACATGATTAGCTTGATAGTTTCTAAGAAATGTGTATTTACAATACAAATCGAGTGATTCGTGTCATGGGCCCTTCAATAATATAATATAATGTACTAAATTAGTTTTAGAAATTATATATGTTTAAAATTCATTTAAGGCTAGGTACAAAATTATACGTCTGAAGGTTATAAGGTACTGAACTAATTTTAGGAACACAATTTCTCTTATCGACTTAATTTAAAATGCAGGTTAAGAAAGCAACTCTAGGAGAAAATATACCCACATTAGTAGGAAGGGGGGTATGAGCCCCCTCTCCCATCACCCAGTGCAACCCAGCCAAGTTCCAAATCTCGACTAGCCCCTTCCTCGGCAATCCAGCCTACTCAAATTTCCCGAACATCGCTTCATGAATCAGAAACCTCCATTTTATCCTCCCACTCACACTTTCAACCACCAACATCAAAGTTTAATTTTCATGCACATATTACAACTGGTACAAATATTCTACTTATAAGTCTTCGAATTACCTCGGTAAGCTACCAAATCCTGTTATTCTATTTCAGTTTCAACGCACGAAATGGTGCTAATTAGCTAGAAAATCCTCAGCAAAATGAATCAGTATATATATATATATATATATATACTTTTTTCACCAGTGTTAAATTTCACATAAAATGTCCAAACAACGTTGTTCAGTAGTGTATGTGTGTGTATATGTGTGTATATACAGGGTGTTGCGTAACATGTTCAGTAATGGAGAATAGACATAAAAACCATGAAAATAGTCCAAATAGGGTGAGGTGAAAAAAATTAGATGGCTTATGATGAGGAAAGTGATGGACAACCTGCTGAGGTCAGGTGTAGCTCACCTGAGTGACATTAATCTTCAAAAAGAAAAAAAGTGTAGTATGTGGTTGGCTTTTATTTAGCTAGTTAATATTCACGTTTCAATTAAATTGTTAACTTTCAAGCTACTAATCGTCTAATTATTTTGGCACCACCTGTATAAACATATGTCCCATTTGACCTTGTTTCCGTGTTATAGTCATGTAAGCACTCCAGTAATTTGAAGCTGCTTAACATTATAGTAAGTTTCTTAAAAAACATTATAAATGGTAGTAAGGAACGAAATATATAATACTAGATTAATTCAATTTTAAATAGAAATGGGATTGTTGTTCTAAGGAACAAGGGAATAAAAAATTAAGAAATAATTCAATTTTAAACAAACATTTTTTCAGTCACATTTTTATTCAGATATGCCTTGTTAATATATTATCAACCAAAAATCTAGTCATTTACATGTTTCTCTAATATTAGCCAAAGAATAATTAATCTTTTATACATGTTAATATAATTTTAATATGTTTACAATTATGATGTTCATAATATTTTATTATCTGTTACAATACTAATGTATTGGAACCTTGACTTGTAAGTAAATTGCCAAACTTTTCAATATATTATATCTTTGTGCTCATATAGCCATCATATTTTAATATTTTATACATTTATTCTTCAATTTTAACTTGACTTGTAAATGAATTACTAAAACTTTTCTAAGTATTGTATTTTGTGCTAGTTTAGCCGTTATATTTAAGCATACTTCTTTTTTGATCTTGTATCAACTTTACACAGCTGATAATCCCATTTCTATTTAAAATTGAATTAATCTAGTATTATTATAGTAAGTGCTCAAATTGGCCAACTTAAGCCTGAATGCAGTTGTTGTGAAGTGTCAAAAATACATTACATTACTTAGGCTAAAGGTAACAATTTTTTACGTTTCATACATCCATCACAGACTCCGCCTTAAAATATGAGTGAATAATGACCCTGAGCACGGGGAGATTCCTGGATAGCTCAGTGGTAGAGAATTGGTGCACTAATCCAAAGGTCTCGGTTTTTATCCGAGTTCTCCCTATAATGTTAAGCAGTTCCACATTACTTGAGTACAAAAATATAGTTCTAAAACAAGGTCAAATGGGGCATATGTTTATATGGACTTATTTTAAATAATTTTGTGTTTCCTGTTTACTGGTGAAGTGGGTCCAACATTTACGGTACACCCTGTATTTATGTGTGTATGTGCATGTGTGTACCGTGTTAGCCTGTGAAACTAGATTTGATTTATCAGTCTGCCAAACTGATACAGGTTTGCCACCATGTTAGCGGGTTGGTTTGGAAGGGTTTTGAGGGGGGAAGAAGGGGTAGTTTAATGGTGGTGATGGCTTCCCATTATTTGCAGGGTTGTTTTTTTTCGTCAGCACGCTTTGTAGAGGAAGAGGAATAGAGAGGGAAAAGGGTGGAGGGGGGGAGGCTTAATGGTATGTGTACCTGCGCATATCAATGAACTCTCGCGTGGAATCCAATGACTATCAAGTGACCAGGAATTAAACCATCACACATAGTGTTTTATTTACTTTATTTTTATTAATACACTACATGCTCAGTTTGCTAGGTATTAATGGTTCAATTTATTTAACCTAATAGAAATAAAACGAGGAAGATGAAGTTTAAGGATTAGTACCAGAGGTGAAAAGATGGTGTAACCATATTATAAGGGAGTCGAACATATAAGTTAGTGGCGTGTTGTGAAGCGTTTCCAGGATAAGCAGAACTTGTTAAAACAGTGCCTGTGATTTATTCTCCTCATTCCTTCTGTCCCCATTTGACCGATCATGCAAAGTTTCTGTTCTACATATCTGACCTGGGAATGTGTTCTAATTGATATATAGATATTTACTTTTTTTTTACATTTATTTGAGGTATTTAATGACACTTTATGGATCAATAGATTATAAATATTAGCACATGACGACTTTAAAACTATCTTAAATTTAGAGCAAGCACAACATCCAGCCCCTGACCATTGATTTATCACTGGTAAAGGGGGGAAACGCACATTTCACCATTGATCTTTTATTTTGCCATGTCAGGAATCAAACCCGGAACATTTAACTCAGCAGAGAGACATGCTACCGACTAATCTAAGTAATAAAAATACTTAGCACCGCTTCTTACTACCCATTTGGGTTTACCTTAAGTACTAATTACGCTAATGGGTTAGGAATTGGGAAGGTTGAATATAGAGAGAGTGAACCCGCATTTTCATGAAGGGAGAGTGGAAAACCACTTAGGGAAAACCACCCTCAGTTCACCCGAGTGAGATTTTAACCTCGATCTCTACGTCCTCGGCAGTCTAGCTCGACACGAAACTAGCGCGTAGGCCAATTACGCCACTGAGGCGGGTAACTGATTTAAGGACGTTGGACCCAATGACTGGTCTGTTACGGGATAAGAACAGCTCATAAGTATAGTTTAGACGATCGCCGAGGACGGGGAGATCGAGGTTCGAATCTCAGTCGGGTGAACTGGGGTGGTTTTTCCTAAATAGTTTTCCACTCTCCCTCCACGCAAATGCGGGTTCACTTCCTCTAAATTCAACCCTCCCAATTCCTAATCCATTAGCGTAATTAGTACTTATGCGTATAACCCGAACGGGTAGTAAGACGCGGTGCAAAATATAATAATAATAATAATATAGTTTAGACTGACGCTGCTCACCCTGGCAGCACTTCACGACACGTCACTGATATGAGTATACTAAGCTGGCCTGCCAGGAAAGACCGGGGGCTGCTACTGTTGATAATTATAATATAGACGTATTTAGATATTCTCGCTATCCACACCAGCAAGTAGGTGGACTAAGGAGTCAGACTCTTCTGGTCTGATTCACCAGTGATGAGAGAGGTCAGCGTTTGAACCATGCTCGGGTGGATTTAGGTGGTTTTCTTCCAAAAGAATATCTCACTTCTCGTTTCGGTGGTCACGTGGTCTAAGGCTTAACTCTCTTAATAGACTGGACTGCCGATAAATAAGGGTTCGGCCAAAGAAGTGAGTAAACCCCTATTAAATTAAATGATATTCATTTCATAACTGTCAGACATCTTAGCTCAGTCGGTAGAGTATCTGTAAACTCAGCTAAGGGTCTCGGGTTTGATTTTCGGCATGTTCAAAAATAATCATATTTTGTTAAATGGGGATTTCCCCTTTTAAAGTGATGAATTAACTTACGGGGGCCAGGTGTTGTGTTTGTTCTAGATTTAATTCAGTTTATAAATTATGTTCTGATGAAATAAATTGGTTCAGAAAGTTGACATTAAATACCTAAAAATCATATTTTTTAAAAGTTGTAACTATTCAAGTGTCATTCAAGTATATCCGAACGCTACCCCTACATCTGCAGTATTCCACGGGGAAGGTTTGGTTTTTAGGGAGGGCAGTAAAAAAGAGAGGGGGGGGGGTTAGTCCCGTGACAGGTCCTGGGATCGTCGAAGTATCGATCAGGCCCCCAACCGAAGGGTTTTTTTTTCCCGGGGAGTTCGCTGATGGCACCAAACCGTTGCTCCACCACTCCACCTGTCGCCACGACGTGATTTGCCGCGCAAGATGCCCTCACCAGGTCGCAGCACTGTGTGTGACGTCAGCGCCACTTGATGACAGCGGGATTTAGTAGGACTACGGGATTTCCCTGGAAACAAAAATAAACAACATTTTTCTATGAACTATAATGTTCGTTTACGTGGATTAAAACTGTATGTTCAACTTGATTTAGGAAGTGGTGAAAAGTAAAACAAAATAAATCTTAGTATTTCATTTAGAATAAATAAATTCATTAGTTATGGTTTCGGTCAACGGCATTACTTTCGCAAAAGGCTGGATTACCAAAGACGGTAATTTCCCGGTTCAAGCCCGGCTGGGTGTATTGGTGAGTTTTTTTTCCCTAAAGTGTTTCTATTCACCAAATTTTTTTAGGAAAATATGAAAGCTTATAAAGCAAAGATTGCCCTAAAAATTTTAAATTTAAAAATATTCAAAGAAGAAGCTTAAACTTTAGAAATCCACAATTTATTTTGACAAATGTCTCAAGTTCTCCTAAACTGAATTTTTAACTAATATTATCATATAAGCATATACATTTTCGATATCGAAGCCAAAATATATATTTACATTAGTCAGTTAAGGTATGGACGCTATTAAAAAAGGGTTCTTGTTGTCATAAAAATAAATGGTACAGTGTCTACACGGAATTTCTCCCGCTTTTATCTTAAAATAAATCTTTACTAAAAACTATTAACATTTATGAAACGAAATAATAGGTCTATACATTTTTGTAAAACACTCACTACACCAAAGATAATAATGAAATAATATTCATGGTTACTTACTCTATGACATTAAGAACTAGGAACACTGTTACAGAATAGTTGAGATAAGAGAAACATCTTTGTCCATCAAAGAGCATTGAACCCAATTCATTTTCAAAGATATGAATTAAAAAGTATATATATTTGTTAATAGCTCAGAAACTATGGTTTTTATAAAAAATTATCTCAAATAAAAGCTTTTATCTTGAATATTACTACAAATGTACAATAATAAGTGATTTACTATCTCAATAGTTGCGAAGAAATGATGAAAATGGAAAATTTACCCCATGTAAAGTACCGTCAAAGTCTTTTCATGAGAGAATGAGAATTCCATCTTATTTATAACAATAAACAGTGACTAGATATAAAATTCAATCAAAACCGTCAGAGCAAATTTTGAGAAAATGGATTTTTTCTCTTTTTATCCTCCAGAAACTATACTTAAATTTATGGTTCAGCATTTAGTTCCAAAAACTTCTTGGGAGGACCTTATGTAAACCCCTGATACCTAGTTTAAGCCCAATCTGTAAAATATTGTCAGCTCTAGCTCAAGGTACAACAAACGGAATCGCAAAAATCCCTTTTTTGGTTTCAGGGAGAATTGGGCCGAGCCCCAATTAGTCCAAATTAGCGATGCTCTACTTTAGTTAAATTATATAGCTAGCCCGAATCGGTAGTGGGACGTGTGCACAAGCACAAAAGAAAAACCAGCAGTAAAACTTTTTTGATTCTTAAAAATAAACCTTATTCTTCCCCTCTTTCCCCTTAAAGTAGAGTAATATGTGTTATATTGGTCGGCGATCCATCTGCCGATTGAGAAGTAAGATACTCATAACATTCTGACCACATATTCTTTGTTCATAAACTTGTCAACAGGATGTCATAGGTGTGTGTGTGCTTTTTAGTGTGTTTGTGTGTGTCTTTTAGTGTGTGTGTGTGTGTGTGTGGCTCACTATCTGCTGGCTAGACCCAACCACTAAGCTACACCTTGAAACATGGGACCGCTTGCCAATATAATATATGCCATTAAAAAAAGTATGATATATTTGTTAGATTGGAAGAACTATTTAAAAAAAATCTATATAAAAATTTTGAGTAAAATATAGATTCCATGTGTGCGTTCTTATTTAATTAAATGTTTTTTTTTCTTATTCATGTATTATTATTACATATTTAAGGTATTTGATAGGCACTAATTGAACGGCCTAAATATATCAGCATACGACTTATAAACCAAATTAAACCCATAATAGACACGACACCCAACCTCTGATCGTTAATTTATCACTGGTGAAGGGGGAACTCACATTATAACCATGATAACAATTTTGCCATGCCGGGAAATGAGCCCGGGACACTTGACGCATTAAGTAGACACGATACCGACATATATAAGGTGTCTGACGTCTGTAGGTAGCGTTAGTTTGTATTTTAGGCGTGCGCAGCGCTGTTCATTTAGGTTGTGCAACTGTGCATAATATAGAATTACACCCCTTTCCCCACCTTTTACTTCTCCGGAGTGGACATAGATATACCTTAGTGAAAGTGTTAGGGGAGGGGTGGAGTAAGGTGTAAGAGTTTTAAGTATAAATACAGTATTTATATTCATCAAACAAAAAAAAAATCTTCAAATTATTACAGTTCACGAGTTATAAGGAGTCACATATGCTATTTTATGTTTTTTGCGTACTGTTAGGGAAAAGTAATTAATGTGTGGTACTAAAATTGAGTGTAACTAGACATTCATATGAAGGGTATACAAATAAAGTTTTACTATATTAATACTAATAATATTTATAATATTATTAATAATAATATAAATATATATTGTGTACACGTCATATGAATGTCTAGTTACACTCAATTTCAGCATCACACATTAATTACTTTACCTTAACAATGGTAGAAAAAAAAAAAAACACGTCTGGCTCCTGATAGCCCGTTATCTATAACGATCTGAAATAATTGAAGCACTATTTATAGCTTATAATTAGGCCTATACACTAACCGGTAATTAAAATTGTGCACTACATTTTTTACGGTCGAATGAACCTAAATACCTCAAAAACATGGTCATAAATAACTGACGAAGCCAATTATTTCAACATGTTTAAAACGCATTTCTTACATACTCCGAAAGAACGCTGGCTTTGCATATATTAATTTCTATAACTTCTGAAATAGCCTTGATCAAATACCAATATGTCTCTGACCAATATTCAAGAAATGTTGAAATATTCTGTATATAAAATTAAACTAAACACAATATTAAATTTATTTTGATGAGAAATGTGTTTTGCTAAAAAAAAATCTTAATTAACTAATTTAATTTCCATCCCACATTAAATTTTGACAAGTAAATAGAGGAAATTAGGCTCATTTTAATAAAATAGGAAAATTTAACAGCTCCAGCTACATATTTTAGTATTTATTTTTAAAAAAAAATTCCTCTTGACTCGAAACTAAGAGGTAATAACAAAGGTTTTTTTTTGTTTCATCACGTCTTACTACCCATCCTGACTATATGCATTTAATTATCCTATACTAATTTGTTAAGGATGAGTAAGATATAGTTATAGAGGAAATGTACCCCAATTTGCGTGGAAGGAAGGGGGAAAACCATTTAGAAAAATAGCTCACTTAGTAAACCCGGTGGGATTCAAAACTCGAAACCTCAGTCATCAGCTAACTATAGCATATGGGCTTGTAATGTAGTCTGCATGCTCACCAATACGGGTAATTCGGAGAAAGTAGAGGAGATATGTTTTATTCTTTTTTTAGAACAGCGTCTTACTACCCTTTCGGGTTATACGTCTATGTACCAACTATACTAGTCGGTTAGGGATTAGGAAGAATTAATTTACAGGTAACTTACCCTCATTTGCGTGAAGGGAGAGTGGAAAAACCATTTAAGGAAAACCACCCTCAGTGCAACCAACTGGGATCTAACCCCGATCTCCCCGTCTTTGGCAGCCTAGTCCAGCACAAGAGTAGCACGTTAACCCACGCGACCACCGACGTGGTTAAGAGAAATGTCGTTGGATGGTGGGGTGTAAAGGGGGAGCAGATTCAGATCTTGTGGGCTGTAATTGCACTCGGATTATCCTTTCACACCTCATCAATGGCGGCGCAAGTGTTTTAAGGAAACTGTCTGGGAGGCCCACATATGAAAGCCCCCCCCCTTTTTTTCCCCTCTACTACCACCCTATTGATGTAACTATTGTGTCACACTAGTCGCACCACACAACATGAGCAAAAGAGAGACGCGGAAGGGAAAAAAAAAAGAAGAAAAACATGAGGCAGTAACGACAGATGCGTCCTCTATCAATTAACAGCTCTACCACTTTTTCATCTCTCTTTACTAGATGTTCCTCTCGCTATAACGCAGACACTTCTACAGCTAGCCTAACCTTTGAAAATAAAATAAATAATATAATGTTTTCATCATCTTTAAATCCTCCCTCCTAACCCTCTTATACCCTCTTAGCTTTTAATCTTTAATTCTGTAGTGATGAGCGTGATATAAAAATGTCAGCTGGTGTCTTAATTTGTAGAAAATAATTTCTAGTTTGTAGATTTTTCGGAGAAGTATATACAGTTTATTGCTTTTCTTCTAACACAATTTAATGAGCTTTATCTTTATTTAGTTTTCTTTTATATTATTATCATAGTTTTTAGTATTATATTAGTCCGACACCTTAGCTCAGTCGCTGTCGTGTCTGTCTACTGAACCAAAAGTCCCGGGCTTGATTCCTGGTATGGCCGACAAATTTATCATTGGTAAAATATGGGTTTACCCTTTCATAGTGATAAATTAACGGCCGGGGCTGGGTGTTGTGTCGGTTCCAAATTTATTAGTAGTAGTAGTATTTAACACCACGTCTTACTACCCGTTCGGGTTATACGCTTAAGTGCTAATTACGCTAATGGATTAGGAATTGGGAGGGTTGAATTTAGAGGAAGTGAACCCGCATTTGCGTGGAAGGAGAGTGGAAAACCATTTAGGAAAAACCACCCCCAGTTCACCCGACCGAGATTCGAACCTCGTACTCCCCGTCCTCGGCGGTCGAGCTCAACACGACTAGCGCGTTAGCCAACTACGCCACCGAGGCGGGTGGTTCCAAATTTAAGATAGTTTATAAGCCGTGTGCTGATATAATCATTCGGTTCAGAAAGTGCACGTTAAATACAGTACCTCAAATAAATGAAAAAAAAAAATCAAAATAGTAGAAATATTATTAATAATAGTAATGAGGATTGTCTCTTGAACTTTATTAGTGTACGAGTAGAATTTAGTGTAATATTTGCACATTATGAGTACAAGATCTGTGATTCTTATGAAACAAGATTACTGATACGGAATTAGCAAATATATTTTTGATAATATACGGGCCTATAATTAACAAAATATTATCAAAATATCTTATACATTTTAAAGGCCCATTTGCATTCGCTAATGTACAGTACATAAATAAAATATTCGTACTATCAGTTAAAACACCTTTACAAAGTAAAACCTGTTTTCGATTTTCTTTTGAAGTTAACGTAGTAAGCCTACTATATAATTGAATGCTTTTGTGTGTATAAAAGACACGCGTATGTTATTTAGGGGTGAGAGTACCTGGCTACAGATCCAGAGGTCCCGGGTTCGATCCCCGGTGTCTCCAGATTTATATGTGAAGCATTAGGTCTTAGAACGAGGTCAACTCAGCCTCGCGAGGACAAATGAGGAGAAACTTGAATAAAAAAAAAGTAGTGGCTTCGGTCTAGAAAACTGACATTAATGACCGGATGTATGGTTGGGCCGACCGAATCACACCATCTACACATAAATGTTGGCACTATCTCGGCCAAAATGAGACGGCCGCTCGGTCGCCATGGTTTACTTGCGCAGCTGACGCCATGAGAGTTTTATTATGAAAAGAAAAATAATTGTCATTCACAATTAAATAATCCCACTTTCAATAGTAAAATTTGGTATTAATATTCCTACTGATATTATATTATTATTATTATTATCATTATTATTACTAGGTGTTCTGTATTAAGACAGGTCCATTTATCATTGAACTTAGATCGCCTCTGACCTCTGATTCTTCCTTCAGCCCCCAGAATTTTCTTCTCTCCTTATAGTCATCTAGTATTTTAATCTTCCTCCTCCTCCTTCCTAAGCTCCTCTTTCCCTCATCATTTCCTTCTATGACGTCGTGCAGACATAAGGAACCTCATGTAACCTCCTCATTCCCTCCCCAGTGGCATCTTCCCATTTTGAACCAAATATTTACCTAAGCACCTTGTTTTCAAAAGACTTCCCCCCCCCCCCCCCCTTCATTTTTCACAACTATAGAAAACAGCAGGTAAATATATTGTTTTGTGTATTCAGAGTCCTACATTCATTGACAGCAGTCGAGACGTCAACAACTTACTGATTACTATTAAATCTGATTATTCTTAGATAAATGTAACTATATCGTTGTTACCAAAATCCTATCTGTTATTAAGTCCTTTTGAGAATGTTATACGCAGGAGGTGTATTTTTTAATATTAGAATAATGGGTAGTATCGATTTTTCTCAACAAAAAAGCAACGATTTAACAACATGGGAAGATCCAAGTATTTTTCCTACACCTGCAACCATTCAAAATGATTTATTTGTTTCCCACGGACTCAAACTACGGTTTATACACCTCCCTACCCACCTCCTCCCTAAACACTCCGTGCTTCAGATCAATACACGATAGTTTATACATGTCGGCTGTCATTCAGAACTTAACGAGTCCCGATAGAACATGAAAATCCTTATTTCGTTTCCTCTCCTTAAAAGGAAAACAAATCTCTGTAGGATATGACTTTAACTGTTTAATATAGTTTTATTTAATGTGCAGTAATTAAGGAGATCACCTACCGTAGCCCAGAGACATACTGAAGACGATAAAAAAAATCCTGCATTACTTAAGTCGTTTGTTAGATTAAAATATATCTGACGCCAAAATATAATCTAGAGCTATCAAATTTATTTTCTATGGATATCTAAATCTTAAGTTTTATATAGTTTTAGCAAATTGTATGAAGGGTTAAAATAATCTCATTATCAACGTCGTTTTACCCTAAATGCTTCACTTCTCAGATTAAGGTAAACTATAAAAGACATTTGTGTCCATCCCAAACAAATAAAGTTCTTAAAGGGATCATAAACACAATTTTTTTAAAAAGAATATTGAGAATGTTTTAAATGGTTTTGTAACTTTAGAAACACCATGTCTTGAGAAATAACGCATCTTCCTTCAAGTAGACGGCACGTCTAGCCACTTACAATCTTACTTAATCCAGAAGAATATATCAAATACTGGATATTAACTAAGAATTAGTATATAGATTTTGACATATTTTTTCTTATTATTCTTATTGTATGGAAATACGAAATCATTTATTTATTTTTAATATTTAGCACCGCGTCTTACTACCCGTTCGGGTTATACGCTTAAGTACTAATTACTCTAATGGATTAGGAATTGTGAAGGTTGAATTTAGAGGAAGTGAACCCGCATTTGCGTGGAGGGAGAGTGGAAAACCATTTATGACAAACCACCCCCAGTTCACCCGACCGAGATTCGAACCTCGATCTCCCCGTCCTCGGCGGTCGAGCTCAACACGACTAGTGCGTTAGCCAACTACGCCACCGAGGCTGGTGAAATCATTTATATTCAACCGTTTAAGGCTGGAAGGTTTTTCAAGACTTGTGAATGTGGTGAGTAGCGATTTACTTACTAAAGTAACTAGCCAGAAGTTCAATGGGAAATAATTGGTTAGAACTGATAGTTGGCTCAGCTCTGTTGCTAAGACTTAGAAGAGGATGAGTATCCAATTTTTTTATCTTAACAAAACGTGGTTTTCCATATTCTTTAGTTTCCTCTTGGGATCATCCCCATTTTTACACTAGCGTTATAAGGAGGAATAAGTTGGAATTTCAAAGACAGTATGCCTTTATTTATGGCGGAAATGTAGGGAACGTGAGAATAGAATAGTTTTTTTCGTTTTTTATAGCGATATTTTTTAGTATATGAATAAAATAATGCTCCGGTATAAACATATAGTTTAATTTTCTTCACATGGTGATAACAACAGTTGTTGAATATCTGTAATGAGCACATCGGCATTGGATTAAAACACTTTTTAAATTAAGAGAAAATGACATTAAATCCCAGGAGACCTTAGACATATATTCAACAACTGTTGAAGAAAATTAAACTTTATGTTTTTATTGGAGAATTATTTTATCTCTTTTGACCAAAAAAGTTTTGATACAAAAACTTGTAAAATAACTGCCCTTAACTCGTGTCCACTACACCCCCACCTTAATATGAGGTATAGTGGAAACAATTTAGAGAGAAAAAACCTCTGTTTACCTATCTGGGGCTAGAATCTTACCTAACCTCATCTTGATTAAACCAGACAAGACGACAGTGACGTCTTTGGTCACATGGACATTGGTGTGGCTCTCATTCATGTTTTAACCGTGTATAATATATTTTAATTTTCGTCTCCAAACCCTTATATTAATCAAACATTCCATTCTCCCCAGGAAGAGCTTTATCTGACAGCTAGAATGGATAATAGATATACTTTCACGTATTTATACATAAGGTCACATGATCTGCAGCTGTCATTTTTGATAGATATGATCAATACCAATAAAATATCTTTTATGATAGTCCTATAGTAAAATTTAATCATCGTTCGTTAAAGATATGATTGTATTTTATAAAAGGACATTTCTATGAGAATTAGATTATAGAAATAAAACCTTCCTTAGTTTTAAAAATCTATCAGAAGATAAGCATTTTGCTATACATTTGAAATCATGAATTTCAAAATATTTCAAACTCACGCTTTTAAAATAATTACTCTTGCCTTCCCCCTTCTCGATCCAAAGCACCCTTTGTGAAGAAATTTCTCTTTCCAAACGTCCCTTCTTAATTATTTGCTTCGCCACCCAGAAAAATGTCGCGAGGTGTTACGGAAAAATTAATGGCGCGAATAAAAACATCGTATATCTCACAAAAGACTACGTGACAGAGATTTGTTTCCAAATATATATATGTAGATATAGACACGGGTTGAAGTTTGTCGCGGCATCTGTGAAGGAGGACATAGTTCATCTTGTAAGCCGTTAGAAAGATCTCTCGGTATAAACTACATGTGTCTATATAAAAAAAACACTCGACCATCAATCAGGCAAGGCTCGTCGCCTATCCCAAATCTTGGCAACTTCATTCAAGCTGAGGCCCCGGGTCTAGTACAATCTGTGAAACAGAACTGGAGCACCCTTTTTTCAAGTCAAACGCGAATGGTGATCCCGGTTCGAACGATTTCGATATCAAACAAAGTTTTTATTTTACATCTTAAGAACGAGAGGGAAGTGAGCTCCAGACAGAATTTTAGTTACAAAGTCTAACACAGCTTCAAAGACATTAAAACAATCCTCAAATACGTATGCTCTTTAGCGACCCTTCTAAAAAATTAAACACAGTCCTAAAACAATGACAGTTAAACATAATATTTTAAATTGTTTGTGGTTTTGTATCAGCATTATAAGGTAAAAAAATCTTTGACAAATAAAAAAACTACACAGCTAGCGTTCCACACCTTTATACAATTTGATTTTACTTTGACATAGATGACTATTCAGTCAAACGGATGACTTCTTTCATTTAAAAGGCAGCTAAGGTTCCAAATTAGCAAAGAACTTAATGATCATATAAATAAAATAAATTTATACTTACGTGCTAAGCGTAAAATCCGGACCAGCACACTTTCCATAGTTACTTATGAAAACTTAATCTCAAGAATATATATTTTTTAAATGTATATATTTTTATATACATTTGTATTTTGGCGCCTTAAACCACTTGATCCTAGATTCGGGTCACTCAAAAACCATAATAAATAGATAGAGGAAATTTGAATGGTTTATGCACTTTAGGAAACCCTAAGTGTTATTATTATTATTTATTATATTAGCACCGCGTCTTACTACCCGTACGGTTATACGCACTACGCTAATGTGTAATGTAGGTGATTGTGAGATGAATGGAGGACCTACAGTTTAACGTGGGATCCGAACCACGGTGGAGGCCTGGCATTCCTCCATTCACAAGTTGTGATTAATACAGTCTTGTCAGAGTGAAGGAATGGTTTGTAATCAGATAATCTGTGCCGGGACCCTAAATGTTGATTTCGGTTGTATTTTCTTTGACTTAAACATTAATTGCGAACATTACGCCTAGAAAAAACTTGGCCACCGGTTGGGATAGCTTCAAAACCAAGAAACCTAAAAAGCTGAAATTTAACCTATGTTGACTTTCACTTCAGTGACCTAACGTTCTAAGGCGTCACTCTCGTGTTAAACTGGTCTGCTGAATACAAGGAGATTGGGGTTTGAATCCCTGTCGGGTCTACTGAGAGTAGTTTTCCTAAATGGTTTTCCACTCTCCTTCCACGCAAATTTGGGTAGATTACCTCTCAAATTCTTCTTTCCTTATCCATACTCCATTAGAGTCATTATCTTATATGCGTAGCCTATAACCCAAGAGGGTGGTAAGATGTTGTGATAAAAAAATAAACTATCTTAAGGGGCATAATTAAGTCTTATATTTTATATTTTTAGATCTCTTGAAGGAAATATGCCTTAAACTACTAGAACACCTGTGCAGCGTGAATACAAAACCAATAGACATCGAAAGATGAAACATTCCATAAAATATCAGTTCAACCTACTGTGTGAACCATGAGTACATTTTTTTAAAAGTATATATTGTGATCCTAATACATAGTCCACGTGACCACCAGTGCAGGTGACAACGAAACCAGTAAACCTATAAAGTTAACTGACCTAGGGGTATAGTGGTCAGAGCCTTAGAGGTCCTGGGTTTAGTTCCCTGCTGGTACCGGGGAATTTTTCTCAAAAGGGGACTTGTTCTCATGGTCAGCAACTTTGGTAAACTCAGCTTAAGTTAGGTTAAGATCTTCATTGGCTTTACCATTGCTTTTCACTACATCATCTCATTGGGACATGGAAAGGGCCTCCATAGAAATCATGTACAATTAGTACATTTGGGTGCCCCTTGGGAAAAGGTACATTAGTACTGGTTAATATTTCCACAAACTGAGCTATTGATGTAGCCTGCTGACACCCTATTATTATTATTATTATTATATTATTATTATTATTATTATTATTATTATTATTATTATTATTATTATTATTATTATTATTATTATTATTATTATTATTAATATTACCTATCAAACTGCAACTGGATTACGTACATCATCTTAAAAACACGTGCTAAAACTCCAACCTTATAAGCATCTCAATTCACAAATCTGAACCTTACTCTCTTTCGTCCACAGTTGTGAATCGCAGGTGTGTATGGCGTTACCTTCCCCCCTCCCCCCATCACACCATAATAAAGGATTGACTAGGCTGGCTGGATTCATTCGAAAAAATGCACTCAAAACAAAATGTTATTTCTAAGCGAATTATTATATCTTTAAACTTATATAACTCTGCTTATATGTGTTGAAACGTTTGTATGAATAAAATATCGTATTTTGGGATGATTTTATTTGAAATTACATTATTATCATTATTATTATTATTATTATTATTATTATTATTATTATTATTATTAGCACCCGTCTTACTACCCGTTCGGGTTATACGCACTTACACTAATGTGTAATGGTAGGGTGATTGTGAGATGAAATGGAGGACCTACAGTTTAACGTGGGATCCGAACCACGATGGAGGCCTGTCATTCCTCATATTCACAAGTTGTTATTAATACACGATCTTGTCAGAGGTGAAGGAAGGGTTTGGCAATCAGATAATTCTGTGCCGGGACCGAGATTGAACCCCGACCCCACACAGAAGTCTGACACCTTACCCTAGACCACCAGGTCACCAATTGAATGTAATTTAACAAGGGGATCACAAAAAATTGGATTTTATATTTTCTTCTTATCCTCTTTGTTCTATTACTACCGGACAGCTCCACCAGGTACGTTATAAAGCCACTTGGTTTCTAGCGCTTATGAATTTTGCTCGACTATTTTAGCGCCTTTAAGGCATGCTACTTAACGAGATACAAATATTTTACGGTTAGGGAAATGCGGTGGGAAAAAAATAATCTTAGTTTAATTCTATGAAAACCGCTTAGGTGGTTGAATGTTCTAAGACGTCACTCCAGTCATAGATTGAAATGTCTATGAAAGATATCAGAGTTAGAATCCCATTAGGGTTGACTGAGGGTGATTTTTTGCTAAATGCTTTTTCACAGTACCTCCACCAAATGTGGGTACACTTCCACTAAATGCATCCTTCCTCATCCCTGAACACACAAACTTAATTAGTACATATGCGTAAAATCCGCACGAGTGCTAAAAACAAAAACTACAGTTTAAAAAAAAATCTTCCTGTGCGTCGTCTTCAGTTCTCCACTTTCTTAGGACCCGACTATACACGGGTTTGTCTTGTCTAGTCGGCCAAACATAGCGCGGGCCATGCTTCATTTGATCGCAACTCTGGCGTAAAGTAGGGAAGGACGGACGCACTTCTTAGACTCGAGTTAATAGGTGAGGTTCCACTTTACTTCACAACGAGAGAGAAAGTGTGTAATGTATATGTGTATGTGTTGAACAAGGGGGGAAATAGTTGGAGAAGTCTTTTTCTGTATACTCTCTCTTTTATTCAGATTTAGAGCGGAGTATTGCTTGGACAATCAGGGCTTAAGACACTTGTCTCAACAAAGATTAAATAGGATTTGAACATCTACATTATTTAAAATTCGTCCGGTGTTTGTCTGTTTTTCCAAGTATCTTTCTCCACATTACCAATGACCGAAAGAGCTGAAATAGGGTATTGACATATGAAGCTTGCTAACTTTATGAGAAAAATCCAAAATGATGAACCTAATACAACGGTCGCAACATACAAATTGAGTCTTGAGAACTGGCATTTGCTGAGGACTCTACGAATATGCCAATTATATGAGAAAAATCTAAGACTTGAAAAATCCAAGATGCTGGATGGAATTTGCAAATTTAGTCCTACAAAGCTAAAATTTGGTAATGATGCTATGGAGCATGCCAACTTTATGAGAAAAAACATAAATTTGAAAATATATAACATGATGATCTAATATAGTGGACACAACATATAAATTGATACTTGAGACCTTGCTGGCATTTGTTTAGGACTCTATTAAGCATCCATCCTTTATGGAAAAAATCCGAAACTTGAAAAATCCAAGATGGTGGACGAAACGTATAAATTTAGTCCTACAAGAGCTGAAATTTAGTAGAACACTATGAAAATGCTATATTTATAGAGAAATCTGAAGATGAAAGAATGAACTAAGTATGGTAGATGCAAAGGACAAATGATGGAGTCCTGAACATGAAAATTTGAGTATGGATCTATGGAAGCATCCAAATCTGTATGAGAAACAAATCAATAACATGCAAATTAACGTTTGTTCGAGAGAGATAGACCCTAGTATTATATATTACTAGTAATCTTTACAGCGATGGCTGTAGAATATCACTCTACAGTATATTAAAAATCTTTTATTGCAAGAATTTATTTATGAAATTAGGCCTCATTCAACTTTCTAGCTAAGAGTTTACTTGTCAAATATTATCAAACCATTTACCATTCGTTGTTTAGTTTCAGCAAAACATATTTTTTTATCCTTTGCACCACATGATAATTTTGAAACGACCCCTCCCTCCCAGCTCTGTATCTATTTATTGCGACATACCATTTAAAAGAATTGAGTTTATTATTTCCAAACGATAAAAAAAATTTCATTTTTCGATATTGGATGACTTGAAGGAAAGAAGAAAGTTTTGGGAGCTGAAGAAGGTGGCAGAGGACAAGGCGCATTGCCAGTCAAAAACAAAATGAATGTACCTGTCTTAAGACAGAACACGTAATAACAATGAAATCACAAACAAATCAGCGTTTTCATGGTTAGTAAACAAGGAATGATTGTACGGATGAGCCACTGGGCGTACACAGTAGAAAATCTGGAAATTAGCTAGGAAAATTGAGTTTTCATTTTAAGATATTATTTTTGATGATATTTTGGATTTTTTACCTTTAAAATGAATGTTCCTTTGTCAAAATCTATGTACCATTTTCTCGTAATTTCAATTACCGGGAATGGGCTTATAAATTATAGTCCTATTAATATAAGCTTATAGACTAGCTGGCCCGATGACGCATCGTGCGTCAAATCTGCAATAACAGCTCTTAGCTATTGACTTTGATTTTAAAAATGTAAATTGGAAATTCAATCAAACTAGAAAGAATATATATTCCCAATATCATTTGAATTAAAAATTAAAATTTAAACTCTTTGAAGAATAAATTACATATAAAATTTAAAGTTTTTGATACATTCTCAGAGTACAGTATTTTATTTTTATAAAAAATCATTTGAATTGGAGCAATAGCACTTTAATTCAAAGGTCTTAGAATCGAGTTCTATGCCAGGTGTAATTCTAAACCTAAATTTAATTCAATTGAAAGATGTAGGCCTACGCAGTGACAGTTGTGTCCGTAACCATAGTTTTATATCACCGCTTCTTACTACCCATTCAGGTTGTATGCCTAATAATAATCACGCTAATGGGTTAGGGATGAGGCAAATGGCATTTATAGGAACTGTAATCGCATTTGCATGGAGAGAGAGAGAGTGGGAAACAATTTATGATAAAGAACCCTATGTACACACGACCGGATTGAACCACGACTCCCTGTCATAAGCATTCTAGTCTATTGCAAGAATGACGCCTTGGACCATGCGGCTGCCGATGTGGGTCATGACCATAGTTAATTTCCATCCTTCCAAGTAATGTTGGTCCATGGTCATTAGAAGAGGCACACACACACACACCAGTTACTAAATTAATTGAAGCGTTACTTAGATTCGATCTAAGGACCTCAGTCTCTAACCCCTCAGATATAAGAACTTGATTCAAAGTATTTAGTAGCACATACTTCAATCTTTTTCCACTCACGCTTTATCTTCCGTGTAATGTTCCTTAGAATATTTTTTCCGCAGTCATTATCATCCTCTTTTTGTTTTCACGTACTTTTTTTTTTCTTTGGTTTGACACTTCCTACAAGACATTTATTTTTGAACTTTTTTTTTTTAGCTCACCCTTTCTCGTAATTACATTTCTTCTCCTCATCATTTCTCATGAGACATTTCTCTTTGACAATCCTGGGCTATTTATGAACCAGTTCTCACGGAATCTACCGACAATAGAAAGTAAAAATAAATTAAAGTTGTCATCTCATATAGGACGACCAACGTATTGTAGAATTAATAGTAGTGAACTCCGAAAGACTCGCTTTCATACACGATAGATATGAGAACTTGAACCTACAGTGATAATATAATAAAATTATCATTATTATCGACGTTGATAGCATTTGTAAAAAGCTCCGAACCAGTCGCTTTCAAACCTTATGGAAATGAGATTTTAAACCTAACGGGATTCGAACCAAATTAAGATTATTAGTACCTAATATAGGCCTATCTCTTTAGTAAACACAAAACCAATCTCTTTCGTAACTTATGAAGATCAGATTTCGAGCCTACTGGGATTATAGTCAAAGTATTTTAGATTTGGCTGGACATCTTTATTAGAAAATCGCAAACGACATCTTGAATACACTATAACTGAGGTCTAAAAAGATAATTATCATTTTAATCTCATGGGTAAGGGATATATGCATTCAAGACTAAGCTACCATTTTTTTAATTTCAACTAGAACATTTAGTACAAGATATACCAACGACTTATTGTTTAAATAATACTTTTTGCAGAAATATTAAGGCCCTTGGCCCTGTCGAGTGCAAGTATAAAACCTATTTTGTGAGATGGTTGGAGGGAGGGTTAAAGGCGTGGCGTGGCTTCACAACCAACCAAAGTATCCTTCCGCGTCAACAAAAACAGATGAATCACGGAAACCGTAGATGGTGCCAGCTACACGACAGTTCTTGCGGAAAAACCATACGTTTGGAAATATCAGTTTTCTCGAGAACGAGTGAAATTTTTATGTTAATAATTTCAACACTCCTTCTAAGATAATGTATCGATGTTTATTAATTGTTACATTTTCTTAATTTTTGTTATGAAGCCAGCAGTTTTCTATCTTAAAAATGTCAATTTTATCGATATTTGATCACTGTTAAAATTATAGAGGAGGTGTGTAAATAAAAAGTATAACTTAATCAACATGCTTCTATTCTTGAACAAACTTTTTCCGAAAATAAAATTGCAAAACAACAAAAATTCTTGAAGATAACCGTATGTTCCCACGGCTCTGCATTTCCACGCCAAATGAAAAGGGCCAATCGCCTTAAATTAAAAATTAGTTTTTTGTTACACAGATCAGGAGGAATAGTAAAGTAAGAGCCAGTCCAGGACAGGATAGAGAAGGTGGTATGGCCATGTGAAAGAATGGAGAGGGAAGGGATGCCCAGGAGGATGTTGAGTATGTAGGTTGGGAGTAGAAGGATGAGAGGAAGACCAAGGGACAGATGGCTGAAAGGAGTAAGGAGGAGTGTGGAGGAGAGATGAGAAGATTGGGTCAAAGTGGAGGGAGAGAGGAGGTGGGAGGAAAGAAGGTTATGTTACAAACAGACTCAGCCAGTGGCTGGAAGCCGTTCATGATGATAATTATTATGATTTCTATACATATCAGTGACTACATCTGGGGTCTAGTGGTAAAGTATCCTGGGTGCAGATCCAGAGGTCCTGGGTTTGGTCCCCGACACTTCAATTTTTTTATTAATTTTTTTTGTGAAGCAGTGAGTCTGGAACGGGGTCAACTCAACCTCGCGAGGATGAATGAGGAGCTACTTGAAAGAGAACGTAGCGGCTCTGGTTTAGAAAACTGAGGGAGGGTTCGTTGTGCTGACCACATGACACACTCTACCCGCAAAAGATGGCACTATAATTGCCAACAAACGGCGGCCGCTCGTTCGGTATGGCTCTATTTTGGCTGAAGCTATGGAGTTTTTATATTATTTTAAGTTTGTCTACATGTTGTAATAAAAGGCACTGGCTTCGCGAAAATAAAGACAATATTAAATAACCTCCCTCTCTCTTCCTCTTCTCTAAAAAAAACAACATAAAAATGAAATCAGAAAAGGAAACACAAAATCTGGTGTGCTGAAGAAAGAAAGAAAGTAACACTTCTACGCTCGTCAAGCCAAAACCAACATAAATAATAGTTTTTAAATGAGACAAGACATAAGACGCGAAAGATTCAGTCGGGGGGTGAGGATGGCGCGTCTGGGTGTGGGTCAAGGGGACTAGTTTGAAGGAGGGTTGGGGGGGGGGCTACGCCTCCCTGCGTGTGTGGTTAGAGGTGGGAAGGTGACATGTGATGTGTTTTTAAGGAGGGGGTGTTTGAGAAGATGAAGGTTTGGAGGTTGCAGATGAAGGATCAGTTGAGCTAAAGGGCACCGGATTTTTAAGAGTTTTTACTGAGGGGGGTGAAGGTGGGTAACGGGAATAGGGGAGGGGAGGAGGTATCTCACGTGTGTTACCCAACTGCGGGGGTGCGTTTTTTTCCCCCCCTAAACATTCCGAGCATTCCTGTGTGTCTGTTATAGCTGAGAGCCTTCCTGCTGTGTTACGACTGACAGACGGACAGAAGAAGAAGCAGGAGGAAAGAGACAGATAGAGTGAGAGTAAAAGATAGGGGGATATGTGTGGGTGCTATAAGGCCGCACATCTGGACCGGGGAACACGTATTGACACACCCCCGTGTAGTCGTAATTGGCCCACCCTGGGAGAAGAGCTCTTCCCAAGCAATCCCTTAAAAACCAGACATCATTTATATAAGAAGACTTTTCATTTGAATGTCTTTTCGTGTGCTTTTTTTTTTGTTTCATTTTTTAAACAACGTTTAGTAAATTTTGATTTGTTTAGTAGCATTAAACGCCTCTGTGGTCTAGAGGTCAGATTTCCTGACTACACATCCTGAAGTCCCAGGTTCAATCCCCTGACGCTTCCAGAATTTTTTCTTTGAAGCGGTGAGTCTGGAATGGGGTCAACTCAGCCTCGTTAGGACAAACGAGGAACTACTTGAATAAATAAGTAGCAACACTTGACTAGAAAACTGAGATTTGTAGCCGAAGGCTTTGTTTGTGGTGACCACATGTTACCCTCTATCCACAAATGTTGGCACTATTATCGCTAACGGCAGCGGCCGCTCGGTCGGTATAACTCAATTTCGGGCTCACACCATGGAGTATTTTTAGTAGCTTATATTTTAACTTGCAGTGTCAACTCTTATTTTCCCGGATTTTGATTTTGGAAAGAACTTTTCAATTACAATTTTTTTTTTAATTAGCACCGCTTTTTACAACCCTTTCGGGCTACACATTCCATCAATGAGTCAGGGATTAATATGGTTGAATTTAAATGAATTGTACTCACATTTGTATGTAGAGAAGTGGAAAACCATTTTGGAAAAAAAATAGCACCTTTCTTAATTCCAACCTTGGTCTCCGTTTCATTGGCACTTAAGTATATTGCGAGAATGCCGCCTTAGAACATCCGGCCATTGAAGTGGGCTCCAATTAATTTAAATTAGTTGAAAAATGACACTTTGACAAGTGAATCGAACCCAGGAACCTTTAACCTTAATCTATCGAGTGAAAGTTATATCACCAAGTTATCCAGGATTCAACCTATGCTAACGGTCATCACGTATTATTAGTCAAATGGGCCACCTAAAGTAGATGAGAACATATCACAGGTATAGTTCAAACGATCTCTGCTTACTCTGGAAACACGCCACTAAACAACACTGACCATCCTCATCCCAACCTATTTTTGCACCGCGTGCTAGTTCCAGTCCGGGATTTAATCACACGTTAATTTCAACACTGAAATAGTGACGAGTAAGGTAACATTTTAGGCTATATGTACCCGCATTAGTGTGGAGGTAAAGTCTAAAAACCAATTTAGGGAGACCCTCTTCAGTGGCCAAAGGGCTTATGTTGGACTGGCCTTGCTGAGGACGGGGAGATCGGGGTTCGAGTCCCACTAAGGGTGGTTTTTCAAAAAATTATTTCCCCCTCTCCTTCCCCGCAAATGCGGATAGATTACCTCTAAAGTGTTTCCTTACTCAACCCCTACCTCATTCGAGTAAATATCATAACAGATGCATATAACATGAACAGGTAGTAAGACGCGGTGATAAAAGAAAATTAGAAAGGGGGAAAAAAAATTAGTTCTTTCGACCAGGGATTCGAACTCCAATCTCCCCGTCACCAGCGATGTGAAAAACGATGCAGGGCTCATCCTTAATACATAAGTGTAAATATGTTGATAACTCGGATGGGTAGTAAGACTCGGGCAAACGTGTAAAATAAAACTAACTCGGGGAGATATCGACGCTTAATGCGTAAGCGTGTCTTCTATCATGAACACTCCCATTAGGATAGCAAGTACGAGAAGATAAGGGTATAATTTCTTCTAATGTGGTGAAATAATGATTCCTAATTGACCACATTTAATACAATGTGTATGTGTGTGTGGGGGGGGTATTTGGGAGGGGGGAAGGCTGAAAAAGAAGAGAGGAGATAAATTATGTGTTCGAGATTTTTCCTTTTTTTTGTTGTTTTCTTATACTGTTGGAGGCTCTGTTATATTGAGAGAAAGAGAGATAAATATAGACAATATATGTTATTAATTAATATCTTACCAATCTCACGGTAGATTACTGTATTTTTCATGTTTCAGATCACGAAGTTGAAGATCGACAGTAATCCATTCGCTAAAGGCTTTAGAGATTCTTCCCGCCTAACAGAATTCGAAAGGTAAGCCTACTCAAAGTTTCACACCAACTACCTAAAAAAAGAATACCCGTCGAAATTACTACTCACAAACACGAATTACAGACATTTTATAATAGTTCAAATCACTACCTCTTTTTTTATTCTCTCAAATGCTTCATTCCCCTACTTTTTTTTCCATATTTTAATTTTTTTTAAAAGAAACAGAAACATTATTTTTTAATAAACTGACCCCCGCCAACTTGTGATAATTGCAAACAATTTCCCGTCAAACATGTTGATGATACGTCGGTATTCCTTTGAATAGACCAGATCTCATTTGGCTTAAGGTGGGGGTGTAGAGAACGCGAGAAAAGACCAGTGTTTTTGACAGAATTTATAGAAACACTTTTTTTTTGTCAAAATAAATAAAATATTGCTCTGGCAGAAACATAAAGTTTAATTTTCTTCACATGGTGACCTCAACAGTTCTTGAATATCTGTCATAATAATTAGCTGCATTAGTTGACAAACATTTTAAATGAAGAGAAAAATGTGTCATTAAGTTCCAGAACACCCTTGACAGATATTCAAGAACTGTTGATATCCCCATGTGAAGAAAATTAAATTCTATATTTTTGCTGAAGCAATATTTGATTTATTTTGACAAAAAAAAACAACATATTTTTTTATAAAAACTGCCAAAACCACTGACTGGCCTTTTCTCGCGTTCCCTACACTCTCACCTTAATGTTTAGTGGTGGCGTGTTCAGGGAAAATCTCGCGGTGTGACCGACGCAAAAGGAGGTAGGTGTCTGTTCAACCCACTCATATTATTAAATTTTTTTCCACAACACTTTACCTTTTTTTTTTTATTCGTGTATGTGTGGCTGTGTGTGTTCGTAGTCTTTGTAAAACACGAGGTTAAAATAAAATGAGGAGAATATTAAAGGGTGGGAAAATTTAAGGTATTTTCACATAATACTTTACGGTAATAGGAACGTTTGAAGGGATAAGTTGCAAAGGTCATGTTTAATTTGAAAATATACCATGTTTTATTCTTTCTTTCATTTGTCGTATTGAAATCGTGTTCTTTTTAAACAAAATATTGTTTATCGCACGATTTACATATTGACTTAAACCATGAAAGTAAACCTAGCACCCAAGTACGACACCTTAGTCTACCTATCGATCCAAATGTCTCTGGTTCAATTTCTGACGCGGCCGAAAATTAATTATTGGTAAAATTGTGTTTTGCCTCTGTCAAAGAAATGATGGTGTACAGTGTTTTATCTCTGCTCTAGAATTAAGTTAGTCTGTAAGTAGGCTTATCATGATGATATAGGTAATCTATCGGTCAAGAAAGTCCATGTTTAATACTCTAAATAAAATAAATAAACTTTGCACCCAAATATTTGATAAATATGGCGCGGATGAGGGGGGGGAGATTTGATTGTGATTCTAGATTTGGTACACCTGTGGCGGTTTTATCCTCGATGGGTTTCCCAACCTCCTTCCATTTAAATGCGGGTACATTTCCTATTAATTACTTCTTTCCAATCTCTTGAATAATACGGACAGTTCGAATGGGTAATAAGTCGCGATGCACACAAATAAAAAGTAGACTTAGTGTTGAACACACTAATAAAACAAATTATGTTTCATATTATTGTAAACACGTATTGAGGTACATCTAAGAAAACACACGTCTACACCACACAATGATTTATATTAAACAAGGATTGAAAAGGAATGTAGATTTTTTTTTTTAAATAAATAAACGGTCAGTTGATGTATGGTTCGTTATTGTTATCAGACCGTAGCTAGCATCTTGAGGACATTGTGATAGTACAGGGGTGCGGTTAATTTATAGGACTGTGTACACAAACATATCCGACCATGCTTTGTGTCGCCAGAATGTATTTTTATTTATTGCCACGCACGAAACATCACATTTCATGAGAAAGTAGAATCATCCTACATAATATAACAGACATGGGCAAATATTTTGGCTGAAGGGCCTTATTGAGAATTTAAATTTAATAGTAGGACGCAAAATAAAATTCGATTTTTCGGAAGGAACATTTTACAATTTATTATCATTTGGTGTTCTGTCCTACGACAGGTCCATTGTTTTTGTCAGTGAACTTAGACCACCAATGTACCTTGTACTCTACATCCTCCTTTAGTTACAAAAATTTTCTCTGCTTTAACTTTAAATCATCTAGTATTTAAATCCTTCTTCTTCCTAAGATCCTCTTTATTCATCCTTTCCTTCTATTACGTCTTTTATAAACAGTCCTTCCTAAGGATGTGTCCGATCCAGTTTGCTATGCACCAAAGAATCACATCCAAAATTGTTCTATTCTCACACATTATTCTGAGGACATCTTCAGTTGTCATCCTGTCTGTCCACCTGATCTTCTAAAGTTTTCTCCAAAACCCCATTTCAAAGCTACCTACGTATTAATTTTCCATCTTCCTAAGAGTCTAAGTTTCTGCTACATTAAGTGCGATGCTCCACATGTAGCATTTCATCAGTTTCTTCCTCAGTTCCATAATCAGCCTGCTGGTCAGCAGTAACCTCTTCTTTTTATTATTATTTAGCACCGCGTCTTACTACCCGTTCCGGGTTATACGCTTAAGTACTAATTACGCTAATGGATTAAGAATTGGAAAGGTTGAATTTAAAGGAAGTAAACCCACATTTTTGTGGAGGGAGAATGGAAAACCATTTAGCGAAAACCACCCCCAGTCCACCCGACTGAGATTCGAACCTCAAACTGTAAACTGAGCTGGATTCAAGCCCTGATCCCTCCAATACGGAGACACAGAACCGGGTGAGACTGATGCCTTAGTCTATATGGCTAATAATACGGTTGAGTACAAAGTTTATTTGAATTGCTTTCATAATGTGTTTTTTTTCATAATTTTGACTCATTTCAGACATAAGGGTCGGTTTTTCTTATTTGTTTTTCACTCTTCCTTCCCGAATATGTAGGTGAAAATTATCTAAATTAATCTTTTTTCATCCTTACCTCATTAGTGTAAATATTCAGATAGCCTGATTGGGTAGTAAGACGTCGATAACACAACAATCTACTCAAGCTTTACGTCTTGGGTAAAGTTAAATTTTTATGGGAAGAGCTTAACATTTATTTTTCTGTCAAAATTGATAGTATTTTACTATTTTATTATTATTTTATAGGTATTGATTAATATCTGTCAAAAGTGACAGCTCCCAATCACATGACTAGTATGACAACGTGAAAAATGCCCAAGTAACATTTACAAACCCCCTCTTTCAGTGGCCGCATAGTCTAAGGCACTTTCGCAATCGATTAGACTGCCAATGACGGGGACATCGTGGTTCGATACCAGTAGGTTGTACTGAGAGTTCCCCCCCCCCAAATTGTCTCCCACTATATATCCACGCAAATGCAGTTACACTTTCTCTAAATTCAAACTTCCTCGTCTCTAGCCCCTTAGAGTAATTAGAACATTAGCGTATAACCTGAATGGGTAGTAAGTCGTGGTGATATAAAAACCCTTTTCTATCTGTCATATAAGTCTCTTTATATGAAAATTGGGCTATATCTTCTCTATAAGCTTGCGAATTAAGATTCTGTATAGTACTTTGTGTTGAAGAGGTTATATCTGTGGTTTTATGGGTTGGGGAGGAGGAGGGAGAGTGGTTGAAGAAAGGGAATTAAAAGGAGATGGTAGAAGTGAAAGAAAAGGATGAAATACACTCCGCACTTGTTCAAAATACTACTTAATGCCCCCGTTAATTCATTCGTAAAATAATGTTGTTGAAATCCCTCCTCGCTCGCTTAGTTTGCTTCATTTGTTTTCCCCGGAAGTTTGAAACGCGATACGAATATATTTCCATCATTTCCTTCTCTTAATTCCTTAAGTATTATATTCGGAATAACTCAAAAGGAAGGAAACAGGTTTGAGATGTTAATAAATTTCAAGATATTGAAGAACGTTATAAAGGTTTATACTGTATAAGTGGTAACTTATCATAAATGTAAATAACATTTTAAAGAATTTTTTTTATAATCAATAAAATACTAATTTAAAATATTTTATTTCATCTTTTACCTTTTTTATTTTCTACTTCTGTGACACTCTGAATTTTATATCCTTTTATTTTTATCTGCGTGTTTATTTTCTTTCGCTTTTCTCTATGTTCTGGTATTTTGACCCTAATCTTCCGTTTTTTTTGCTTCATTTTCTTACAAGTCTTCTTTCTATCCTCTCTTCAATTTCCACTCAATTCCTTTATTTCTTCAAACTCTCAAATCTCTTTATTTGCCATATAGACTCTCAAAAGCATCATCCTCCCAACTTAATGCGAGCCTTCTGTGCTGTTGATTCATTTCAAATTGGAAATTAAAATTTAATTTCGAGAAAAGAAATATGGGTGTGGTTTTTAATAAAACATTTTTTTTCACTCCAACAAATTTCAACTGCGATGTTTTAAGAATAAAACGGATTTTTTTTTTCCCATAGAAGTTCAAATTAGGTTTGAAGATTTTTTTTTTAATCGACAGTAATTACTTTGATTAAACGGAACATCAGGAACAATGGAAGGGTGATTGTCGGCTTGTACCATACAACTAAAATTAAAAACATAATACAGAAGTAGTAATGATAGTAGTAGATGTAATAATCGTCCTAGGAGACCATGTTAATTTATCTTAGGTAATCGTTACTTCACATAAGAGCAGATGTAAACTTACTTTCGAAAGCTTTGTGTATAAAAATGTACTCGACACATCCGGGACATGTAGGTATACAACTACATTATACTTTATGTAATTGCTTTGATGTCGATAAAGTTTATATTTTAATCAACGCGTTACTTGCAGGCTGCTTTTCGTCACAATATTTCATAGTTTTTTTAAATCTATAGCTATATAAATGTCAAAAGATTTTTTTTTCCATTTATATGAGTTATTTAACGTGCACTTTCTGAAATAACTGATTATATCAGCATGTGACTTATAAAATATGCTACGGAATGAACTATAGTGACGGCCTAGTACATCTTAAGTACACATCTATAACGTAAAAACCTCTTTATTAATTAATTATAACCTACTTTAAGGAAGCTTTACTTGATGCACGAGCTGAGATAGAAATGAACAGTTTTGTGTACATATACGATTTTGTAAATAGCCAAATTATAATGTAAGTTTCAACACTTATATTAATAAATATATAAAGTACATAAAAACGTTATATTATAAATAAAATTTTAACTTACGACAAATTTTTTTTTAATTAATATTTAAAAGGCTTATTAGCTACCTTTCTTTCGGGGATATGGCAGAGCACCACTAACACTCCTGGTGGTTGCTGTATCAACTGACGTCTATTAGTTTCCTTCCTTTCAGGGAGACAATGGAGTCGATGCTTGCAGAGCAGCACTAATAATCCTGGTGGTTGCTGTATCAACTATCAACTGACAGTCTATTAGTTTCCTTCCTTTCAGGGAGACGATGGAGTCGATGCTTGCAGAGCATCACTATCACTCCTGGTGGTTGTTATATCAACTATCAACTGACAGTCTATTAGTTTCCTTCCTTTCAGGGAGACGATGGAGTCGATGCTTGCAGAGCCGCACTATCACTCCTGGTGGTTGTTATATCGACTATCAACTGACAGTCTATTAGTTTCCTTCCTTTCAGGGAGACGATGGAGTCGATGCTTGCAGAGCAACACTATCACTCCTGGTGGTTGTTATATCGACTATCAACTGACAGTCTATTAGTTTCCTTCCTTTCAGGGAGACGATGGAGTCGATGCTTGCAGAGCAGCACTAACACTCCTGGTGGTTGTTATATCAACTATCAACCGACAGTCTATTAGTTTCCTTCCTTTCAGGGAGACGATAGAGTCGATGCTTGCAGAGCAGCGCTAACACTCCTGGTGGTTGTTATATCAACTATCAACTGACAGTCTATTAGTTTCCTTCCTTTCAGGGAGACGATGGAGTCGATGCTTGCAGAGCAGCGCTAACACTCCTGGTGGTTGTTATATCAACTATCAACTGACAGTCTATTAGTTTCCTTCCTTTCAGGGAGACGATGGAGTCGATGCTTGCAGAGCAGCACTATCACTCCTGGTGGTTGTTATATCAACTATCAACTGACAGTCTATTAGTTTCCTTCCTTTCAGGGAGACGATGGAGTCGATGCTTGCAGAGCAGCACTAACACTCCTGGTGGTTGTTATATCAACTATCAACTGACAGTCTATTAGTTTCCTTCCTTTCAGGGAGACGATGGAGTCGATGCTTGCAGAGCAGCACTAACACTCCTGGTGGTTGTTATATCAACTATCAACTGACAGTCTATTAGTTTCCTTCCTTTCAGGGAGACGATGGAGTCGATGCTTGCAGAGCAGCACTAACACTCCTGGTGGTTGTTATATCAACTATCAACCGACAGTCTATTAGTTTCCTTCCTTTCAGGGAGACGATGGAGTCGATGCTTGCAGAGCAACACTAACACTCCTGGTGGTTGTTATATCAACTATCAACCGACAGTCTATTAGTTTCCTTCCTTTCAGGGAGACGATGGAGTCGATGCTTGCAGAGCAGCACTAATACTCCTGGTGGTTGTTATATCAACTATCAACTGACAGTCTATTAGTTTCCTTCCTTTCAGGGAGACGATGGAGTCGATGCTTGCAGAGCAGCACTACCTCAGATCACCGCTGCGGCCATTCTCCGACATGGACACGCACAACAACAACCTCACCTTGGAAGAGAAGGCCCTCCTCGCCGCAAGATCGCAACTGTTCCTGCGCGCCGCGGCGGCCGCAGCGGGTCCCTACGCGCCCCTCATGGGGCCCATGTGTTCGCTCTACGGCTCGGGGCCCGGAGGAGGTGGAGGCGGGCCCCCCAGCATGCTCTGGAGCCAATGGGCTTGTCTAGGGCCCTCCCTCCTGGCCGCTCATCACCAGCACGCACAACACTTGGTGGCCGCAGCAGCGGCGGCTGCATCCAGCTCAGCCCAGGGTCCCGCACTCCCTCGACCCTTGTACCCGCCCCAGATGACGGCAGCAGGATTGGCACAGCACCGGTTCTCGCCTTACGGCGCACCTCCCATGGGCGCCCTGAGGAGGGCGGTGTCACCCGTGTCGTCACCCGACAGTCTTCAAGATGCTTCCGAGCTGTCGTCCCACAGTCCCACGCTGTCCTAAATTCACGGAGGGGGCTATGGGCCCCACGGATCCACAGGAAACTTTTCTAAACGAGGAGTAAAAAATATACAATGTAAAAACATCCGACATACAATAATTTGATTCAAAACATCCAAGAAATGTTTAATACTTCTTTTGTGTTAAATATTTTATTTTTAATTTCTTTATTGTCTTACACCGATTTTATTTAATCGATACTAATAATTGTAAAGAAAATTAATAAAATAAGGGCGTGAGTGTTTATGACTTGCTCAAACGTAGGTTTATATTGTTGCATACTAAATAAAACACTACAAACACTGGAATAACAAAATGTATATTTCAATTGTTTTAAAAACACTTGTTTTCAAGAAATATAATAATTATTATTAAATCAAATATATTTAGGGGTTCTTTTTTAAAAAAAATTAATGATCCCAAAGTGACAAGATGGATTTTCTAACGATTAACTTTGAGTCTATATTAGGTATTGCAAATGGATGAATAAAAATAATTCATGGGTAAACTAAATTTAGCTGCATGAACAAATAAATCACTTTTTTCCTTTTGTGGCAACAATTGAATCTTGGCTAAACATCGTGGATAAACATAATAGACTGTTGTATTTTTTTTTTAGATATAATATAAAATTGTATCAATTATAACACAAAATATGTGATACTAGGACTTTTTAAAAATTGAATCAAGTCTACAAATTGTTATTTTTAAAGTTTAAATGTATCCCTATTAAGAACAATACTTTATTTTTCTTTGTAATTACAAAATTGACACAAACTGTTACTGAAATAATTTTTAAGTATTACGGTCAGTAACTTAATTATAGCTATGTATGTATCTTCTGTAGCCAGGACCGTACGCAGGAATTTGAAAAGGGGGGGGAGGATCAATAATTACATATTTTATGATTAGGTATAATTAACTGGTCAAAAATACAATAACCTTATATGATATATTTATGGTCACACATAAAATATTATCGCGATGTTAACTTAAGTAATAAGAAATAATTTAAATATTGGTATTTTATTGGACGATAAAAAATGTAAGCACAAAAAAAAATCACACAATTATTAGCAGCACTCAGCCATTCATGACGTATCGATACAAACAGCTTCTCGCTGTTTGTCCAAGAAATACATTAAACTTCAGGGAATAAATTATTAAGTAGGAGTATTTTACAAATATGGCTTCTTGCTCAAATCTACTATTGGAACAATTTTGGTTTTCTTCTCATTATATTGATACTGTTTTAAATTCTAAATTGGAGGATCTGACCCCCTTCCCCGTTGCGTATGGTCCTGTCTATATCTATTTATTATGTCATAATATATTACGAAACAACATTTTATTTAATATTCGAACTATATATGTTCAAGCAATGTATGTGTTTGGAAAATGTAATATGCTTCAGCTTGATGATATTAATATGCAAAATAACAGAAAAACAAATTGTACAGCCATCATAAAACAGATGGAGCTTGGGATAGTAAGAAAAGTATTTAAATTTATATTTATTTTAAATGTATTTTTGTTGCTAATAGTATATTATATCGTTTTTAAAATTGATATTTTCTTCACTTGTTATTTAAATGTTCTTCATTTTTTTTAAATAATGAAATTGGAATCTTTTGGATTAAATCTACCCAAATAATTAATTAAATTTCTTCATTTAAAAAGTAGTGAAATTGGAATAATATTTTCGATTAAATCGACCCTAATAATTAATTAAATATGTATATCTTATTCCAACACAATAATATTTAATCATTGTGTTTTTATTTGAGCTAGCATGTGATATTTCTACGTGAAATGTTATTTGGGAAATAATATAAATTACCATAGTACTTTTTAATAATTTATTTAAAAGAGTATATTTTGCATTATACATCCATGTTAAAACTTAATGTGACAGTTAAGGGATTATTTAAATAATTTAAGGTGTGGTTATAGAGAATGCGATAAAAGGGCATTGTTTTTGAGTTTTTTATAAAAACTTTTTTTGGCCAAATAAATAAAATATTGCTCTCATATAAACATAGAGTTTAATTTTATTCACATGTTGATATCAACTGTTCTTGAATATCTTTCATGCGCATAGCAACATTTGATGACTCATTTTTTAAATGACGAGATAAAGTTGTCATTAAATAATTCCATAACACTCTTGACAGATATTCAACAACTTTTTGTTGAAGTTACCGTGTGAAGAAAATTAAACTTTATGTTTGTTAAAGCAACATTTGATATCGTTTGACCAAATACAGTTTTTATATAATAAACCGCAAGAAACAATACTTTTCTCGCGTCCCCTACACCCCAACCTTAGTGGAAAATTTTTATTTTATTTATTTCTTCTTAAACTTCTCCTTGTGGTCTTTATTGAATGGGTACTTAAATACTTTCCAATATCAGAGAAGAATAATATATCGATTGTTTCAATTTCTACGCCTGGTGTTTGTGTTAGAATTTTACTAAAATAAAATTAAATATTGAATAAATTTTCAATTATGCAGAATATTAAGTTTACACATCAAATTTACCTTAATAATAATCTTTTTTTTTTCTATTTGAAAATAGATTTTCCCAAGTCAAACACTAGTTTCTAACTTTTCTCTCTAAACATCTCTAGTGTCTTCCACAATTTAGTGTAAGACGTAAAATACATATTAAATCGAAAAAAAAACTCAAATATTCTCACTACTATTATATTCTTATTTATGTAATATAAATTATTTTAGTTAAAAAAGAACCACACATACAAAAAACAATCGTTTTACTAGCATATATTTTTTCCAACTATATTGTGATTTTGTAATAATAACACGCCTTTCAAGAAAAATATTCATAGTTGTAAACTCAATGTTAAATAATATATTTTAAGCATACGCCTATCCATTTTGAGACGCATACATTTTTTTTTCAATTTCTTGTGGTCTTAGTGGTCAGAGCGCTTGGCTGTCGATACAGAGGTCCCAGTTTCGATCTCCGGCACTTCTAGATCTTCTGTTAAGGTAGTGGATCTGGAACGGGTCATCTCAGCCTCGTGAGGAAAAATGAGGATCTACTTGAATTTAAAAAATAGCGGCTCCGGTATATAAAACTGAGATTAATGGCTTAAGGGTTCGTTGTGATGACCTCTATTCCCAGGAGTTGGCACTATCTTCGCCAACAGATGGCGACCTCTTGTTTGGTGTAGCTCTCTTGTGAGCTGAGGCCATGAAGTGTTTTTTTAATAACATAGCGTATTCAATAATTTTTTCATTCTAAAATTGAGTTTAGAGACAGAAAAAATATATACATCAGTAAATTCTCATTTTTATCAAAAATATGTCATGGTTTTTTAACTATTATTCATTTTTGCACCGCTTATTAGTTACCCATCCGTGATAAGTACCAGCATATTTACACTCTTGGATTACGGATAAGAAAAAGAGCTTTAGTTAAAGGAAGTGCACCCGCATTTCCATGTAGGGAGATATAAACTTAGTTCACCCAACCTGAGTTTGAACTCCGAACAACCCCAGACCAGAGGAGGCTGCGATTCATAACATACGAGTCTGACGCCCTAGCCCACATTACCAATGAGGTGTGTTTTAAAATTATATTCTATTAATTATGTTAAGGTGGGAATGTAGATATAGGGAGTTAAGGTCAGCATTTTTGCAGTTTTTATATCAAAACTTTTTTTGTCAAAATAAATCAAATAGTTCTCCAGTAGAAACATAAAGTTTGATTCTCTTCAGATGGTGACAACAGTTCTTGAATTTCCTTCAAAGGTGTCCTGAAATTTAACTACAAACTTTTTTTCTTAATTTAAAAGTTTATCATTTAATGCCGCTATGCTCATGAGAGATATATTCAACAACTGTTGAGGTCAACATGTGAAGAAAAGTAAACTCTATATTTCTACGTGAGCATTGTTTGATTTATTTTGGCCAAAAAATATTTTCCTATAAAAACTGCAAAACATACTTAATTTTTTTTCTCGGTTCTCATACACTCCCGCCTTAATAAAGCGAACAGGATGAACAAATTACGCATTACCTACTCTCCTTGAGTTATGTTGGTAGCCTCGTGAATTTGTAGGCGTAACCTTACCATTTTTTTGTTATTCTCGGGTATTTAGGCTTTTGCTTCAAGATTTACTCTAAATGTCATGGGATTTCTATTATTTCTGTTTTAATATTATCATTATTGTTGTTTATATTCTTCCTGTATAAAATGTTGTAAATCTTTTATTTATGTTTCAACTGTATAAATTTAAATTTGAAGAAGAGAAAAAAATATAAAAAATAAATCGATGTCTGTTCAGTATTTTCTCGAGATTTATTTCCTTTACCAATCAAATGTTACACATTTCAACCTGAAGGCTATGTTCTAAATATCTTATTTTTGAATAGTAATAACCCATTACAAGAGCAAAGTGATCAGGAGCGAGCTTAAGAACAAAGGGAACTTGCTTCAATCCCTGGTGGCTCTCTAAAATAATTTATTGTACATGCATCGTTTAAACGTCTATTAATATCTAGATACCAGTGTTTGAGTCTTATCGCTAAGGTTAGTATTTAGAATGTATAGCCAAAGCTATTATTTATGCTTATTAGTGGGAATTACTCCATCTACATATCATATTCTGAAATTAAAAAATGACACCTGGACACGGAATCGAACCGGACGTACTAATCCAAAGGTCCTGGGTTCGATTCCCGTGTCAAGGTGTCATTTTTTAATTTTCAGAAGGTTAGTATTTAAATATGGATTTTTCTTCTAAATTAAATGTACTAGAAATAATAATACTATAAATATATCTATAGAGGGGTGGTAAGGATCAAAGAGGAGGGGAGATCAGGGCAGTCACACGGAAGGGGAAATGTTTGACGGATCTCTCCAACAGCCATGGATGTGACGTCTCTTAACTTCTTCCGGAATGGAGTAAATAATGTTATTGGCGCTTTATCAGATCTTTCTCGAAGCTTATCGTTGGTTCTAGAAAAGGGTGCACCCGCTAGTGACGATTGTTGTAACTGCACCCTCCTCGAGTCAAACTGGCAAGTCCGTTAGTTATTCTCAAGGTGATAGGATATGTGGCGGCGCGTGGCGGCAGATAGACGGAACGAGTAACTGGGCAGAATGGGGCAGTTGGTGAGTTGGTTTAAGAGAGTTAAATTAGCAAACATTCTAGTTATTCCTGAACAAAACGAGTCTATTTCCACGAGCGTATTTAGCAGCGCTACTAACGCCGTAGCAGAGCTGCCGTCGTGCTGCCAATATCAAACCCACGTTTTATTCTAGGATTTCAGTAATTAAATCATATTTTTGGCCATTTTGGACCTTCCCCCCTTTCTCCGCCTTTCTAACGGGATTTGATATAATTTTGTATGCATTATATAAATTGCTGGTAGTTATTAACGAAACATGTAAATAAATGGAGCGAAATAATTCACAATAATTCGCAATAGACATTGTTGTACATTAAATCTAAATTCATTATATTAAATGGGTCAAAATTAAAAATTTATAGCGTTATAATATATTTTTTAATTGACTCGCGATTCACCCTCCCTCATTCTTTCCTGTCTCTCTATGTATTACGTAAGCATTGTTGACTTGGTAGGCCAAAGGTTTAAACACCAGCAAGGTTAACCGAAATGTGCTCATCTCCAAAATGGTTTTGCCCATTCGCTTTCTATGTGAACGCCTGCATATTTCCTTAAAATGCATCCATACCTTTTGTATTTAAATCAAAAAGACATTTATACAAATATTACAATTTTTGGTGTTTATATTGTGTGTTTATAAAAAACTGTGTTTTTAATGTCACACTTGTTCTTAAGTCAAACGATAATCTAAATATTTATTTATCACCATGTCTAACCCGTTCGGGTTGAACACCTATGCGCTAATTAAGTTAATGTTTTTAGGGAGTAGGAAGGTTATATTTATAGGAAATGTACCTGCATTTGCTTGAAGAAAGAATGGAAAATTATTTTGGGAAAACTATTCTTAGTACACCCGATCGAGATTCGAACCTCGATTTCCCCATCATCGGCAGTCTAGTCTACTGCGAGAGTAGCGTGTTAGACCATGCACCCACCTAAGTGGGTAATATAACTACTGTTTATGTTATAGTTATGTTTCAGTTATGTTTAATTTAATGTTATCTTTCTAGTTAAATCCCATTATAATAATTATCAACAACTTCATTTCTAAAATTAAATGATACCACGACAAATTTGGACTTCGCGCCAACGGCAGTAGCTTAATTTAGATCGAAAGCTTTAGAACTAGTCTCACTCACCGGATAGCGCTTAACTTAAGTAAGTAATACGTCTAGAACTAAACATCGCATAGTGATGCGGTTTTTTGAAGTCTACTCTTAAAAAAAAAGTAGAAATGAAAGTAGTGAAAATATTAAACAATTTTTATTTTTATTTTTAGCACCGCGTCTTACAACCCGTTCGGGCTTTACGCATATGTACTAATTACGCTAATATATTAGAGGTAGGTTGTATTTTAGATTAAATTTGCGTTTGTGAGGGTTGGACAACCGCTTAGGAAAAAGCATCCTCAGTACACTCAATCGAGATTCTAACCCCATTCTCCCCATTGCCAGCAATCTAACCTATTTCAAGAGTGACACATTAAACCATGCAGTCATCGAAGTGGGTAGTTATATTTTAAAAATAATGCAATTAAATTCAAATACAATTATTTTAAATTTCTTAGAAACTTTAAATTCATCCTAATTTCAATATTATCGAGTGAGGATCGATCGTAGTATGATTTTGGTTAGGAAGAACAGTAGAAGTTAGTTACTACAGTTACTAAAACAATGTTAATATATTCATACATAAAGTCATGTCATCTGCAGATGTTACTTTTGATAGATATTATCAATACCTATCAAATAACACAAATAATATAAGAAAATGTTATCATTATTGACTGCAAAGAAATATATTTTGATTTTCTCTACTGTTCTTCCAACCAAAATTAGGGCATAGTTCTCCGGTTATTCGGCTCTTGAGAGAGCGATGGCTTGCAATGAATATTGTTGTTAGTCTGGCGAACAACGGACAAAGTACTGGACATCCATCACGGTCCTCCAAACAGCCAACCTTTTCACCTTGGTGACCATCCATCCAAGTATGTAACTCACCTCAAATACAGGGAGACAACCCCCTAAGGGAGGGATACCATTTAATACCCTACCACACACTAAACTACGCGGAAATATGAATCCCTATTAGTGCTGATGGAACTCATTATCTTCTCATTATAACTAAAAATATTTAGGACATTATTTTGATCAATAGGGACAGCAACCCGCTTCGATGACCTCATGGTCTAACGCGCTACTCTCGCAGTAGAATAGACTGCTGGTGAAGGGGTAAAATCAAGTTTCAAATCTAGGTTGGGTGTACTGAGGGTGGTTTTCCCTACATGGTTTTCCACTCTCCCTCCAGGAAAAATGCAGGTACACTTCCTATTAATATAACCTTCCTAATATTTAAAACCATTAGAGTAATTAGTACATAAGCGTATAACCCAAATGGGTAGTAAACGTGATGCTTTAAAAAAAATCATGAATGGTCCAATTTTTAGGTCTTTTTGGTGACGTACACTTCGATGTGTTCCCAATTTACCGCACTTGATGGATTTAATATGAATTTTCAAAACACCAGAGTTCTTTTATAAACACCCTGCATTTAGTTTGTTTACACTGGTACCTGTTTCTATGATTTATAAAAAGCCCTAACCCCTTCAGTAGAAGAGTTAAAAGGGGAAATTATGGAATTGTATGCAGACTGGGCTCAATACTAGGCGTAGCTGTGCATGAATTTGTCTTACTACACGGGTAGCTCATGTCGTGGTCTGGGTAGGTGCCATGTTCTCTGCCCTTGGTTATAGTAGTTTGTAATGGTTTGTTTATTTATTTTATGTTTAGAATGTGTACTTTAAATAATCACAGTTTATAAATTATACTATCAGTATTTTTTTCTTCTAAAACAGGTTGAACTTTTACTGAAAGAGCTGCACTCTTGACCTACTTTTAATTTTAATCTACTTAAATCTGAGTAGGGAAAAAAATTTCCACGTTGTCTACTCCTATTATATTCCTCTCCGTGTTCTATCACTCCCTAGTAAAACAGTTAGTATGCACTTGAGATGGAAAACATTAGATCAATTTTGTTTCATCCCACAGATAAAAAATTAGCATGGTGTTTAGTTTGTTGTATTTTGTTAGTGTTAAGATTAGTATAATTTATTTTACCATTCGCTAGTTGGGTATAAAAAATATATAAATGCGTAGGTTTATATGAAATACACATTCTATCCCTGTGTAAATTAGTGTAGTAAGTCACAAAATCTAGACAAACAACCATCAATATTTTTCACAGATTTCAGTACGTAGTGCCTTATTGCTAGGCAACGTGCAACACATTAATGTAAGACAGGTTGCAAAAATAAAATAAATAAATGTTTCTAACGCAATCAGGTTGTTTGATCGCGGTATTTAATATTCAGGCGTATACCTGAACAGTTTGTAAGACGCAGTGCTCAAAAAATAAATAGTTGAATGTTCACTTATTAAACACACGTAGTATATAAGCACACGACTTACGAACAAGCTTAGAATATTACTGCTCTTCTATTTACCATTTAAAAATAGTAAGTATCTTCGTTGACACAGCTTGGAATCGAACTAGAGTATCTTAGCATTGTTAACAAGAACTCTTACGCCTAATATATTAGAGCACGGCTTTCTTTGGTACATAACAGAAATGTGAGCATGTAAGGAGTATATACACGCTGGGCCCAAAATGCTTATCATACACACTTACTTGCCTAATCTATGTCATTATCGAACTCAAAATTAATTATGCACTTCTAAACGTATGGCACCTATCCTATCTTGAGCTACTTCTATTCCGTCCACCTCATTACACTCTATCTCGTTCAGGTCCATTATAATATTATCCTCCCTTCCAATTGGGTTTACCAGTCGATTCCCTGTACACGGTTCTAGATTTCTCCATTCACACTGCCTGTCCCATGCCCTATCCTGCGAGGTTCGATTACCCTATCAATGTCTTGTGATAATTACATGGTATACAACTCATCATTGTGTAACTTCCTCCCCCTCCATTATTTTCATCACTTTTTGGGACCAAATATTTTCCTAGGTGCTTTGTTTTTAAACACTGTGGTCTCGACTTATCGGAAGCAAGCCAGGCAAAGTTACACCTCCTTGGCAAGTCTGGTATCCTGATATCAATCTACCAAATCCTCCCCGCTTTAGCTATTGGACGCTAGGGTGTTAGGAAGAAATCAAGTTTGTCTGGTTGCCTAGCAACCCTACAAGGAGGTTATGAGAAATGTATCATCAAGCAAGCCCCCCCCCCCTCCTCTCAAAGATCTGAGAAGAGAAAGAAGACAAATAACATTAAAAAGCCTGTTACTTTTAGACGTAGTTTTTTTTTATCATTCTTTCATGAGTAGAAAAGAAAAACACCCTTATTCTTCCTAATTTTAGCTCTACACCTAAAGTTGAATTTTGATCATTGTCTTAGCACCTCGTCGGGTTCTATGCCTATGTTTTAATCAAGCAAATTTGTTAGGTATGAGGAAGATTGAATTAGAAGAAGTATAACCACATTTGCGTGGAGGGAAAGTGGATAAACATTTAGGAAAAAACACCCTCAGAACACCCAATGGGACAAGAAACCCTGAGCTCTCCGTCATCGACAGTCTGGTCAAAGTGGGATTTGGTAAAATTATATTGTGACGTTTTAATCAAACATAAACTTATAAAAACTATCCAAGTAAAACTATTAATTTTCCCCTTTGTGAATGTTGAATAACTTTTTGTTTTCTCAAATGTATCACTATCGAATTAATCTGTATAAATAAACTAAACTTAATATTCAAAATGGGTTAAAAAATAACTTAATTTTGAGTAATAATGGCAAAACTTTCATATAAAATTCCTACTAATACATCACAAGACAAGTAGCTTGTATTTAACTTAAGTAGACTATTGTGTTTAGATTGTATTTTTTTGTAATTTTGTAATTTTCATATCCTTAAAAATGTTATTTATTTTGTTTATGTAGCCTTAAGATTTTTTCGACCAAAGCCCTTTTTCTATAAAGAAAACTATTCCAGTCGTTTTATTTTTAAATTATTTATTTATATAAATTCAAGAGGCTAATTATTACATAAATTATGTAGAAGGTGTTGACAATATTAAATTTATAATTATATAAATATATATTATTATTTTTGACAACACGCATTTCTACCCGTTCACCTTATACGCATAAGATATTAAGGTTGAATTTAGAATTAGTGTACCCGCATCTGCGTGGAGGGATAGTGGAAGGTCCCTTAGGAAAAACACAGTACATCCGACAAGGAGGCTTATCCCTGATTTCCCCGTAATTTGTAGTCTAATCTATTGCGAGAGTAATGCCTTAGACCATGCGACCACCGAAGCAGGTTTGTATGAATATAGAAGCTATAGCTAATCTGTTATGATTGTATAAAAACTTGTATCTTTATTGATATTAATATAAAGCTCCAATTATAGCCTAAACAAAATATTTTATGCCATTTCTTGACAACTAACGCTTTAAACTTCAATTCCTAACGTATTTCAGTTAGGTAAATTATTATTATTATTATATATTATTATTATTATTTATTATTATTATTATTATTATTATTATTATTATATAATCACCGCGTCTTACTACCCGTTAGGGTTGTACGCACTTACGCTAATGTACAATGGTAGGGTGATTGTGAGATGGAGGACCTACAGTTTAATGTGGAATCCGAACCATGGTAGAGGTCTAGTTAGGTAAATAAATACGTATCTTTATGTTCTCCACTCTAAAACAAATCGTGCAGCAATAAATAATAAGACACAATAGTAAGTACTTTTAGTTTACCCTGAAAAGTAACAAACTTACCTTAGTTTATTCGACCATGATGAAGCTCATCATATAGGGCCATAGTGTAATTTCATAAAGTAAGACTGTCATTCAATATAAGCGACCTGTGCTTTCTCACATACGTTAGTTTGTAAATATTTCAAGTTCGTTTACCAGTAAACTACCATTCATTTTTTTTATCTAAATTACAACTATGCAGTATTATATATCATTATTTCTCTTCAAATATACACTTTAGACAAAATATTATAGACCATTTTCTAAAAAATCTCGAATCATAAAAATGATCAATCCTTAATAAACTTTCTCTAACTTTAGAGGTATAAATAAAATTGTCTTTTAGTTTGAGGTCTAAATATAAGTCTTATAACATATAAATATCAATAATGAATAACATTCATCCAAAAATAATTTGACTGTATCTGCAATCCGAGGCATTGGTATAAACATAATTGTAAAACCCACTTATTTGAGTTCAGGAGGGCATATCATCATCCATCTTAACCTCTAGTTCATAAATGTTCATGATCACGATAATTTCTACCTACGATAAAGTAAATAAACTTTACAACTTCTCTCGCAGAATTTCTCTTCTATCTTAAAGTAGAGACAGTTACTAAAAACTCGTAAGATTCGTGAAACGAAATAATATACATTGCTGCAGAAACACACTACCAAAGAGAATACATGAAATAATATAGGCCTACACTGTTACAGAAGAATTGAGAAAAGTGGAACATATCTGTCCACCAAAGATTATAACAATCAATTTCACATTTACAAAAGCTCCCTAAAATCTTATACATTTGCTTATAGCTCAGAAACATTTGATTTTATAAAAAACTGTTTCAAATAAAATATTTTTATCTTTAATAGTAGGCCTAATACAATGTTACAATGATAAGTTAGTTAATATATTAAATACTTTGCGAATATATGATCAAAATTGGAAATGCCAGATTGTTTAAAGTACCCTAAGAGTCTATTCATGAAAAACGAAAGCAGCAATTTGGTTTTTAATGCTAAACAATGTCTATACGCAAAATGTAATCCAAATCATCAAGAAAATTGATTGTATCTATTTTTGCCCTTCAGTAAACTGTTAGCTGTCCCGAGGAGAGACAAGATTATGAATGAAGCCGCCATCCGGGAAAGAGCATGAGTACATGAGATAGTAGAGGAAGCAAGACTGAGATGGTATGGGCATGTATTGAGGATGGAAAAAAGAGGATGCAGGAGAAAATGTTGGGAATGAAGTATACAGGAAAAATACCACAAGGGAAGCTAAGAAAGAGATGGGGGGAGCAGATAAGAGAAAGTGTCCAAGTGAGAGAGAAGAATGGAAGAAATTAAAGGAGGAAGAGTGGTGGAAGAATAGAGGAAGATGGAGACATTTTACTAAACTGACGTGACCACAGGCTGCAAACAGTTGATGATGATGATGATTAAACTACCTTAATTTTAGGTTTGGATATATTTATTTTTTTAAATCTCCGGGGGAACCTTATTAAAAACCTAGGTACCAAGTTTTAGCCCGATTGGTAAAATGGTTTCGGCTCTAGACAAAGAGACAGACAGACAGACAGACGGCATCGTGACAACAACTTTTTCGTTTCAAGGGGTCATAAAACGTCGACATTTTTTTTTTTTACGATCACAATACTTCTTTATTCGATGGATTCGAGAGAAATTTAAAAAAACGAGAGAGAGCCGGAAATAAGTTTCCTAAAAACTTGTGGACGCTCTTAGAAAACCGGAGATAAGTTCTCTTTTCCTAAGTTAACCTTCGATGGTAAGTAATCCTTCACACTTTGCGCGAGAAAAGCTATTTCTTCAACCTCGGGGAGCATAATACACAGAGTGGGGAGCGCAGACGGAGACCGGGTCCAATCGAGAGATCGCCAGCTTCCCTTTCTCTCTCAAACTTTTTTTTTTCCTCTCACAGTTTAACTCTCTTTCCTTCTTTCTCCATCAAGAGCAACTCCAGGGGCCGATGCATTATTAAGATAGGGTGAGAAATATGGGGGCAATTTTAGCTACGATAAGACGCTAATGGTTTCAACTTTGCACTCTATCGCCAGGGCCCTGAAATACGCATAAAATAATGGAAGGGAATAGAAGTTTTTTATACTATCTCTATCACTCTCTTTATATATATATATATATATATATATATATATATATATATATATATATATACAATCCTACTCTTCTAGGGTAGGGATAGTGTTGGAAGCCATCTCACAGCTTTATCCCCCTGGCTACCATTTCACCCCACTTTCAACTCCTATACCTTCCGAGCCACCCTTCTCTCCTACCGATCTGACGTCTCTGTTTCTCGCTTCTACCTCCCTTCACTCCACCCCCTGTTCCTCCACTCCTCCCTTTCACACTCTCCAAGTCTTTTATAGAGTCATTTCAACATTTCGCTTTAGATACTTGGGTAAAACTATATATTTATATTTATAAGTATATGTATATTTAGGCACTACTGATAGCGCGACGCTACTAGAGTATATATATATAATATATATATATATATATATATATATATATAAAGTTGAAGGGATGAATGTTTCTCCTAACTGTGTGTGGGCACTTACGACAAATTGACTTCTGCACCCTTTCATTCCCTCCCCTACTTTTATATCTTTTTCACCCCTTTGGGGGCTTACGCTCCAGCACGAAAGACTACCAGTCGCCCCTCTTCCCACCTCACCCTAACCTTCCCCCCCCTCCCTTTCGTTTCATCTTTGTATGTAGTCCTCCCTTTTATATTGTGATACTTTTAAAGATTGATATAGGGAAAAACAACTAAAAATGTTGTAAGGACTTTTTTTTTAATGTAACGATCTTTTCGTGTGTCGGTATTATTAGAATGGTTCAGTATTGTGCTTTCTACGTAACTAATTGAATCTATCGATTCTAATATTAATTTAACACGTTGGATTAAACATTAAACAAACATTTTTGACCAAATATATTAGTGATAGAAACATTATGTTTTAGCTATTCTATAAAGTTGAATGTTTCCAATGGTTCAATAAAATAATCACCCACTTCAGTGGCTGAATGGTCTAAGGCATCACTTTAGAGTTAAATAACCTACTGATGACGGGGATGTTGGGGCTCGAATCCTGGCTGGGTCTACTGATAATGTTTTTTCCTAAATGTTTTCCCACTCTCCTTCGATGCAAATGCTTGTAGATTACCTCTAGAATGCTTAATTCCTCATCCTTAGTCCATTAGAGTAATTGTCATATATGCGCTATATATATGCATATATGCATATATGCATATATATAGCGCTATAACCTGAGCAGTTAGTAAGACACTGTGATAATAATAATAATAATAATAATATAATAATAAAAACGATAATATTTAATTAGTAAGAATAGTAAGAAAATATAAACTTTGTAGCTTTTGAAAAACAATCTCTAAGGAAAGTCCTGAATTTTTTTTTAAGTAATTCCTAAATGTTTTAGGGAGTGTTTCGATTTTTTTTTTCCAAGCACAAGCCTTTCACTTAAACTGGAATCACATGGTTGCCGAGAAACAAGCGCAGAACAAAAACGGGGTCACGTGACGAGCTCTAGGCCAATCACAAGATTTCCGCCTCATCGGCGCGAGACGTTCTGCTAAAGTTCAACTCATCTCTACTTCGTTCGCCCTCCTCGAGATGTTCGGCGCAGGAGAACCAATCAAATCTCAGAACCAAACACCTAGAATCAGTGCGCATGCGCATTTGACAACGCATGTGCTGTACAGCCAGAAGCAGACAGACAACTTCGTTGGTCATTGTTAGGAGATTTGAAAGAAAGCGTTAATGTAAAGCGTGTGTATCAGTGTATTGGAATGTGTCACGACACAGCTTTATAATTTGAAAACATCTATCGGGAGAATGATCTAAAATATACTAGAAAATAAAAGATGTTGATGCTCACCTGTTTTAAGTTAGCGTTGCATTGGTTCATGGGTCAACATACAGCGTGTGATTTGCTGCGTCACTCAAGCAGATTCTGTTCTGTTTTCGGTGAACGTGTGGGCTACGTGGTTGGTTACGCCCGTGTGTGTTTGCACCCATTTAATATTAAATTTTTTTAATAATATTTATTTACGAAAACATTTAATTTTTGTTTAATTTTTACCCCCGGTTTTACTAAATATTTTGTATGAGTTACATTTTTTTTTCCAGAGTTTTTAATCTAACCTAAACTAACCTAGCCTAACCTAGCCTACCAACATTATTTCATACTAGTAGTTCTGAAACAAGACCGATAGAAAAAATAAACTTGATATACGCCCTCTTAATGACTTCCAGTTGCTAGAGAACTGGTACAAACCCAATAGAAGATCAAAAGGACTAGAACAAACCCAATAGAAGATCTAGAGGACTGGTACTTACCCAATAGAAGATCTAGAGGTCTACTATCCCATACACCTCGCGATCATATAAATGGTACCAGCTAGCCTCTTCCGATAAGTGTGAAAAGGCTACGGTTTATTTTAGGCGGTCTCTAACGCTTTCGATTTTTCAAAAGGTGCTAGCTACCAACACGCCACCAACGTGTGAATCAAGCTCTTGCCCACTTCTAATCCATGTAGATAATCTCAATTTAAAATTGTAATGTAAAATAGAAATAATAATTTAGGTAGGTACTTAATGTTTTATATCTGGAAATAAAAACTAAATGGGATTGGGGGAGTGGGAATATTCGTAGTTATATATTTACATACTAGAACAATTTCAGTAATTTGTGTTAATATTCTGGAAATTGAGTGTTATGTTAATATATTTGTCGTAAATATATTGAGAAAGTCCACCCTAGCACTGTAAGGAAGCCCTCGCATGTAGAGCTGTTGTATTGGTGTGTGTTCGTATACAAAATTTGATAGAATCATAACCCAAAAGGAGAGAGGGGAATATTGAATACATTAGCTGATCGCATGTCATACACGCGGTCTACTGCCAACTCGATCGACCCTACTAAATCCTCAAGGGGTTGGAATAAGCGGGGGTTAGGGGGTTTGAATTCTCCATCCCTCACCCCCATTTCGAGAAACGCTCAGGAACAGCGAGTGATTCCAACACCCCCTAGCCCCCCACTCCCTCGTTAAATCTTGTCTCACGCCTCTGGAAGCTAAACGGATGATCAAAATAAGGGAATGGGTAAAACGGTTGAACGGAGTGGAGTGGGGGGAATAAAATTGGATTGTGATTGCCACTGGGAAAGGCTATCTATGAGGGAGGGGGGGTGTTATGTTATAGGGAGCTAAGCCAGGAATACGAAGGGAGAAAATAAATTGACAGTCAAATCATATCTTCCGGAGAAGATAAGGTTCTAATGGGTGGTAGAAGGACAACTCCATTAATAAAACTTTGAACTGTCCTACAATTGTATTTTTTTCAATAGTTGGGCATTGTGTTTTAAAGAAATGGATACTTTTAGAGAGGTATAAACTCTTTGTGAATTGAGGTATGATAAAACATCAAAATAATACATGTTTTCTCTATAAAGTGTGTTACAATAACAAGATGCCCATTTTGGTAACCGCGTGGTTTAACGCGTTAGTCTAGTGTTGTATTAGACTGCCGAAGATGGGGAGATCAGGGTTCGACCCTGGTTAGGTGCACTGAGGGTGGTTTTTATCTAAATGGTTTTCCACTTTCCCTCCACGCAAATGTAGGTGTATTTCCTCTAAATTTAGGCCTTCCTAATCCCTAACCCATTAGTGTAATTACTACATAGGCGAATAACCCGAATGGGTAGTAAGACTCAGTGCTAAAAAAAAACCACAGGAAACTAGTATCGGTGTTTTTTAATCACTGCGTCTTACTACCCGTTCAGTCTATACGCATATGTACTAATTACTTTGATGGTTTTAGGGATGAGTAAGATTATATTCAGAGGAAGTGTATTCACATTTGCGGAGGGAGAGTTTAAAACTATCTTTCAAAAACCGCCCTCATTACACCCAACCAAGATTAGAACCTCGATCTCCCAGTCATCGGCAATCTAGTTTACTGCGACAGTAGCGCTTGACCAAGAGGCCACCGAAATTGGTTGGGTAATTAGTTAATTGATTATCTAGTTAAGAGACTGATACAAAATAAAAGTAGACTTTTGCAGTTACAGTATGTCCCTTATACATCTTTTGCCTTAAATAACCATTTTCACAATGGCGTACAGCAAAATTACAACCAGGGTAGGCAGACATTTTAAAAACTAACTTTATGTTATCTCTCATTTGGAGCTCATTTCATCAATTAATCAATTAATATACATAGACTTTGCTTTACATATTTCACAATGAAATGTATGTTCATTGATTCCTGGGCAATGAGTGTTCTTCCGAATTATGAGAACAATTCATTGGTAGGCCACATTTTAAACAAACTTTGCCTACACTGGTAATACGACATTCACGACACAACCATTTATTTCCATATATATGAATGCTTACCTCTGAAAAGATGTATTGCTCTTAAAGTGAAGCTTACATTCAAAAGAAACAAACATTTTTTTATCGCATTAAGTTCATAATGTAAACTATAGAATAAAGAGCCTCTCATTATTTGCTGAGGAAAAATAATACCTCTTTTATTTGAACTGAATTAATATAACCACATTATTTCCATTTCTTTTAAGGCTGAGGATCCAAATTTAAACGTAACGTTTCTTTTATTCACCCCTTAATTTTAGTTACACATTTCCGGTTTTAGTGAGTTTTTAGCTAATTCAAAAAAAAAAGTTTCCCCCCTCTCTTCCACAGAATATTTTCTTCCCCCCGCCCCCCCTCACTTCTTAAAAAACAACACATAAGAAAATCATGCATCCACTTTTAATGAGTAAAGAAAGGACATGTGAGTCACTAAATTTATCCAAGGTAATAAAAAAAAACGCGACCACCAGAGACACACGCTTAGCTTTTTTTTTTTAGGTATAAAAGTTATAATTCAAAATTATTCAGTAGTAGAACGTAGAATACTAAAAGAAAGAGAGAGACAGGAATTAAGTAGAGGAGGGGGAAAATAAAAGCGAACCGCATGTATAGACGATACGTAAGGTTATACACTAAATGTCTGCAAAACACGACCTCCTTCCCCCCTTCCGCCCCCCTCCTATTTCTTTTTTTTCTCCACTTAAGACATTGTGATAGATTTTTACGACTCGCACTTCCTTCATAATTTATTCTAACTAGACCTCGTTGGTAAAGTGGTCGTGCCGCAAAAGAGCCTTATCAGTCTTAATGGTCGTCAGTTATCATAGAACAACTCTTCTAACAATGTAGTTAATAAGTTAGCTAGGGAGCTCCAGGATAAAAAGGAGGGCGGTAGGGGGGGGGAAGGAATAAGGCATTTTGATGGCGGTTCTTTAACCGCAGTGGTCTGTCTTCAAGACGTTTGTGAATTCTATTTTTATCATCGTGTTCTGTTAAACTATTTTTATTTTATAATGGTTTAAATATTTCGATACATTTGGTGTTTTGGCTTAGTAGGTGGAAGTTTATCGCTGTATTTTTTTACTTTTGCAGGAATGTCCGAAGTTTGATCCTTGAATGGTTGCATTCTTTCAATACATAATATTATTTGGATATAATTTTCTCTTCAGGCGATATCTGAGTACATTTATCATCTTTTCTATATCAATCTCATATGGTTTTCTAAGGAAAAAAAATTAAATTTCTGGTGTTCATTAATATAACTAAATTAAAGAATACATATATTTACAAAATATTAGCTTATCAAATAACTTAACTAATACATAAGACTAAAAATCCAGCTTTAGCATCCAAATAAACTTTAAAAAAATATAAACATATTTTTTGCTGCTAACATTGATAGCATTTTAATATTTTATTAGTGTTGTTATTGATAATTTATATCAAAAGTGATCACTTGAGATCACATTATCTGACGTATGAATACATGAAAATATATATTAGACTTTCCAGTGGTGAGCTATTAATATGAAAAATTGAGCTATGTTTACTGAATGGTTAGTAGGATAAACACGTGTACATTTTTTTAGCACCGCGTTTTACCAACCGTTCGGGTTGTAGGCTTATACGATAATTACTCTAATGAGGTAAATATGAGGAAGGAAGTATTTTAGATATAGTCTACCCACATTTGCATCGAAGGAGAGTAGAAAACCGTTTAGGAATAACCATCGCTGATAGACCTGACCGGGATTCAAACCCTGATCTCCCCTTCATCAGTGGGCCAGTCCAACATGAGAGTGACGTCTTAAACCATTCGGCCACTAAAGCGAGTCAACATCTATATATATATATAGACATATATTATAGATACCAATAAAATAACACTAGTAATTCAATGAAATGTTAAAAATATTGGTCACAAAAAATAATGTTTATTTAATTTTATAACAGTCTTGTCCGTCATCTTATTCCATTTTGTAGCAAATGTGTATATTGAGCTAAAGGTCTCAGGTTAGATTCCCGTTATGATCAAAAAATGTATCATTGGTGAAATGAGAGTTCCCGTTTTCATAGCAATGAATTAATGGCTGTAGTCTGTAGGTTGTGTTTGTTCTAGATTTAAGTTAGTTTAAAAGTTGGGTAGTTATAATATAATCAGTCGGTTCAAATATTGCATGGTTAAATGCCTAAGATAAAAAAAATAATTTTTTTTCCTCATAACAGAACTCTACTCTTGCTTTTATAGTAGGCAGAATAAAAAAATATTAAAAATAAGCATATATCAATAAAACTAAACCCTTTATTCTTTTGTTAATTTAATTTAATACATGTATGTTTAAACACACGTTCTAATATTATATAAATTATAATTTCACCAAAAAAAACACTGTATATATTTTTTACATCGTAAGAGTGATAAAAACATACGTAATATAACTAGAAAAAAAAAGATAGAATTACCAAGCAGTTTTTATCACACTTTTTTTTTTTTGTGTGTGTGCCTTAAATTTTAAAGGAGTGAACTTTAAATCATATGATGCGGTTTGGGTGGGAGGTGGGGGGGAAAGGGTGTGGTGGTAAGATAGAGAGAGAGAGAAAGAGGGAGAATCTATATTTATTAAACGGGTGCGAGGACGGAAACACTCGCCTGCGGTTTTTTATACAGGGTGACCACTTCATTATGTCATAACTCAAAAGAGGAGCTGCGGTTACCACAACGCCGATGATAACATCCCGGGCTTCTTTACGAGCTACCAGGGCTTATCTCCCTTCCCCCCCCCCCCACTCTGCTACCCGCTCTCTCGTTAATTGCTGTCTTGTTTCCATCCGTACCTCATTACATATTCATCAGTGGCCCACAATCGGTTCTTATGATGATGCATCCACAAAGAAATTCATATGTGAAATAAACGCATTCCTTACATGTCCACATATATATTATATTTTTGGAAGTATAATTTATTTATTTTATTCTCATTTATTTGTGGTATTTAAATTGCACTTTTTGAACAGACTGATTATATCAAAACACTACTTATAACCTAACTTAAATTTAGAACAGACTCAACATCCTTTGGTCGTTAATTCATCACTGTGAAATGGGAAATACATTTTTCACCAATATACATTTTCCGGCCATGTTAGGAATCGAACACGAAAAACTTAGCTTAATGCTAAAAAAAATCATACAATTACCACGTTCTAGTTAATTAGGTTTAAGCTAAGTTTAAGACTTTTACTGGCATCACATCATCATCATCATCATCATCATCATCTCATTGGGACGAAGCAACCTCACCTACATGGTATCCCAAGCTCAAAAGACGGTTACATACCCACCATTGCTACTAAAAGTCCAGTAATGTCCAGCCTTAAAACCATGGTAGCATACGCTAATAATAATAAATACTAACCTGCTTCGGTGACCGCATGGTCTAACGCGCTACTCTCGCAATAGATTAGACTGCCAATCACAGGCAGATTGCGGTTCAAACCTCGGTAGGGTGTACTATGGGTGGTTTTTCAAAAATAATTTTCCATTCTTCCTCCACGCAAATGCAGGTACACCTCCTCTAAATATAACCTTCGAAATCCTTAAAACAATTAACGTAATTAGTAGCTTACATAAGCGTATAATCAGTACCGCCTTTAAGCATGGGCACATTAGGCAGTGCCCAAGGGCCCCACGATTCTAAGGGCCCCACGCTTGTGTTTATCAAGGCTTATTTTATATTGTTAAAGGTTGTGTTGATTAATTCCAGCTTTACAAACAGTATGTTTGTTTATGTTTAAACATTGATTTTGTAAAAAAAGTTTTTAGTTTTTTATTTAGCACCGCGTCTTACTACCCATTCGGGTTATACGCTTAAGTACTAATTACACTAATGGATTAGGAATTGGGAAGGTTGAATTTAGAGGAAGTGAACCCGCATTTGCGTGGAGGGAGAGTGGAAAACCATTTTAGGAAAAACCACCCCCAGTTCACCCGACCGAGATTCGAACCTCGATCTCCCCGTCCTCGGTGGTCTAGCTCAACACGACTGGCGCGTTAGCCAACTACGCCACGGAGGCGGGTAAGTTTTTAGTTGAAATTACAGTTAAATTATAAATCTATAGGCTTAATTTTTTTTTTTTTTACCCTTTACATTTTTATTCGTATGGCTGGGTAGGGGCCCAGTGCATTTCTCTGCCCAGGGGCCTATATTGTGAGTAAGATGGCCTTGCGTACAATCCGAATGAGTAGTAAGACGCAGTGCTGAGAAGAAAAAAAAAAAAAACTACTATTACAGCGTCATGACCAAGGTTCAAGAGGTGGCATTTGACTGTCTTGAACTTGTGTGCAGGTTGGCTTGTTTAGTTTAGTTCAGTTCTATTCAATTCGTAGCCTGGCATGTGTCGAACTAGTCTCGCCTCTCGTGTGTGTAGTTTGAAGTCTAACAACGTGTGCTTGGAATATAATTCGTGAGTATCTTTTTAAACATAACTATCTACTATTATCTACATAACACATCGATAATATTTATGAACAGTTTTCTCTACTATTAATTAGAGTTGAGACATTCGAAACCTCGATTTCTTGAATATTATATTATAGATGAAATTCTTTAAAATCTCAAAAATATATCTTGAATACAATTTAATGTAGACCTTGACTTTAAATCACAATTTTAAGCGATTGAAAACAGTTTTATAGATTTGTATAACTGAGAGATTAACAAAATCACATTTTTTTTTATCAAATCAATCTAATAAAAAATTATTTTATTTGTTTTTGTATGACTTAAGATACATGGAAAACAAAATAACTTTTGTCATTGTTAAAATTGTTTTCAAAATTAAGTTTTTGAATAATTGTGTTATAATAAAATTGTGCATTTTTAAAGATTAAAGGATTCGAGATTCGAAAGAAAATCTAATATCTAGATTTGAAAAATATAGGATTCAACCCATTTATGATTTATTATAAATTATTTTTGCTGAGGTATTTAGCAAAAGCTGTTTATACACACATATTATATCAACACACAACTTACAAACTAACTTGCTTAGGCCCCACTTCGGTATTCGAGGGGTTTGAGGCTGTGCCAGAGTTAAAATAAAATTCTAAAATCTTAATTTTAATGATGGTGGACCTTCCTAATTATTTTGTAAGAATTTAATACGCACTTTTTTAACCGATAGATTATTTCAGTAAAAGACTTATAAACTAACTTAAATCTAAATATGACAAAAACACCAAACAGCTTCAGGCCATTAATTGGCCAAGGTTAATCCCACAGTTTACCAATGATAAGTTTTTCGGTCATGCCACGAATCGAACCTGGTACTCTCAGTATTCATACACGCTACAGACTGAGCTAAGTTGCCTGGCAAAACAGGTATAGAGGTCTGTTTTGAAACTACTATTAAAGTAGATTCCTTCATTAACACATTAATATCTTTAGTGTTAATCGATTTTTGGGGTACTTAGCACGAAATAAGTTTATAATAAACTAGAGCGGTTTTAATTAGAACTTAATCTCACGTTTTCCCCCAGCTGTCATAACACGTAAAAATAATTTATTTAATCTGAAATCGATTCAAATACCACCACGTGCATCTTATGCATGATCGAGACTAGTTTCATAGTCAAACCTAGTACTCCTCAAGTGCGGTGCTATACAGAATACTAGACTACACCTACCTAAACTCTAATGTAAAGGGTCAGTTCCACGTATGAAATGACCCCATTCAATTCTGATATAGGTAGGTGTCGTCTTGTATTTAGTATAGCGCCGCATTTGAGGCGTGCTAGAACTAGCTATAAAACTGGCCTCAACACTTAAAATAAATTATTATTATTATTATTAGCACCGCGTCTTACTACCCGTTCGGGTTATACGCACTTACGCTAATGTGCAATGGTAGGGTGATTGTGAGATGAAATGGAGGACCTACAGTTTAACGTGGAATCCGAACCACGGTGGAGGCCTGGCATTCCTCACATTCACAAGTTGTGATTAATACACGTTTTGTCAGAGGTGAAGGAAGAGTTTGGCCATCAGATAAATCTGTGCCGGGACCGAGGTTTGAACCCCAGACCTCCAGCACAGAAGTCTGACACCTTACCCCTAGACCACCAGTTCACCCTTAAAATAAATACTCGTGAGAAATAAAATGAGTTTAAACGTTATACATGGTGTCCCAAACAAAATCGGCCCCAAACGTACAGTATTTCAAAGGCTGTGTTCGAAATGCGCGTCACAAGCTTCTATGCGTAGTTTCAATAAATAAACGTTTGATAGTCGGCTAGAAGAACGGCTGGGTTGCCAACATCATGACCTATGACGTGAAATTACCATCTCAAACTACACCCTCACCCCCTCCTTCCATCCAACGTCCTAACGCTAGGCAGGTTAACCCTTGTCACACCCTCTTCATTTTTCCCCAGTTTATTTTGGGACATCTGTATCAATGAGATATTAAGATGTTTTAATTATTATTAACACCGCATCTAACTACCCGTTATGGCTGTAGGCCTATCTACTTTTTTGCGCTGCATCTTAATAGAGGAAGGTTGAATTTAGAAGAAGTGTAACCTAATTTGCGTGGAGGTAGAGTGTAAAACTATTTTGGTAAAAACACCCTATTTATGCCTACACATGACAGGTATTCGAAACCCTGTCTTCCTCTCATAAATGGTCTAGTATAACACTAGAGTGATGCCCTAGACTATGCAACCACCAAAGCAGTTACCTATTTACTAATTACGCTGATGTGTTAAGTATTAGGAAGGCTTAATTGAGAGTAAATGTGCCCGCATTTTCTTGGATATAAAATGGAAAATCGTTTGGGAAAAGTAAACTCAGCGAGGCTACACTCAACTCGTGATCAGTCTGTGAAAGTGACTTCTTAGACCATTCAACCACCGAACCGGGTGGATAAAAATATTAAGTTTGCTCTCTGGAATTAAAAAAAAAACACTTATGATATGAGCTGTATCCTCATTAATAGATTATTTCATTTTTACAATTAAGTTTTAAATTTACATGAAAAACTAAACATATAGTTAGTTTTTTTAACACTTTTTAAAAGAACAAATGAAGTCAATTATTATAGTAATTTTAGTACAATAATAACTTTTAAATAGTCTCACTGTGGCACACATTTTTATATTAGTAATGTTTTTGAAGGTACCAACACACTTAATATAGGGATATATGTAGACCTATCATTACATTACATTTGATTGGTCGCTTGTCCTGGTTTCCACAAAACGTTTATCTACAAACTTATTATCATCTTTATGAGCATGCTTACTCTAATTATAGCAACAAGGATTAATAGCTTTTTTTTAATATCTATATTAATAGTCTCGTATTCCAAGTAGGAAATGGAAAAAAGAAACAACATATTTCATGAGCGCTGTTGCCGGAACCGGAAAAGGCGGTCCACAGCGCGTGGTTTCTCATAGTTCGTGAGGGAAATGTAATCGCCATTTTAGTTGTAGTTAACGACTTTGACGGGTTAGGGGAGGAAAGTGCTACGCTTGTACTAGAACTAATACCGAGGGGAAAAAAAAAGTTATTGATAGTAAGTATAATTCTTAAGGGTTTTATTTCTTAGCTCTTAGACGGTAATTTTGAAAATGTGTGAAAGAAGAAAAAAAAAATCAAATAGCCAAAGCTATTATTTATACTTTTTAGTTTTGGAATTTCCATCTAGGTATCATATTCTGACAATTGAAAAATGAAACCTGGACACAGAAATCGCACCCGGGATCTTTGGCTCAGTACGCCAATGCTATCTAACCACTGAGCTATCCAGGAATCGTCCCGCGCTCAGGGACATTCTTCACTCATATTTTAAGGCAGAGTCTGTGATGGACGTGCGGAGCATTGGCGTACCAAGCCAAAGGTCCCGGGTTCGATTACCGTGTCCAGGTGTCATTTTTCAATTTTCAGAATATTATATCTAGATGGAAAATTCCTCACTAAAAAGCATAAATAATAGCTTCGACTATTTGATTCTCAATATGCAATCTCTTACAGTTATAATAATTAACAATTGTATAAACCAACTACCGAGTCGAGGTGCTGCGTTATCTGATAGCTCGTGATCTTAATATTATTATTAGCACCGCGTCTTACTACCCTTCGGTTATACGCATTACGCTAGTGTGTGAGATGAAATGAGGACCTACAGTTTAACGTGAATCCGAACCACGGTGAGGCCTGGTATTCCTCACATCACAAGTTGATTATACACTCTTGTCAGAGGTGAAGGAAGGGTTTGCATCAGATAAATCTGTGCGGACCGAGGGTTGAACCCGACCGCAACACAGAAGTCTGACAGCTTACCCCTAGACACCAGGTCACCCGTGATCTTAATAAAATCATACATTTGTAGCCGACGATGTCGGCACGTCCATAATAGACTCTGCCTTAAAATATGAGTGAAGAATGACCCTGGGCACGGGACGATTCCTGGATAGCTCAGTGGTTATAGCATTGGCGTACTAAGCCAAAGGTCCCGGTTTCGATTCCCATGCCAAGGTGTAATTTTTCAATTTTCAGAATATAAAAAAAAGTTTGTTAAAGTTTTTCTGCAATAAAGTTGCAGGTGTATTGTATAAACGATTAAGTCAATGGCCGTGTGTGCGATGATTTATCGGTAGCTTAATTAGGATGTATTAATTTCATCTATTTTTATGTGGTTTTTTTAAAGAGAAGCTATAAAATTAATATACGTGAAAGTAAAAAAAAAAACCAGTCAGCAATTTATTTCAAAAACTTTGATATACATTCCTTTAACCATGCTATCAATTAAAATATTTTTTAAAATAGTACGGTTGGATCTATGCCGAGGAAAACAATTTTACTTGTAGTAAAGATGTGGGTCTAGTTTTTATAAAATATGTTTAATAGGGTTTAATTATTGTGTTGAAGTAGATTACAAGCTATCAAAAAATAAGATGACCTGGTCATTATCGATATGGACTGTTAGTTGAATACATACATATCTGTTGGTGTAGTAATGTCTAACTAGTGCTAAACGAAGAATTTACGTTAGTTATAGTAGTGGTTTTAATTATAAAGACTATTATTATGCATTTTCTTCTAAATAGAAGTTCAATAATCGCATGAACGTGAGAAGAAAACTTTTAAGAAATTATTTTCTGTTTAAAAACTTATATTTATATAAACTAACTAGTAAAATTACAATTATTTAAATCTATATGCAATGTAATTCTAATGCCTTATAAAATGTGACTACCATCTCCTTTATATGGAGTTCCAAAGCCCTTTTCCCTAGCTGGTTTTGCACAATTCTAAGACTAGATCTTTAAACCTGTTGGTATTCGAACTGAGGATTTTAGAACGGAGATTAAGAATTATCTTGACCATGTACATTCCCAGTTTGATAATATTGGCCTATTATTAAGACAATTTTTTTGCGATTTAACATTGATAACATTATATTATTTTATTAGTGTTATTTTAGATATTGATAATATCCATCAAAAGTTACATCAGCAGATAAAATGATTTGACGTATGAATAATTAAAATTTGATCTTGTAGCTTTTCTAGCTGTCAGATAAGGTACTTCCTTTGAAAATTAAACAGTATAAGGCCTTAGTTTTATTATAATATCAACAACATCTAGACTGTGAAGATAAACAATTAATTCATTAAGGTAGGGATGTTGGGAATGCGAAATAAGGACAGTGTTTTTGCAGTTTTATAGCAAAACATCTTTTGCCAAAATAAATCTAATATATCTCCAGTACAAACATAGTTTAATTATCTTCACACGATGATATCAACAGTTGTTGAATATGTCATGAGCATAGCGGTATTAGATGATAAGCTTTTTAAATAAAAAGAAAAAGCTGTCATTAAATTCCAGGACATTCTTGACAAGTATTCAAGAACTGTTGTTATCACCATGTGAAGAAAATTAAAATATGTATTAAAGCAATATTTGATTTACTTTGGCCAAATAAAGTTTTGATACAAAACCTGCAACTGCACTGACCTTTTCTCGCGTCTCCTACGTCTCCTGGCTTAATCTTTCTCCGGAAACATCACCACACAGAATATCACAAGACTAGGATTATACTAAACAATTTTTTTACATTGCATTTTATTTTTTTATTTAGCTCTTTCATGTTTAGTTACGAGCCAATTTTTTTAAAAAGATTACTGACATTCATTCGAGAATATGTCGTAAAATAAACACATAGTTTTTAATTGACATCCATCTGTACGATGATGTTAATTGGACGTAGATTTATTTATCTAATAGCCAACAAGTTATGAAATAAAAGCTCTAAATTGGTTTGTGATTTTAAAAGAAATAAGATCTCTTCAAAACAAAATAAAACCATTCTCGAACATTTATATCAATGGGTACCTCTATTGTATTTCTAAACCCCCCCTTTTTTAGGTTTACCTTTTAATTTGAATTAGTTTCAAAATCTTCATATAATTGCACAAGTTTCTAACTTAATTAGTTTATTTTTAAATGATTAAGTTACAAATGCAAACATTTAGTCTACTACATGTGGAAAAATGTATTTATATTTAGTGGTATTTTAAAAAAATATATTTTTACTGTCGTTTTTACTATGTCAAACTTTGTTCGAATATAAACGGAATTGTTTTAGAGTTAATGGATGTAGTTTTAAGTGAATGAGAGGGCAAAGCAAAATGTCAATCCAAATGAAAAACAGAGGTGTTATTTTTAATTGTGCGCATGTATGCGACCTGCACGGCAACTAGCTCATTTTTTATGATGCTCAACTATCCAATTAAATTCTTTAAAACTCAGTTTTTGTTTTAAGTAAAATATGTTCTAGTTTTCGACTTATTTTTCTGTGTGATGCTTGTTCCTGCGCCATTTTTTCTGGGCTTTTTATTTTACTTTAAGTTAATATTCTTTGAAGTATATGACCTATATAATACAATATATAAACAAACTTAACACTCGAAACTGATTGAAAGAAGCTTAAAAAAAAGTTTGAGGCTTGGAAGCTAAAAAAATCTAAAGTCCCTAAGAATTAAAAATAGTTTTTGAGTAAATTTAACCTAAAATAATCCCGATAATTATAGAAAACATTTAATCTATAAGTTACTACCTATTAAAGGCAAAACCCACTCGCTGACTTGCTCTTCACCGTATTTCCCCAAACCCTGAGCCTGGAATCTTAAAATTGTGCGGGAAGATTCCTTTTATGCCCTAGGCAACAGATAAGACGTGGTTTTGCGAAATTTGATTTCCAAGGGGTGTAAAGGTGGGTTGAAAGTTAACAAAATTCATTAATGTATCTCTTGAGCCAGTAGACATAGAGACTTGAAATTTAAAATGGTGTCTTTCTAGAATTGGTTGAAACAGTATTGAATTTTTTTTATTTCATCCCTAAGAGGGTGGAGAGCGACAGAAAGGTGTAGGGCTCATTCATCACCGTATTTACTCAAACCTTGGGCCTGGAAACTTGAAATTTTGCTTGGCAGTAAGGTAGCAGGATTACCAGAAAAATCTAAAATTGTGAGATTTCAAAATGGGGCTCCAGGAAATGGGGGGCATATAAATAGAAACAAATATTTTTAGATAGGCTTGAAAATTAAAATTTGGCAGCAAATAGAAGAAAGTCAGCTCCATGTATCCAAATAAATTTGAAAATGTATAGTGAATTGGAGGATAGGGGGTGGTTTGTTCAAAATTTCAAAAACTAATAGTAAACAACTCTTTACCATTGTGTTAAAAAAACTGAAGTTCAGCAGACAGTCGGTTAAAAAAGAGCACTCCAAATAAATACTAAGGGATGAATATTTAACATTGAACATCCTTGAATTTGGAAATGAAGAAGCATTAATACTAGGAGTGAAGGGGGGAGGGGGAGTGAAAGTGTACTTTCAAGATTCCTAAAACTAATTAAAAAAACTTTTTGTCATAACAAAAAATTTAATTTCGACATATATGTCAATATACTTTTCCAAAGATCCAAATGTCGTATTTTGTCCAAAAAATTAAGGGCAAACAAACCCAACCAATCAAATACGCAGTCCCTACCTAAGCACGAACATAAAATAAGATACATGAACTAATATACATGGTTACAAAATATTTTAGAAAAAGAGCATCACAGTTTACCAAACAGCGTTAATAAATAATATACGCTGTTACACATACACAAACACATATTGAATAATAAGCGTCATGGTTTTCCCAAAGCATCGCGGTTCATAGAACTATGCTGCAAATATATTTATTTTAACTATGTCGCTACTAAATAGGCACTAATTTATCCTTAATTTTTAGGTTTGTTATTTAAAATATTTTTTATTTTGTATTATTTTTTTATTTTTTAGTAGGTTAATACAAAATTCAAACTTTTTACCATTTCGAGAAGCTGCATTTTTCTAATGGACATTTCTCAGCCTATTATGAATTACAAACTTTCCAACTTTTTTGGTCATTTATGTATTTATATATATTTAATTTATTTTAATTCATTAATTACCATGATTGTGAAGACATAATTATCTCCGGAATTCATAACTAGAAAGAACGGGTCCAACTGCTTGTTGGTTATGAGACAACAAACTACTCAATATGCCCGTATCTTAATTTCATCAGATAATAAAAATTAATTTGAAAATAAGTCAAATAATAAGTATTTATATAATGAAAAGCAATTTAAAGAGTTATTTAAATTTTAAAATATATTTATAATTTGAAGCAGCATCAACATTGGAAAAGCTTTTATTATTTAATTGAAAGTCATCATTAATTAAAAAGTTATTATATTAAATTGTAATGTTGGTATTATTCCGTTGAAAGATTATTGAAAATGTAAATTGTTAAAAGAACAATAAATGATAACTAACATTGCAACCGATTTTGTTTAAAACGTTTGAAAAAAAAATCCCTTTGTAATATAAAGGATTTTATTTTACCCAACATTTAATGTTATTTTAAAAAGTATAAAAAAAATCTCGAGGTAAGTAAATGTTGGTTTGAAAACTAAAAAGAACAAAAAAAAAAAAAAACAGGGGCATTAATTGCTTTCTCAATGTGATTTTTCGCTAGCTTCACTGATCCACGGTGGCCCTTGAGAAATCAACAATTAAAACACAAACAAAAATAATGACCGGACCACCGCACTTCTTCAACCATAGCACCTCCCTAAAAAAATAAAATAATAAAAACCTATAACCCCCCACCCCCTCATCACATCTTTTTGAGAGAACAAAAGCTAACCTACCGCGACTTCTAATAGGCTGCATGGTAGCCCGTTATTATTTACGACAATGCGTTAAAATGGCCGTCACTCACATCATGAAAGGATCATATGAGGAGGGACGAGGGGGGGGGGGGGGACTCATACTACAAACAAGCTCCTGGTAAAACCAAAAGAAGAATGGCCATAAATAAAAACAAAAAAAAGTTTAAAAAAGTATACATTTTCTTCTTAACACAAGAGTTCGGCGCCTTCTCACATTTCAAGATGTGTCCAAAGGCAATGTTTTGTTAAGTTGATAATAAGAAACACCTTCTTTGGAGGGCTAATAAAATTAGGTGGGTAACCCCCCTTTTTGTTTTACCTTTAGGGGACAATGGACCTGTTTAGTTTTCTTTTCAAAATTGACATGGTTTCAGTGAGTGGCCTCACACACAGAGCGAATTAAAATATGTATATCTCCGCCGTTTTGTGTCGAGTCATTTGAAATAGAACTAGGCAGTTAATTGTGTATTTATTATTAAACCAAGCTATTATACTTTCCCTCATGCCCCCCCCCCCCCACCCCTTTCCCACCTCTTTTTTTAAAAATATACAGTAGTAATATTTTCGCAGAAGTATATACTTTTGGAAGTATAGACCTGGTGGTCTATGGGTAAGGTGTTGGACTTCTGTGCTGGAGGTCCGGTGTTCAATCCTGGTCCCGGCACAGATTTATTTGATTGCCAAACCCTTCCTTCACCTCTGACAAGACGCGTATTAATCACAACTTGTGAATGTGAGGAATGCCAGGCCTTCAACTTGGTTCGGATCCCACCTTAAACTGTAATCTTCCATTTCATCTCGCAATCACCTACCATTACACATTAGCGTAAGTGCGTATAGCCCGAACGGGTAGTAAGACTGGTGTAATAATAATTATAGTATATATACTTTATTAATTTCACCTCTCCAAAATGTTGAGGTAATTGGTATTTCATTTAACCAATTAAAATTGTTCAACTCACTTCGAGGTTGATCTGACTGATTATTTAATATTATAATTGAATCTTACATTTTAAACTTAAATCAATATTTAAAAATAATATAATTAATATTTTTAAAAGGAGTATTTAATGTTAAATTTTCAATATATAAATAAATTTAAGCACAAGGTTTATAAACTAACTTAATCTAGAGCAGCATTCCAGACACTGAACACCCAAACCTAGTGAAATAAGAAAACCAATAAATTATTGCCACACATAGTCGAAAAATTGTATAAAATTTAGGGTTCTTAATATAAGTAGACCTGCCGAGGACGGGGAGATCACGTTCGAATCTCGGTCGGGTAAACTGGGGGTGGCTTTTCCTAAATGGTTTTCCACACTACCTCCACGCAAATGTGGGTTCACTTCCTCTATATTCGACCTACCGATTCTTAACCTCTTAAGAGTAATTAGTACTTAAGCGTATAGCTCTAACGGGTAGTAAGACGCGGTGCTAAGTATTATTTAATATAAGAATTTAGTTTAATATTATATATAGACCCCATGTGTATTTTTTACAATATCTTTTTAAATTTTTTAAAGGTTTCGACACTTCTACATTATTTACCCAGCGTAGATAGGTCCTTGGCCGTTTGTAATCTCGTTTGTCTGTCCGTCTTTCCATTAGGTCCATCCGTTCGGATGTTGGTTCCATGATAACGGTCAAATACTTGGACTAATTTTAACTAAATTTAGTATGGAAATTCTTTAAACCTAGGCCGAACAACTTATATGTATGATTCTTCGATATGGTTATCCGTTTAAATATGGCGGCTGCTCAAAAGGTTTGACGAACAATATATCATCTAAAGTGGTTTTAGTTCACAATTATAAGCAATCAAACGATTACCTAGGACACGTATTTTTTAAATGTTGATATATATAGCCTGACTGGCGTCTTAAACCACTTGAACAACAGGAACGCTTGATTCACACGCTCGCCGAAAATAGAGAACAGACTCGGCTTGAGTGGCACAGTAATTCACACTCTGTAGAGCCTATGTTGACTCATGATCCATTGCAATGCTAACTTAAAACAGCTGATTATCAACATAGTTTATTTTCTAATGAATAAATATATATTTTAGATCATTCTCCAGATGGATATTTTCAAATTATAACGCTGTGTCGTGGCACAATCCAATACATCGATACACACACTTTAAACTAACGTGTTTTTTTAAAAAAACTCCTTACAAAGGCTAACGGAGCTGTCTGCTAGCTTCTTGTAGAGCGCATGCGTTGTCAAATGCGCATGCGTACTGATTTGAGATGGTTGAGTATGAGATTCGATTGGTTCTCTTGTGCCGAAAATCTCGGGCAGAGCGGCCGAAGTAGAGATGAACTTTAGCAGAACAGTACAAGCCGATGAGGGGGAAATCTTGTGATTGGCTCAGAGCTCGTCACGTGGCCCCGTTTCTGTTCTGCGCTCGTTTGTCGGTGAACGTGGGAATCCACAGTTACTCTCAATGGAGATAATGCACTATTGAATATAACTAGACCATCGATTGGTTTTTCTGTCTAGCTTGTAGTCAAGGGAAAATATAAAATTAAAATCTAAGGAGAAATCAGAAGAGAAATTGAGAATAGTAACGATAGAAATATGACAAATTCAAAGAATGGTGTATTTAACATATTTTGAATTAAGGAAGCGAGGTTTATTGTTTATATAACTACTAGAACTTTATTAGTAAATTAATTTTATGAAATGAACTTAGAGCATCCTGTCCAACCCAACTTTTGAGAGCAATAATTATCTGTATAATTTAAAAAACAATTAAACTGTCCGCCTCTTGTCAATAACAGCCCCCATTATCGTATCGATGGTGTAGGAGCTTAGGGTGTGTCTTGTTGTAACTTTATAATGCTAGGTGGTCCACATCCAGACCGGATGCTTAACCCCTCCACTCCCTCCCATCCCTATGACGTCACAACGTCCCGCGTCAGACGCTTCAGCGGCGATAATCACACCTCGTGTACCGTGTCAACGAGGAGGTGGGAGTGTAATGGGGGAAGTGGGGGGGGGGAGTGCCAATCAAAGGTAACAGGTGCATTGGGCGAGAGAATGTGACACCGGTGATGGGATTTATTCCACCCTTTTTCCCCCATCTAAAGGTCGGTTCATACTGAATTCTAAGCTAAGATTTGCTTTGCTGACTGCTTAGAAAAATAGTGGACCATATATTTTAATGTGTTAGGTTCACACAGAAAGCTAAACTAGTCCTTAGTACATCACGCTATTTTTTTTACGATTGTTGAAGGGCAATTTTTTTATCTTCAATGTTGAAACATCTTACGCTGCGCATGCGCATAACGCAGCTTGGGCTACGTGTTGAACAGACGCAATGCTGGATTGTTGAAAATAACCGAAAAAAGTATTGAAGTTTTTTTTTTACCCGTCTCGGTATAATTAGGTAGGCCTAGTAGATTACTGTGGTGTATATTAGCTACTTAATCAATCGCAATTATTAAGAATGAGAGACCCTCCTCGGTTGACGCATGCGCAAAGATGTCGATAGATTGGACTGTAGATGATGAGGAGAATGGGGTTAAATCCTGTCGAATTTATTGAGAGTTTTTTCTAATAGTTTTCCATGCCCTCCCTCCAAGCAAATACTAGTACACTTATTCTAGTCTCAATCTTATCCTCAACCCTAACACATTACCATAATCTATCTATAATAATAAAAGGAAGTGTGTGTCTGTGTTGTGTTGTGTTTGTTTGTTTGTGTGTTTGTTTGTCTGTTGTGTTTGTTATGTGTGATGCCTAGCCAAATCAACGGCACACAGAGATCTGAGATTTTAAACATAGGTGGACGGAAGGGGTCCGAATGTACCTCAAAGCCGGATTTTTTAATTTTTAATTAGCTTTTTATTTAGGCTATTTTTAGCAAATATTTGAAGAAAATATTTTTAATCTGGTTTAGAATTGCGTTTCAGACATAACGTTTCAAAATGGAATCTGGCACCATGGGGGGGGGGGGCTTAATATAATTCTTATACCACAGTGGGTCACGGGCAACTCCGTGCGGGATTGCTAGTTAGTATACATGCGCACAAATTGAACGGGAAGTAAGACGCGGTTCTAAAAAAAAAAAAAAAGGGGCTAGCTTTAAAGAAATTCAGAAATGTTTATTTAAATGAAGAATGGGAAGCCACATTGTTAACAAACTATTGAAATGACTTTTCCGTCCCGTCACACAGATTTTACCAACCACACTCACGATAATGCAATTAATAAATGAATGTCGAAAAGATTAAATTACACCTTCCCCTTGATAATTGTTTTAGCACCGCATCTTACTAACTTGTTCACGCTATACACATACGTATTAATTAATCTAATGTGTTAGGGATTAGGAATATTGAGTTTAAAGGAAGTTTGCCTACATTTGCGTGTGGTAGAGTGGAAAACAATTTAGGAAAACTACCATCTATACAACCGACCAAGATCATAATCCCGATCTCCCTGTCATCGGCAGTATATCCTATTGTGATAAAGACGCCTTATACCATGCAGCCACCAAAGCAGGTCCTTAGATAATGAACTCTTGAATTGAGAGCGTTCATAATAGGCCCAACTCAGCTCCACATCTGCATTTGTGTGTGCGCGTGAGGTATGAGAGTAAAAGGGAAGATAAAATACCTAGATATTCCAGAAATGTGTGCAGTTCATTCGTATTTGAATGATTACTCGACATTTTCCGCGGTGACGATGGGGGACAAAGCGACAAAGTTTCTCGTTAATAACTACAGTATGTCCCTATTATGACAGAATAAAGATTTGTGCATAGTGCTTATCTGTGAAGCCATTTTAAAATTATCAAAAATGATATTTTTAATGTTGTTACTATCCAAATATAACTTAATATTTCACAATATTCAGTATTAGGAACTTAAATTAACTCTTTACCTCCATTAATGTTTAATCAGAAATTATCCACGCGCAATAGTGTTCGTGTAGATTTACGACTGTGTCGTAGAGTTGATTGGCGTGTGTTGCACGCTCTTAGGCGAGAATCTCTTTGAGTTATTGAACCTCAAATCGAACTAATTATTTTTAAAGGTACACTGGCGTCATTTATCTCATTGTTTGTTATGAGTCTGATAAAGAAATACTTAATTTGTTAGAGTAATTTGTGTCATCATTAGTTTCATCTCGGACATTTCAGTTAAAATTTAGTTTGAAATCAAATTTTTACCATTTTATAAACTATAAAGTTTTTATGGCAAAATATTTTTTGTCCAAAATATAAATATTTCTCCAGTATAAACATTGAGTTTAATTTTCTTCCCATGGTGATTGATACCAACAGTTAATGAATATATCTGATCAGCATAGCGACATTATCTAAAAAACTTTTTAAATGAAGAGAAAAAATTGCCATTAAATTCCAGGTCACCCTTGACAGATATTCAAGAACTGTTGATATCACCATGCGAAGAAAATTAAATTCTATGTTTGTACTGGAGCAATATTTTTATTTATTTTGGCATGAAAAAATGTTTTACCATAAACACTGCAAAAACACTGGCTTTCGATCGCGTCCATTTCCAAACTAAACTTAATAATTATAAGGTTTGTCACTGCTACGGGAACATGATTATAAGATTCACCCCATTTTGGTTCATAAAATTTCTAAAAATAACAACTTCTTAAATAACGGTGGATTTATTAACGTCTACAACGCTATTACTCAATTATATGGGTACACGCCTCAGTGGCGTAGTTAGTTAACGCGCTAGTTTGATGTTGAGCTAGACTGCCGAGGATGGGAGATAGATTTTCGAATGAACTAAGTTTTTTTTCCTAAACGGTTTTTCATTTCCTCTAAATTCAACCTTCCCAATTCCTAACCCATTAGCGTAATCAGTACTTAAACGTATAGCCCGAACGGTTAGTAAATTAAATAAATAAAATATAATTATGTGGGTACCTCTCGGTAAGCGAGAACCTTCCGCTCAGAATTTAAGCAAAACGCAATATTTAATTCTTCGATGCCTTATTTCAAAATATGGTTCTCGCCAAAATAATGTCTAAAGATTAAACGGACTCTTTTAATTGACAACCCTATATTTTGGAGTTTTATTAACCGAAAAAAAGTTATAAAATGTGACATTAGCTCATTTTCAATGACTTTTTAATCATATTTGCAAAGGCTTGATGAAAATGGGCTCTAGATTTAGCCTTCCTCTTACAAATAGAGTAACTTTATGAAAGGGTTCCAACAGAGAATTTTGAAAAATTAGCAGGGAGCTTTCCTCTTTATCCTGAGATAAGAAGTGTCATAGTTTTATTTCTCTCTTTTTTTATTGAAATGACAAAGGGTTAATTTAGGTGACTCGGGAAAGGGAGTATAAGCTTGGAAAGAATAGAGTAGTGGTTCCAGAAAACTACACAGACCATACTATTTTAAGCCGTATGACCTGATAGCGATGGATACTTTCTCACTTTAGAGACGGCAGCCTTAAGGCTGGGATCTATTTGGAGGAATAAAAACCCCGAACCTTTACAATTCCCGACGTATTTGAACAGCTCATGGATAGAACCAAAGATTCTGGGTTCATTTCTTTATCTAGGCCTACACAAAAGAATTTGTAAGAGTCAATAGTTTGGTTTTATTATTTGATTTATTTTGGATGTAAAGAGAGTATAGTCAATTAATTGTTCTGCAGGATAAATGACTGGGATTGTAGGTAACTAAAGTAGTTATTATTTCTGCAGGTTGTAAAGCAAAAAAGCTTCTTTTTTTATCCTAAACAAATTACATGTTGCTTCAGTAGATAGATACGTTTAGTTAAATTTTCTACAAAGAGTTATCCAAACAATCCTTGAATACTTGTCATATACATCAGAGCTTGAATATAAATTTTGTTTTCACTTTAAAAAGTTTATGTTGGAGTTAATAACAAAATATTCAAACATTTAGATTAATATGTATATGAAATTAAACCACATATTTATGTTAAAGTAGCATTTTATTAATTTTTACAAAAAATTATATTTTTACTTTAAAAAAAACTGTGCTAAAACACCGATATTTTAACTGCACTTTCCCTCATCCCGCCCTTTACTTTCGAGATAAGGAGCTCTTCCACTGGTCCAGACCTCTCTGTATCTCCTCTCAGCATCTCGACGTGGCAGCCACCAAATCGGCTTCCTGCTGTCAAGAGCTTGTGGGGCTCCTGAGGTTAAGTCCTCCGCAGAGCTACAAACCTTCAGTCTTTCTCCCCCCTTCCCCCCCCTCCTCGTACCTCCTTAACCTCCTCCTTCTTTTTTCCCTTCAAATCCAAAGCAAAACCTTGAACTAACGAAACAGGAAACAAGCAATTGTCGTCTTAGAATCATGTTAACCTCACTCCACCCACTATCAAACCATCACTCACTCGCACTATTGCGTTGTACTGTTGTGTTACCCCCCCCCCCCCTGCCCTCCTGACCCCCCTCCTCCAAACCACCGGTCCCACACCAATCCTTCTATCTCTTTTTTCTCTCCTTTCACTGCAATCCTTAAATATATTTCTATTGTAGTTTTCTCTTTCTTGATACGTAGCGGCATTGATTTTTTTTTTTTGGGTCACGCAACGTGTAATGGAAACGAATAAAAACCAAAAATTGTCATGGTTAGGATTTTAAATTAATAAATATGTATAACGTGATTGATAATAGTTGAATAGTTTATCGTCCTATTTTTCTTGTGGTTTGTATTTTTATTTCAACTAAAGTTTGTTCGCGCATTCACACTCACATTTAAGTTGGGTTGATTAACTCTTCCCCCCCCCCGCCCCCGGCGAATCATCTAAAAACTACCACAAAAAAAAAACACCATTTTCCAGACAAGTATTAAGGGAAATAAATGTTGTATAATGTTGACGTTGCCACACATAAACGACTACCAATAGTAAGAAACTAAAATTGAAATTTAAGGCAGTCTTTGCATTAAGATTGGCTCACTTACGTGGAGGCATTATTCCAATGAACACCAAAATAAATAGTTAAAATCTACTATCAAAAAAACAAAACTATATAAACCTAATTTACACGCGAAGCCATAAAATAACTTTAAAAGTACTTATATTGAGTTACAAATGCTAGCACGTTTACAGTGGCTCTTAGAAGGTATTGTTACGATGTACACCAAAATAAATAGTTTTAATGTGCTATCTAAGAAACACAAATAAGTATAATTGAAAGAACCAGAGCATAGTAAGCACCCTATCACACACAACACAATTGTGCTAGTGGCTTCATACCAAACAGTATAAGTAGTAATTCATTCAACACATTCAATAAGTTTAAATACTAGCAAATAATGAAACCTATTTGAGAGCAGTGCTTTATGCGTGTAAGAGGATTTCCGAAGAAACACATCCCCCCCGTCCGCTTTCATCATGAGCTAATCAAATACCATGCTGTGTACCTCCGCCACGCAGCCATGACTTATGTTTAATGCTTACATCTGGTATTTTCGATTATTACTTTGCTCACTGATAAAATTGTAGAAAGTTAAATATTCCTCTAGTTTTTTGTAAGAGTTAATCTGACTGTATTTAGGAAGGGATTCTAATAGACCTAGCTTTGGCATGAAAGAAAGTAGTTGGATACCAAATAGCAAACTGAAGATAAATTTGTTCCCACATTTATATTTGTATAGGCCTATAGTTTCTTTGACGAGTGCTAACAGTGAATAGTTCTTATAATATTTTCACTTCCTCTTACATTGATTGTTTAGAATTAAGAGACTGCTAGTTATTACAAGCACTTATATTAATATTTTAATTATTATATACCGCTTCTTACTACCACGATTTGGGTTATACGCACTTACGCTAATTGTTAATAGCAGGGTGATTGTGAGATTAAATAGAGGACTTACAGTTTAACGTGGGATCCGAACCACGGTGAAAGACTGGCATTCCACACATTCACAAGTTATGATTAATACACGTCTTGTCAGAGGTGAAGGAAGAGTTTGGTAATCAGATAAATATGTGCCGGGACCGAGGATTGAACCCCGGACCCCAAGCACAGAAGTCTGACACCTTATCCCTAGACGCCAGGTCACCCTACAAGCAATAAATTGTGTAAATAATACCAATACTATAAAAATAAAATGACTATGATATTCAGCTTGAGTATTCAATTATATGATTTTAACAATCATAATTGTATACTGGGGAATACATTTTTCCTACAAACTTATTTCAAATTTTAACTATTCCTTGGGTAATATTTATTTGGAAAAATATAATTACTCCCTCCCCACCTTCCCTTTGAAAATATTATTTTATGCTTACTGTTTAAGTTAAACTAGATTTAATGACACCCTATTCCGAACAATATGTCACGATCACCATACAAGTCATATGGTCAAATAACCAGTTTAATCTATCTATTTATTAGCTTTCTCATAAAACTCTTTGTATTCAAGAATTAATCCAGTTTAATTTATTCACGGTTGATAAAACAAGTTTTAAATGATTGTCCCAAACATATAAAAATATTTACCCTTAATTTGTGATAATGGTTCCCTTGGTATTACGAATTAACACAATACAAATATAATTATAGTGTTTTAATATTAGGTTGAATTATTCTTGAAGAAATGGTTAACTATCGCTTATCCCATAAACTCTTTGTCACTGTATATCTAAAATGAAAGTTCGTTCTGTCCTTTCACATTGGACTGCAAATTCTACTTTATAAAAATGTTCTAAATTACCATTTATATTTGACTGTATTAATGATAGGTAGACCTATAACAAAGAGTCTGAAAAGATATTAACAATTTTATACTCTTTAATGAAGCTATAAACGTCTCGTATTTCAAATTAATACTTATTTTTTTTTCTATTATACAATAAAGAGTTAATACAGCTCACATCGGAGGGAATTTTCTCAAGTAGTTTTTTCTGTGGTTTTCAATGCATTTGACACGCTAATGAATTTTAATTACTAGACTACTATAAAGCCATATGGCTGACAAGCTCACTCACGAACTATCACTCACTGACATTAAAGTTTACCCACTTCCAGATGAGCTATAAACTTGAAATTTGGCAAACTTATAGATTCTAGCCTGTAACCGACGAGAAAATGTAAAAAATTTTTTATTTTTTTTCAATTTTTAACTCCCGAAAAAAAATTCAAAATGGCAAATCAACTTTAAAATCGGTGCGGCATATTCAATACAATACCGGTAACTTTAAGTTGTTACGTTCAAAACAACGCTGGAATTACATTAGTTTACATCCAATTGGAAAGAAAACTCACTGGGGGTTTGGGGACGGAGCCCCAAACGAGCAAAGGGGTTTGCTCTATATAACCATATTCATCCATTACTATTAAGATTAAGCCGTTAATAATTAATATGCTGTCAAAATTTATAGTTAAAAAATATTAATGACGTTAGTCAATCTAAATATAATGAACTGAATGTACACATATTTTACAAACAGAATTTACAATATTTTTTTTATAAACCTACTGTACAACGCTTTTTTTTTTGTTGCCACTTTTACTACTTGTTTAGGCTATGTGTATATAGGTACTAATTACGCTAATGTGTTATGGTTGAGCGAGTTTGAACTTAGAGAGAGTATATACCTACGTATTTGCGTGGAGGTGAGTGGAAAACTATTTAGAAAAACAAACTTCAGTAAACCTGACTGGGATTCAAACTTTGATCTACCCATCCTCAACATTATAGAATATTGTGAGAGTGACGCGTCAGACCATTTGACCTCCGAAACTGGTAGAAAACTGTTTCTAAAATATGTATAAGATAAAAAAAAACTCCATGGCGTGAGTCTGCAAGTGAGCTATACCGTCCGAGCGGCCGCCACCATTAGCGATGATATTGCCAACATTTGCGGACAGTGTGTGTGTCATGTGTTCAGCATAACGAAGTATAAGGCCATTAAACTCAGTTTTCTAGACCGTAACCGGTACTTATTTATTCATGTATAACCTAATGAACAATAACATCAGGTATTTTATTAAAGTTATCTTAGTTCTAGTTAGTTTGCAAGTTTGGTTCTGATGTACCTTTTATTTTTTTTAAAGTAACTTCTAAACTTCCACGAGATATAATAAAAAGAGATGAACCTAAAGTTACTCCTAATCATTCATCTGATGATGATGATGATGATAATGACACCACTTCATCTCTGGTTCGACCGTCCCGAACTCATCCATCAACTACTTTAATCATTCACGCGTTACTCCACAAATGTGACACTCAACATACTGAATATAAAGATGTGTCACTTAAAGACTAGCTAAAATAAGATTGAACATTTATTAATCGATCTTTTTTTTTCTCTCATTCTTCATAGTATCAGTTTTCACTAGTGGAATATTTTAAGATACATGACCTAAAAATCCCTTTCTTTCGGTTTGCTGTGATTTTTTTTTGTTCCTTAGCTCACACATCATTTAAATTTATTCAACCAAGCTGACTACTCGGAATTGTTTGGTATATTATTACCAATATGTAAAATACTATAAGAAACAAACAAAATAATTCTATTCATAGAAAATAAGAAGAATTGCTTTTCATAAAAAAAAGTACTAATTTTAATCTCCGTAATATTTTACTGGTAGTTCCGTGAACAGTAGACCTCGTTCTCTTAATTTAAAAGAAACTGCTAATTTCATCATGTTAAAAATTAGGCTTTGTCATGTATGTTATCGTTATGCTTTTATTTGATTATGTTTTTAAAAAAAATTCTATTCCAATTGAAAAGTATAAGGGAAAAGAGGCAAAGTCACATTTTCTAGGACAATACATTTTTTATTTCAATACCCATACAGACACCAGCAAAAAAAAAAAGTATTCCAAATATGAAAGAGATCTCTTTTAAGCATAATCTAAAGTGAATTAGAAAGTTCTCTTGATTGTCTGACAGATGTCGGCACTAACTCAATTTGAACTAAAATTTGACTTCACATGGGTTTCTCATGTACCCTTCATTTCCTATTCCATTAAAATAAGTTTTTTATAATTTTTTGAGTGTTATTTATATGTTACTATGTATTCCCCCCCACCCCCCTTCTTAGAAAATGAGCCAATTTACTTGAAGTGACGTAGCAGTTCGGATGGCTAATAGGTAATAAAATTTTAACATAACATTGTGTGTGTCTTATCTATTTTGTTTTCAATAAACTCTCCAATATTAACGAGTATTTCCATAATTTATCAAAAATATTTGTTTTAATGTTAAATGAAAAGGGACGAGAGCTGTGGCCAGTATTTTTTTTACATTTTGATAGCAATTTATTTTAGCGTGAATAATAAAATATCACTTTATTTGATGCGTTTCATTTAATTAACTTTAGTAAGAAAATTTTAGTTTAAAAAGTTTCTCATCAAATGTCTATGATTCCCATTTGATATTAAGGAACTGTTCAAATCAATATGTGTAGAAAATTAAGCTAAACGTATCTTTGATCTAGTGTTAAAAGTTCTTGGCTACAGATCCAGAGGTATGGGGTTCGGTCCTTGGCACTTCCAGATTTTCAGTGGAGTGGGTCTAGAAAAGAGTCAAACTCAGCCTTGTGAAGGCATATGTGGAGCTACTTAAATAAATAACCAGCGACTCCGGTCTAAAAAACTGAGATAAACAGCTGAGGGGTGTTCGTTGTGCTGACCACACGACACCCTCTATCCGTAAATGTTGGCACCACCTTCGCCAACATGCGGCGGCTAATTGGTTGGTATAGCTCGCTTGCGGGTTGACGTCATGGAGTTTTTTGCGTTGGCCTGTTGTTTTTTATGTAAAAACTGCAGGCCTAGTGACCTAAAGATGCGTTCCATATCAGTCCAGCCAAATTATGTGCGAAGCATAAATCAATCTTTCAGGCCTAAAACCACAAAATGAGCTTCTTAAGTTGTTAAATACATCACTCCGTAACAATGAATGACTTCCTCAATAAAATCACATTTCCATCAAAGTGGAGGCCAATTTCGTGGTAAGTTATACCAATCACCCCCCCTCGCTCCAGGGGTAAGCAGGGGGTGGTTAGTGCACCTCGAGGGTAGGTCTGTTGGTCTCTGGGGGTGATCCGACTCTGCCACCGGGCCCCACTTCCCACATTGACTGAGGAATTGTTGCTAACATAGTGTGACGTGTTGCGACATGTTTGTGCTAGAGGGGCCTATGGGTAGGGAACTATGTTTTTATTTGATTTATATATTTTTGTGTGTCTAGCCCTCCCTTCTAAATAAATACACGCACATTGGGTGGACACGCGGATCAAATGCCAGGCTCACCTGGTCTGGAGTTCCAGTAACGGGAAGAATCGGGGGTCACTTTCTATCAGAGTGCGTCCAGGGTATTTATTCCTTCCCGCTAACGTGGGTACATTTTCTCTAAAATGATCTCCCTTATCTCTATCCCACTAGCATTATATTTCTCTATGTATATCTATATATATATAAATATATATTAGTTACCCACTTCCGTGGCAGAATGGTCTAAGACATCACTTTCGTGTTAGACTGGTCTGCTGATGATGAGGAAATCGGGGTTCGAATCCCGGTCAGGTATAGGCCTAATGAAGGAGGTTTTAACATAAATGGTTTCCCACTCTCCTTCCACACAAATGTGGGTAGATTACCTTAAAAATTCTTCCAACCTCATCCCTAAACCGATACAGTGATGAATTAACGGCCGGGGACTGGATGTTGTGCCTGTCCTAGTCTCAAGTTAGATTATAAGACATAAGAAGCTACGACAAGCCTAGCAAGACAGAAGTGGAAAATATATGGCTTGAATCAAAAACTGACCCGGGCCACAGGCTGGAAGTAGAAATTAATGTAAAAAAAACTAGTGTTATTTTATAGGCATTGAAAGCTACCAAAGTTTACCAATGCAGATCACACAACTTGACGTAAGACTGGATTTAGTAACTTTCATAGCCGTCAGATAAGGCCCTTTGCTAGAAAATTGCAGTGAATTGAGCAATGAAACATGGTAAGGCACTGAGGCGCGTTGCAGTCGTTTAGAAATCCCAACTTATTTAAGAAGTTTTTTGATATTTTTTAATATAATTTTCAACAAAATGTTGGTGAAAATTATCAGCAGGTTTCTGACCCGGTTAGAAAACTAGATCTAGTTTTCCCTCTATCAAATATTCATGATTTTATAAGGTCATGACAGTAAATGTTAATCTGTGGGGTTGTTTTATAGGGTTTTAATTAAGTTGTCATACATTTTTTTTAAACATTTTAAACTTAAAATTTAGACTTTTTAACTGGTAAGAACTTTTGTCTACATTTTGATAAACACAATATTAATAATATAAATATCAAGCCACTTCATAAATAGTAGTGATTTCTAAACTTCTGCAACGTTTATAATTGCTCTACCACACACACACTTAAACCACGTTATGTTCCAATGGTGGTCTAGCAAGGACCGTATTTAAGTCACTGTTGCTGTCGTTAATTTAAGAGCGTCCCAAATTTTCTTTCTCGCTGTATCCTCTATAAGAGTTAACTGGCGAAACGATGGGTTGCAAGGACCTATAACTTGCTTCCTCCCCCCCTCCCAAAAAACATGCCAGATGGCCTCCCACCCTTACCACAAAACTGCCCTTCCCTCCCCACCCTTTTTTCTCCCCCACCATTATATTGTATCCCCAGCTATGGTGTCATTCCAACCACTTAATGGTTATTGATGGATGTTTGAGAATGTGGATACAAACACTTTGGCAAAATTAAGGGATGTGTGGATTCCTCTCACCCTCTCCCTCCACCAACCATGTGGATACTCAACAATACCAAGAAAATTATGAACGATTGTAGAATGGTGATAATTCAATTTTTCAATAGAAAACATCATTTTTCAAATTTTTGTAAGCCAAGGTGATTCTCTTAGCTATGTTCCTAGATGAATTACTCGTGCGCGCTGACAAAAAAAAAACTACAGTGAAACTATATATACTTTAAACAAAATTGGATTTCCAGAAATAATATCAAGTCATAAATTATTGACCTTGTTATTTCTTTGAACATCCAACCTTTTGTAGAGCACGCATCAGAGGTCACTCAAAGGGATGTAGTATCGAAAGATAAGAGTATTATTGTAGGCCCATGAAGTTGGCGGCATCACTAATTATACAAATTATTAAGCAAAGGGCAGTATTTAGTGCGTAATCTATACCACAGTATTTATTTTAGAAGTATTAGGATCAAAGACAAGCTATTAAAATTAATTTTCTCTTATTTGAACCCCGTTCGGTTCATTATAAACAAATTTATTGGATTACATTTGGAGGATTTCAACGGCTGATACTAAATGGTTTTCATTCTATTTTGGTGCAACGCGTCTTACTACCCGTTCGGGGTATCCGAATATTTACACTAATGAGATAGGGATGAGGAAGGTAAGATTTAGAGGGAATGTTTCCGCGTTTTATTCTAAGATCTTTGGGAAAGTATTTAGGAAATTCCCCCCTGATTATTACTTGACAGGTATTCGAGTTACAATCTCTCTGGTAATGCTCTAGTACGCCAATGACGTCTTAGGCCATTTGACCATCAATGTGAAGAAGGGGGGGGGGAATCCCCCTAATTCTCCTCCCCATCCTGTCAGGAAAGTATTTGACGACTGTTGTAGACTTCTCTTTACGGGAAATGAGCATGTGGATTTATTAGTTTCTTTTAAGGAGGGAGGCATAGCTAATTGGGTAGCGATTGGGTCCAGTAGATCTCTCCTTTGGTGGTCTCTCACTCCCCCTTAAACTCTAAAGTTCCCCTTTAGACACATTTTTTTTCTCCTTCCTTTCCCCTCTAAACCATTCTCATATCCCCCTTCCCCACCTTTTCCCATCACTCATATGTAGCGTGTGTGGGTGTGTGTAAGCGTGTTTCCGTGTGAAACATACATAGAAAATATTTTGGGTTTTGAAAAAACTTTTTTTTTTTATAAAACCATCTTACTATCCATTCGGTTATACATATATCTCACTACTAATTACGCTAATGTGCTACTAATGAATAAGGTTGGATTTAGAGGAAGTGTACCCATATTTGTGGGAAGGAACATTGTAAAACCAGTTAAGAAAAAACACCCTCAGTAAACTACACTATTATTCAAACCCCGATCTCCCCGTTATCGGAAGTTCAGTATAACACGAGATTGACGCCTAAGACCATTTTATAACTTAATTGGGTGAAAAAAAATTAAAGTTTTAAATCACCTTGTGCACACGAAACCTAACGTTTTTCAAAAGGTTTATTTCGTTAAACATTTATCTTTGTTTTTAACAAATAGATTACGAATCAATACACTATCGAAAATGTTAGACCCCTTACCTCAGTCAATATCATGTCAATCTAATAAGCTAAATAAGAGGTGAGCATTCGATTTCCAGCGATACAAAAATAAAATTGGAACTTGTCCTTACAGATTAATGGCCAGAGGGCTCTGCACTGTATGTTCTAGAACTAATATAGCTAATAAGTTGTGTGCTGATTTAATCGGTTGGGTCAGATAGTACACGCCAAACACTTGGAATATAACCAAAATTAACCACATTTGTAATCACTTGACTCTTTTTAGACTTAATTTAAGAATTTATGGTTTGAATGTTTTATCTTTAAAACTCGCCAAATAAAACGTAAATAAATAACTTATATTAACATGATAAATATTATCTTTACTTGACGATACTCTCATAAGTAAGGTAAAGTCCATAAGGGAACTTATAAATTTGTGTTGTGTTCTGTATCTGTAAATTTTGAAAGATGGTTTAAATTTTTATAGTTAATATGGGGACTATTTAAAAAACACAAAAAAGTCTACTTACTGCTTTGGTGAGCTCGCGATTGAGCTGGCAACCTCGTATAGTCTGGTTTTATCGATAACTAAGAGGTCAGGGATTGAATACTGGTTGTGTTTATTTATGTGTTTTATTTCTAAAAAAAACACCAATCTTTGTCCATGAAAATATGAGTACATTTCCTCTCAACTCCACCCTCCTCACCTTTAGCTCAACATTATAAGTAACTGAACTGGTTAGACGGGTAGTAAGACGTGGTGCATATACACACACATAAAAACTAATATAACAACCATCATGTAATTTATATAAGTTATCTTTAAAAGGCTATTTTTTATGACTAAAGTAATCCAGTCGAACGAAGTGGACTCTTAACTCATCTCACTACCCCTCGGAGAGAGAAGTATTGTAATAGTAAAAAACAATCAAACTCAAGATTTTTATAATTCTGTTTCATGACCGCCTGAAACCGGAAAAGTGGTTTGCGCGATGTCGTCTTTATGTGTCTATCTTGGTCTGGAGCCTAAATCTTTTTACCGATCAGGTTAAAACTTGGTATATTGGGTTTTCATAAGGTTCCCACGGGGATTTTTAGGAATTTATATCAAACCCTAAAATTAAAGGTAGGTCTAGCTTACTGAAGGGCAAAAAAAAAAAAAAATCTCGAAACCCGTCACAATGATTTTGATTAAATTTCGTATCTAGTGACTGTTTAACATTACAAACAAAATGGAAACTCTAATTTTTCCATGAAAACGACTTTTAGGGTTCTTTACATTGTGGATATGTCGATCTTTTATCATATCTCCACAACTATTATTTGATATACGAAATAATAATAATAATATTTAGCACCACGTCTTACTACCCGTTCGGGTTATACGCTTAAGTACTAATTACACTAATGGATTAGGAATTGGGAGGGTTGAATTTAGAGGAAGTGAACCCGCATTTGCGTGGAGGGAGAGTGGAAAACCATTTAGGAAAAACCACCCTAGTTCACCCGACCGAGATTTGAACCTCGATCTCCCCGTCCTCGATGGTCTGGCTCAACACGACTAGCGCGTTAGCCAACTACGCGATATACGAAATAGCTTATCATTGTAAATTTGTAGTACACTTAAATATAATAATCTTTAATTTGAAATATATGTTTATAAAATCAATAGTTTCTGAACTATAAACAAGTAAATACATTTTTGTCTCGGTCTTTAACATTTTAAATTGATTGTTATGCTGTTTGACGGATAGAGAGGTTCCTTCTTTCCCAATGTTTCTGGAACAGTGTGTATTATTTTCAATCATGCTTTTTGGTGGAGTGTTTCTGCGACAGTGTAAACTATTTAGTTTCAAAAATTTCTAAGAGGTTTTTAGTAAATGCATCCATTTTAAGATAAAAAAAGAGAAAGTGTTTACTTGAACCGTAGGCCTACAATTTATTATTTTCATTGCGTCTTACTATCAATCCGCATTTAATTTCTCTAAATGTGATAAGGATTATGAAGGTAGAGTGAAAATAAATATACCCACATTTGAGAGAAGGAAGATTAGGAAACAATCTGGGATTCGAGCCCAGCCACTGGCTAAAAAATATTAGGCGTGTTTGATGTTTTGTCCGTGTGCACACCGATTTGGGGCAAAGAGTTCTATCGAAATGACCGCCCAAGACGTATATTAGTGTGATTACACCCTCATTTAATGGAACAAATAGTTTTCTTCCCCAAGTTATGGCCACCATTTTTCTCTCTAGCTAATTGGTTTGTAGAAGCAGTGGTGAAGAAGTATGAAGGGAGAAGGGGGATGAATCCCTTCGCAAAGTGCGACTGCGCAATAAATCAAGAGCCAGTGGCGTTACTGAGGGATGAGACTATAGCTAACAAGCCCTCGTATAGACAGAGGAAGGGCTAAAACGGGGGGGGGGGAGGTGGGGTAACGCATCTTCCGAGAGGACGACAACGTTGTTTATGGTTGTCACATGTCGGTCGTCCTTCCAGCGCTTATCTCCGAGGGTCTCTTGTGTGTGTGTGTGTGTTATAAGGTAACATGTGGACCTGATTATTGTTGGGCGCAAACGTTTCGACTCTCTTAACTGTTGACATGTTTTCTAAACCCCCCCCCCCTCCCCACACACGCTTACTCACCCCTTTCCCTGTTTTACTTGTCATGCTTCTCATCAACACGGAAGCTGCGAGGGAGGCGGTTACGACGATAGCAGAGCGCTGGAGTCGTCGATTTTCGTACGACGTCATCCGACACTTTAAGCTCAGTCTGTAGCGTGTCTGGGTTCTGAGCTGCGTAAAGGGTTTCGATTCCTGGCATGGTCGAATAATTCATCATTGGTGAAATGTGGTTTACTCTTTCACAGTGATGAATTAACGGTCTGGGGCTGGATGTTGTGTTTGTTCTTCATTTAAGTTGGTTTATACGTCGTGTGCTGATACAAACAGTCGGTTCAGAAAGTGCACGTTAAATACCTCAAATAAATAAATAAAATAAGTTCATACGACGTCCTTTGCCTCACCGAGTTTGTGTTGTGGTGTGTGTGTGTGTGCGCGCGCGCGCGCGCCGCGTTTTACTACCTGTTCGGGCTATACGCATAGGTACGAACAACGCTAGTCTTAAAGATGAGGAAGGTTAGATTTAGGGGAAGTGTACCCACGTTTAGCTGAGAGAGAGAGTGCAATAACCATCAAAGGGGAAAACTACTTTCAGAACACCTGACGGGTTATTCGAACCCTGATTTCCTCGTCATTGGCAGTCCAGTCCAAACAGAGTGTGACATCTTAGACCATGTGGCCGCCGAAGCGACTAGCAACGCACCTCAATATAGTTGGGGTTTTCGTATGTTTACCTAATTTATCATCGATGAGGAGGGTATAATCTAGGGTAAATGTATCCACATTTACTTAGAGGAAGAGTGGTAAGAAATTTGAGTCAAATAAACTTAATTTCGGTACACACTGCTGGGATTTAAACATTGACCTCTCAGGCACCAGCAAACGAGACTAGACGAGCCTTGCGTTAATTCTCCGTGAACATCGATACAAGTTAAGTTGATAAACAGCCTAATCTAATGGGCGGGGAAAGATCTATATTCACTTATTCATACGTCAAATCATGTGACATTCAGCCGTCACTTTTAATAGATATTATTAACAAGCCATATCTATAAAATAACACTAATAATAAGTATATAGTAAAATGTTACCAATTTTTTTTCAATCATCGCGTCTTACTACCCGTTCAGGTTATACTACTAATAGGCCTATATGATAATTATTCTAATAAGGAAGCGTTTTACAGGTAATCTACCCAATTTGCGTGGAAAGAAAGTGGGAAACTTTTTAAGAAAAATCCAATCTCAGTAGACCCAAATGGAATTCGAACCAGATATCTCCGTCATCAGAAGGCCAATCTAAAATGATCATTGACGCCTTATATCGTTTGGCCACTGGAGCGGGTGCTACCAATGTCTTACCACAAAAAAAATTTATTTATATTTTAAAAAGTTTCTTCTTCTGAAATCGGACTGTACAATTAATAAGTTTAATTAAAGTTGGGCAGTGCACGTGTCTATTAAATTACATATCTTCAATCCCGTTTAAAGATCTCTCTATTACATAAGGGGCGATATTTTGTAGTCGTGCGGGAACGTCAGCAAATTATTTTGTTGGAAAATGGGTTTGGGGGGGGGGTTAGGGAGAGGGAGGGGTTGTCGGCAAACGATTTAATATTCTAGTAGAGCTTTTCGAATATCATAATGAGCCTGTTACGTTGTGTGACCCGCATAGCAAGTGGCTGAATCTAGGCTTCCTACCCCCTCTCACCCGCATCACGTCAGTATGTTCGCAATTATCGGTGATAGTGCAAAGTGCGGTGTGGAGAGAATTGCGCTACTAGTGAACATGTTTGGCTAATTGCGGGGACGAAGGGGGAAGTAGGATGGGTTGGTTGGTGAGGGGGAGGGGTGGGGGAGCTATTTTTCGTAATCAACCATACCTATTAAATTAAAATAGTTAAAAAAATTACATCTGGACATGAATATCAAACCCGCTTAACGCTCTTTTTTTATTTAATTTTGTTTGTTCTAATACTCGTTCGGGTTAAACCTTACATTAATTACGATAGAGAAATACGGTTGAGGGAGAGAGGTAAGCATTTAGGGGAAAAAACCCTTATTACACCCGATCAGGATTCGAAACCATGTTATTTCCGTTACTGGCAACCAGTACAACACGAGAGTGACGCATTGTACCATGCGCCTACCAACGCGGAAGATAAGCTATCCAGAAATCGTTTCGTATTCGGAGTCTTCTTAAGTTTATGGCAGTCTATTTTGAGCGAATAGTGACGACAGTACGGTTCTTGGATCTCTCAGTAGGAAAATGATTGGCAGGCTAGATTAAAGGTCTTGTTATTTTCGCATGTCCAAATTTTTTTAAAACTATATTTAAACTAATTCAAAGACGTATCCAATGACGACCGTATACTTAATCAAAACTAATTTCCATCTTATAAGAGCCAAACTTAGTCTTGTTGTAATTATTTTAATGATCCTTGTATTTATTTGAAACAAATACATGTTTGTTTCAAGATTTTAGAACACCAGGAACGGCTCCTAAAAATTTCCAAAATACATTTAATATTAGGACTTTTTTTGCTGTTTTTAATCCAGTGCTTTAATACCTGTTCGGTTTATCCATATTTAATTATAATAATGGGGTAGGGATGAGTAAGGAAAAATTTAGAGAAAATATACCTTCGTTTGTATTTAAGAAGCGTTAGAAACCTTTAAGGAGAAATTTACCCTAAATACAGCCGGCTGGTATCTAATTCCCAATCTTTCCATCGTCGGAAAAGCAGACTATAGGAGCTTAACGTCTAGTCAACGTGTACACCGATACAGGTAGAGTTGAGACTTATTAAATAAAAATATTTATCAAACTGACATAGAGAAGTAACTACAATATGTCATAATGTGTTAAGGTAGCATGTAGGGGTTGTTAGTTAAGGGCAGTATTTTTTGCAGTTTTTATGGCAAAAAAAGTTTGCTGGCAAAATAAAAAAAATTACTCTCCAGTAGAAATATAGTTTAATTTTCTTCACATGGTAAAAAAAAACCGTTCTTGAAGATCTGTAAAAGGTGTCCTGGAATTTAATAACTTTTTTTTTCATTAAAAAAGTTTGTCACCTAATTCCGCTATGCTCGTGACAGATATTCAACTAATGTTGATATCACTATATGAAGTAAACTAAATTCATATGTTTTTATTTGATCTATAATTTATTTATTTTCGGTCAAAAAAAAAAGTTTTGCTGCAAAAACACTGGCCTTTTCTCGCGTCCCCTACACTCCCACCTTAACAAGCATTTTCTGTACTGAATGATTATATCAGCACACGACCTTGAACTATCTTAAATCTAGAACAAACCCAACATCCAGCACTCAGTTTTTAATTCATCACTGGCAAGGGGTAAACCCACATTAAATGAATAATTTTTTTTTTGCCCATGTTGGGTATCGAACACGGTAACATTAGTTAATTAGGGAGACACGCTACAGACTGAGCTAAGGTCAAGGTTGAAATTTAGAGAACCTTTAGATTCGTAAGAGCAATAGCTTTACATAAGCCTACCCTCGTTCGAATTACTTCGTTGAGTGGAAATACATGTTCTAAAGGTGTTAATATTAATTACAAAAATTAATTGTCCTAGACGCGGAAAGTAATTTTCCCCTGGTTTTCACCTATCCGGTTGAAATCGGATTAATCTTCTTAATTAATTGGCCCTGTGTATTTCCCTCAAATTCCTGTTTGAATTAACACACGCCGGAGTACAGGAAAGATACGATAAAAAACAAACTACAATAAAACTGGTTTCTTTATTGGAGGGCAACACAATTATCTTGTCATTGAAGTGGTTCTTCCGTTCCATGGACATACTTGTTAGGCGGTCGAGATACTCTTCGGCCGTCATCAGCTAGTTGTTGAATGGGTCGTTTTCGTTTGGTAATATTCCAGACATGTCTCAATTCGACATTTCACAAAATATTCAGTTTTACTTTCTATCTGCTACGGCTGCTACGTTATTTAAGGCGTCATGGTCGCCTTAGACTATACTGCCGGTGACAGGGTTTGAATACCGGTCGGTTGTACTGAAGGTGGCGTTTCCTATATGGTTTCCCACTTTCCCTCCACACAAATACAGGTATACTTCCTCTAAATTCAACCTTTCTCATTCCTAAACACATTAGGGTAGTGAGTAAAAGGGTATAATCTTAACGGGTAGTAAGACAAGTTGATAAAAGAATCAATATGAATATACTCTCATATGAGTTGTAGGGAAAGAGGTGGTGGGAGGAAAGTCGGTGGTGGAGAGGCCTATGCTCCAGACCCAGTCAGTGGCTAGAAGCTGTTAATGATGATGATGATGATGATGATGATGATGATGATGATGATGATGATGGTGACGTTTGTAGAGAAGAGACTGTTTGATTGGTCAAATAATGACCAAAGTTGTTGAGAGCGTGTTACAGGTAGGCTTACAGCTTAATTCAACTGCATAAGATGGTCATCAACCATCAGATTTTCTTTGGCGGTGGGGGAAGGGGTGGCGGGAGCTCAAGTTATGATACTTTTTTGGAGTTTTTTACAAATGAAACCACAAACCTTTTGTCCAAAATAAATAAAGTATTGGTTCAGTAGATACAGACTGGTCTGCTGAAGACGGGTAGATTAAGATTCGAATCGTGTTCGGGTCTATTGAAGGTGTTTTTTTCCTAAATGGTTTCCCATTCTCCTTCCACGCAGATGTAGGTAGATCACCTCTAAAATACCTCCTTCCTCATCCCCACTTCACTATAGTAATTATCATTGATCCACATATCCTGAACCGGTTGTAAGAAAATATATTTGCTTCTACTAAAACATTTGATCTTAACTTTCCTCCTTTTCCAACATACCTTAAGCCACCATCTTAACACGGCCATACTGTACCTCATTGAAGGTGAGAAATATCACCTACCTACGATCAACTGACGGTAGAAGATTTACATCCGAATGGGACAAATTTACACCGAATGAATTAGAACATCTGCGCCGTCCTTATTATTTAATCGGTGAGGAGGTGAAAATATATAAAGTAAGGAGGGGGGGTCTAAGGAAGAAGGGGGTGAAGGAATGCTAGAACACCCAATCTTCACCAGTTTTTGGAAGTAACGTAATATTTTTATGAGCCATATTTCTCGTAAATTACGGGACAGATGAGCGATGACAGCGTCTCTGCGATCAGGGTTACAGCTGCGCCGCCACAGAACGAGTCAGGTTATTCAAATTAGTCGGTTTTCCGTAAAGGAATCCTTGTTTGGGAGAAAGTGATTCTACTTAACGTTCTTTTCTGGGGATCTTAAATATGTAATATTTTACCTGGAAGCCATTTAATTATCTAATTTCACAGATCTTTCAAGAGACACGCGCATTTCATTTTAGGTTTACGTAGACAAGTTATCTTTATTGTTTCATAGATCTACTTTAGCTATAGCTTGCTTTTAACGAACCTTTTTTCAATTTATGATTTCGTTTGAAATTTTTATTTTATTTTATATTTTGCATAAAATTTTATTCACCTGCTTCAGTGGCCACCTGGTCTAAGGCGTCACTCTCATTATAGATTAGGAGAACTAGGTTCAAATCCTGGTTAGGTGTATTGAGGGTAGTTTTTCCTAAATGTTTTCCCACTCTCTCTCTCTATCTTCCTCCATGTAAGTTTGGTTACAAAAAGAGAAAACATCGATTTTCTATAAATTTTCTCTAATGATCTTGAATAAAGATTATATTTAGACACTGTATATTACTATAAACAAGATGGCAGCTCTCATTTTCCCATAAAAAGGAATTTGATGGTACTTTACATAAGGGAAATTTTCCCATTTACATCATTTAGCCGCAGCTATTTTAGATACAAAATAACTTTACATTTTAAAGTTGTAGTACTGTAAAGTTAAACATCTTTTATTTGATTTTTTTTTGATAAAACTAATAGTTTCTGAGCTATAAGCACCTTTTTAATTATGGTCTTTGAAAATGAATTTGATTTTTATGCTCTTTGGTGGACAAAGATGTTTCTCTTTTCTCAATTTTTCTGTAACTGTGTTACTAGTTCCTAATGCCATAAAGTAAGTAAGTAGTAGTGTATATTATTTCATCTGTGATATTTGGTGTAGTCTTTCTATAACAATATATATACCTATTATTTCAATTCAAAAATTTACAAGTTTTTAATAAATGTTTATTTTAAGATAAAAGCGGGAGAAAGTCTGTGCGGTGCACCGTACCATTTTATTTTGTTCTGGTTCACAAGAAACGTAAATATTCATAAAATCTTGAGGGTGAAAATTTTCATGATCATAATAACTTAAGTTCTCAATATAAGAAAGTATTGTAATCAATAACCTCAATATGAGAACGTACAACGTAAAATTAGGTCGACAATGAATATATTTGTAACTCATTTTTACCACCAATGACGATGCGAATTTCTTAAAATAGATGTGCTTGAAAAAAAAACACCTTGAAAATCTTTTAAACGTGCATCTTCAAAGCGTAACTTAAAAATGCATTAAACATTTATGAATTTGACATTATCAACTAATTAATATAACTAAAATTTAGAACCATGAAAACTCATTAATTGATAAACATAAACACATGAAACGGAAGACCATTCTTATGGGAAAATATAAATACATGTTAGCACCTGTTGGTTAAAAAGAACCACAAAAAAAAATCCTACACATCAATATTAAAAGTTGAATGAGTTTTATAATTAAGTTATGAATTATTTGTCAAAATTATCTCTCATTTGTTTTGAACAGGAGCTCACATAAATTCGTAGTCAGGGGTGCTTGCCTTTTGGGACACGGGGAAATGTCCCGGTGGGCCTGTTTCGTTTGGACTGCAACAACTATTTCAAACTAAAATAAAGATTTTCATTCAATTTTAAATAATTGATTCTATTAAACTTTAGTCAAAGGTTTGAGTAAGTATGTCTGGGGTCGCCCAGGATATATAATTTGTGTTGACATAAGATGCCATTAAATATTATACCATTCTGTTTGTTCTTTCTTGGTGTTTATAATCCATAAAGTCAAACGTGAAAGTATTCTAAAGATACAGGTTGTTGCTAGCTGTATGATTTACACAAGTAGCGAGTGGAGGATCATTAAATAAACTCAAGTTGGGAATGTAGAAAACGTGAACAACGCCAGTGTTATTGTAGTTTTTATATTAAAAAAACAATTTTTTGGCCAAAATAACTAAAATATTGTTTTAGTAGAAACATAGTTAACATTTCTTCACATTGTGATATCAACAGTACTTGAATTTATCATGAGCGTAGTGGCATTAGATGAGAAACTTTTTAAATGAAGAGAATTTTTCATTAAATTCCATGAAACCATTGACAGATATTCAAGGATGGTTTAGGTCACCATGTGAAGAAAATTAAACTCTATGTTTATATTGAAGTAATATTTTATTTATTTTAAAGAAAAAAATGTTTAGTACAAAAACGATAAAAACACCTTTTCTCGCGTCCACAACATCCCTACCTTACTTGTGTCAAAAATATACACTCGGCTATTTGATAACAGTTTTGACGCACTTTATATCATATCAGTATAAAGTAGAGACTGATGTCTTAAGTGGATTGAATAGTGACGTAATAATCGATAATTTAGTTGAAAATAGCCTCAAGATTAAATTTATTAGTGACAAAAATATAAATATTTTAAATCACCACTTCATCTTACACTTAAACATTTTTTTTTTATTTAGCACCGCGTCTTACTGCCCGTTCGGGTTATACGCTTTAGTACTATTTACGCTAATGGGTTAGGAATTGGGAAGGTTGAATATAGAGGAAGTGAACCCGCATTTGCGTGTAGAGAGAGAGAGAGAGAGAGTGAGTGGAAAACCATTTAGGAAAAACCCCTCCCAGTTCACCCGTTCGAGATTCAAACCTCGATCTCCCCGTCCTCGGCAGTCGAGCTCAACACGACTAACGCGTTAGCCAACTACGCCACTGAGGCGGGTACTTAAACATAGCTTTAGTGGTTTTCATTAGTGTATATGTGTCAAATGTGTAGTCCCAGGGAGCTAGAAACCCGGGAGTCCACCTCTCTAGGTTGCCTAGGTTATTTGCGCATTGAATAGCATTTTATAGCACAAACAAAATTATCGTAGATCAATCACCCTTGATATTTAGCTTCAAGCTGATGAAATTTACTTCCTCTGTCAAAAGAGCTTTAAAACAAAGCACATGAACGTATCATTTTGAGCTGAAAAATAAAAAAAATCATCCAGAAGATAAAGCCTAGGGGCGGAAGGGGCACTTTTTTTTTTCATTATGTCTTCATATTGGTCCTATTACTATATGTAATGGATGACCTGGTGGTTTAGGGGTAAAGTGTCAGACTTCTGTGTTGGGGGGTCCAGGGATCAATCCTTGGTCCCAGCACATTTATCCGATTGACAAACCCCTTCCTTCACCTCTGACAAGACTTGTATTAATCACAACTTGTGAATGTGTGAAATGGCAGGTCTCCACCGTGGTTCGGATCCCACGTTAAACTCTAGGTCCTCCATTTCATCTCACAAATACCCTTCCATTACACATTAGCGTAAGTGCGTATAACCCGAACGGGTAGTAGGAAGTGGTGCTAATAATAACAATTAATTGAATTCAATTATACTAATTGGTTGGTTATGAGGAAGGTAGAATTTAGAGGAAGTAGACACATTTGCGTGAAGAGAGAGAGTAGGAAACCATTTAGAGAAAAAAAAATTCTAAGTATACTCATTTGGAATTCGAACCTTGACCTTGAAAACAAATTTACCAATTACATTTTTACCTTTACCTAGCTGGCTACCTGAACTTCAGTCGTAGCCTCGTTCTTTATTTAGCCTTTTCCATGCTCATTTGTCGACAGCAGTAGTCTCATCTGCATCCAGTGTTCTTTGGTCACTCACTCCTTACTCCAACATCCCATCTGGGCTTCGGTCTTCCCAATGGCTTTCTTCCTGGTTCTCCTAGGAACACATGCTTTATAACTACCTTCTACCTTCTAAATACATGCCCCAGACATTCAATTATTTGGCTTTTATTATTATTATTATTGTTATTATTACTGTTATGTCTGCTTTCTTTAATAGATCATGTTCCTCAGAAAGTTTCCTAATTCTCAGTTCCCCATTTTCTTGCATAGGTGCAAATATTTTCCTTCGTACTTTATTTTCAAACTCTAATATATATATATTTTTATTTATTTATTTATTTATTTAGCACCGCGTCTTACTACACTTTTGTGTTGGACACTTGTTTTTGTTCTTCTAGACATTATCATTGTACTGAAAATTTTATTTTAAGCATAAAAACATTTATTTTCAGCCTTTATCCGAGCCAATATCTCCCCCTCGATGTTTTAATTTACTCTACTTCCAAGGTACTTGAAGGATCTACTTTTCTCAAACTCCATTTCTCAGACATATAAGGTCACATTCTCTTTTAGTTATATCTTTGAATATCTGTCATCAGCATACTAGTATATGATGAGACTTTTTAAATGAAGAGAAATAATTATCATGAAATTCCAAGACACCCTTGAAAGATATTTAACAACTGTTGATATCACCATGTGAAGAAAATTAAACTCGATGTTGCTACTGGAGAATTATTGGATTTCTCTAGATAAAAATGTTTTCGCATAAAAAAACCCTGCAAAAATACAGAACCCCATACTAGCACATTTAAACCAAGGTCTCCGGACTCGAATTTCAATACCCTACCCCACAAATAACACTGCCATTAAAATAGAAGACGAATCGCTAACCTTCATCCACGTTTCTTTGTTCACCCCTGATCCAAAGGATAGAAGAAAAAAAAACATGGTACAAAAACAGCGGTTATTCTCTACATGTGTTCATTTTAAAAGCTTACATAACCCGATTATCATCTCCATTAGGAGTTTTTAATAAAAGGGCAGTCGCGCAACCTCTTTCTAGCCGGCCAATTTGCTTGCTCACTTCCTATTCGATAACTCCGCCACCTCACGGAACAATTTATCGGTTGTTCTCCTTTCCTCTATATTTTTTGAAATGCCCTTAGGTCATGAATATTACATTTCATTTTAGACTCATTTACACGTGTTTTTTTTTTTGCTGAACTAAAAATATAAAACTAGTATTTTCTTTTTAATACTCTCACCACCTGTTCTTCCAAACAGAATTGCTATTGGATCAGGGTACTATGATTGTAATAGAGGTATATTTGGTTTTAATTTAATTAAATTATGGCAGATTTATTATATGAAGGGTTAAAGTTGATTTTAGTGAGCTGTCAATTACATAAATTTTATCTATTAACATTATCTTTAATTTCATAATTAAAAACCTTAAGTCAGTTGTTTTCTTAATTATCTAGTAACAAACTAAAACATATATTTTCGCCCTAAGTAATTAATAAATATTGAATTTCTTTACTACTAACGTAATATCCTAATTATTAACTAAACCATTTGAGTGATGAATAATAAATTAACCCTCTTAGCTGGCCGCATTGTCTAGGGCGTCTCTGTCGCAATAAACTAGGCTGCCAATCACGGGACGATAATAGTTCGATCCAAGTCAGGTATACTGAGGGTGGTTTTTCCTAAATGGTTTCCCACTTTCTCTTAATCATTCAAACGAATGTCTTGTTATTTGTAAGCCTTGCGTTTCGAGTTTTTATTTTTAATATTTTTTCACTACAAAATATGAATTCTTTATTTACTAAAATAAGTTATTTTTAATGGCTACTAAACATAACGCTATATAAAACAAGTCGTAAGTTTGACCAGCTTATTTTAAAATTATTTATTTTAGTAATAACCACGTCTTACTGCCTGTTCAGGTTAAACGCATGTATGAATTACTCTAATGGAGTAGGGATAAGAAAGGAAAGCATTTTAGAGGTAATCTACCTACATTTGCCTGGAAGGAGAATGAGAAATTATTTAAGAAAACCATCCTCAGTAAACCCTACTGGGATTCGAACCTGGATCTCCCCGTCACCATCAGGCCCATTCTAACACGAGAGTGAAGCCTTAGATTAGGGGTCAGCAACTGATCGATCGTGATCGACCGGCTGATCTCGTGGCAGTTTTCAGTCGATCACTTAATACAAGTTTACCGTTGTTGAAAGTCGATCTTCAAGTCTTTTTACTCGCAAATATATTAAGGTACGGTATCTTACAATAATATTTTAATCTGAGCAAAATTATCTTTATTGATTATAATCGGTAAAGTTAGAAATTTAAATATGAAAAACACGTGTTTTTTTTTATAAATGAGGGGATATAAGTATTTGACAAAAAAAAAAGTAGAGTGAAGAATAGATGGATTATAGCTCCACCATTGATAGGTTTATTAGTCAATCACTGTCCAAAGAGGTTGTTGACCTCTGCCTTAGATAATTTGGTCACTGAAGTGGGTTGACGAGTTAATCCAAGGTGTAAGGATGGAGAGGTTGGTATTTAGGTAATACACCACTTTTACCAGTAGGCCCTCGGACATGGTCTAAAGGCAAGCTCACACTGAAAGCTAAGATTTGCTCTGCTAACTGTTTAGAAAAATAGCGGACCATATATTTAAAGGCGTTGGTTCACACAGAATACACCGCGGTATGTTTATTTACAATTGATGGCCGGGAAATGTTTCTATCTTGAGCCGTTGCAAATGCGTATAACGCAGCTTGGACTGCGTGTTGAACAGACGCTGCGCTGTATTGTTCAAAATAACAAAAGAAGTGTTGAAGTTTTGTTTCCAGTTTATTAAACGTGTATTTAAAAAATATTTTATTTAGGTTTTATATTAAGTGTATTTATTTTATAAATTTTCAATTTAACTATTAATTGAACAAGTCAAACCTCCACCCTCTAAATTTTCTTCCTCTTCCAAAATAGCTGCTAATAACAGTAGCTTCTCTTCCTCAGTGCTATCATCTGAGCTCAAACAAGATATTTTGGAGAATGCCATAACGTAACTTCACTGGAGCAGACCAGAAAAAACCCACAGTGAATTCAGTAGGGAAAAGAGGGACCGTAGCTTAGCTTAGCAATGAGTGTGAATCGGCCTTTAGTCTCGACTTGTCTAGTTTGCTGAGGCATAGGTGAAGAGAATCTAAAAAAAATTTAGTCTTAATCCAAACGAAAAGAACAGTCGAAATATAGTGGTTTTGAATTTGAAGAAGAAAATATTCAACATTAGCACTATTGTGTGAAGAATCAGAAATATATATATATTTAACTCATTAAATTAATTAATCTCGGCCCGCTTTAGTGACAGCATGGTCAAACGCGATACCCTCGAAGTAGACAAGACTGCTGAGGATGGGGAGATCGGGGTTCGACTTTCTGTCGGCTGTATTGTGGTTAGTTTTTCAAAAAATTGTTTTCCACCTTCCCTCCACGGAAATGCTGACACATTTCCTCTATATGAACTTCCTAATTCGTAAACACCATTAGCGTAATTAGTATATAAGTGTATAACATGAATGGGTACTAAAACACGGTGCTAAAAAAATCGAGATATAAAAAGTAGGTTTTCTAAATTGTCATAGGGATTACTAAGAGACGAATCGAAGTTTAAAATTTACTTTCGTAAAAGTATTGTTAAATTTAGGCAATTTTTCGATAACTGATGGTTTATTAAAAAATAAATTTATCTGATTAACAAAGATGAGTGGTTTATTTAGCGGAGCCTCAGTCGGTGTCTACTGAGTTAAGGGACTCGGGTTCGAATCCTGGCATCGCTAAAAAAAATTGTTATTTGGGAAATGTGTGTTACGCCCTACACAGTGATGAATTAACGGCCGGGGGCTGGATGTTGTGTCTGTTCTATATTTAAGATAGGTTATAAGTCGTGTGCTGATATTCAGTCGGTTCAGAAAGTGCAAGTTAAAGACGTCGAAAAAAAAAGGTTAATATAAGTAGCTATAGGCATATATGTGATAAAACGTTATTTAACCAAGAAGAAGAGTTAAGGAAATATTTCAATATACACAAATTTGTTCATGTTTATTGCTGTCGTTTTTAAGTTATTTATAACTTGTAGAAACACTTATTTTTTTAAGGCTGAAGATTAAATAAGCTCAGTGATAATAAAACATTGATATACTGAATGTCCTTAAACTTTCCTAGACATTACCGATGACCCAAAATTTGTCTAGTGACGCTATCGAATCGAAAAAAACATATTCCCCACGAAGAATAAGATTCGCTTCTGTTAGACTCGATTCGATTCGATTCGATTCGACTCAATCCGTCTAGGTGTGAGTGGGCCTATTTCGATATGTGTAAACAATATTTTTCTGATTGCCGCGCCTCTTTTCGATTCGCTTATCTGTGAGTGGTCTTGTAATAGGGTCGGGGTTTGAATCTAGCTCGGTGTAGTGAGGTGGTAATCCCTAAGGTCTCCCTCAACGTAAATACTGATACACTTTACTTGTTTGAGGAAATTAAGATATTTTATGTCTAATGATTTATTTTTTAGCTTAAAATTGCAATATTTATGTCTTTGAAAATAATAATTCTATTTTATTTTTTTTAACTTTTAGCACCGTTTTACTACCCGTTCGGGCTATATGCATAGTTTATAGTTACACTAATTTGTTAGAGATGAGGAAGTTCATATTGAGAGGAAGTGTACCTAAATTTTCGTAGTGGGAGAGTGGAAAACCATTTAGAAAATTTTCCCTCGTTCTTCCGATTGGTATTGGGAACCCGACTTATGTCAGACAGGCCGGTTTATTGCAAGAGGGGTGCCTTAAACCAGGGGTACCTAACTTTTTTTGACAAAAAAAGTGCCCTTTAACCAGAAAAAAGCACATGCTGGAACCCTCGTAAATTTGTTTTCACTAATATTATGAACATTCAATAATGACAATTAAAATTTTACAAGAATAAATATAGTAAACAAACGTAAAGAATCACTCGTTTTGGTCACGCCTTTGACAAATATCCTTTATTCGGATTTGAAAAAAAAAAAATTGCACTCCTAATTAGCTTATTGATGCTATTCTCTGATTTGAAAAAAAATAAAAATTTATAAAATTGCCTCACAGAGGCTAAAATAATTATGGCTTGGCTAAGGGCTCCGTGGAGCACAGTTTTAAAAACGCTACCTTAGATCATTCGCCCTTCGAAGCGTAGTAATCTTTTCAAAAATTTTTGTTTTAAATTATAAATATAAAGTTTTTTAATTACATTGGGGATGATTATCTTACTCTCTTATATTTAGCAATAAGCCATATTTTAAAATAACTCTTTCTTAAATAATGAAATATTTCTAAACGAGAGTAGCACGTCTGACCCCCTTTAAATTTCTTAGTATTTTTTCCCCGTGAATATATTAAAGTTTAAACCCACCCAGTAGTGGACATATTCTGTAACACCCTGCATTAAGAAGATGATGTCCTTTGGATACACCTAACAATGTGGTCGCAACACCCCACCTCACCCCTCCCACTATTCTTTCCCCCTCCAAAAAAAAAATAAAAATATATAAAACCTAGGTATATGAAAAGCCACCCTACCAGTCACAACAACAATGCCTACGTAACAAGGCTTACAATGTCATGACAAATACATAGTAGGTGGTCGAGAGCATGAGGGGTCAGAATACGAGGTGTGGGGGTGGGGAAGAAGGGGGAGGGATATACTACATATAAGCTTTTGAAAAAAAAAACCACCAGAGATTGAGGGTCTCCCGTGGCGAAGTTGGTGGCTGTGGCATCAGGTGGGAAAAAAAGGTCAATTGTTGAAATCTTTCATACCAGGGAAACTCCAATCATGTGGAGGAAAAAAAACCTAATGATAATTATTTTATTTATTTTTATTTATTTGAGGTATTTAACGTGCACTTTCTTAACCAACTAATTATATTAGCACATGACTTATAAACTAAAATCATAAACAGACAAAACATTTAATTAATTCATCACTGTGAAAGGGTAAACCCACATTTCAATAATGATAAATTTTTCGGCCATACCAGGAATTGTAGCCGGGGACCCTTAACTCGGTATACAGACATGTTACCTACTGAGCTAAGCTGTCGGACAGAGATTATTAATTAGCTTTCTCCTGCGGGACGGGGTTTATAAAAGTCCCGCAGTTGCTCCTGTTTGTCGTAAGTGGCGACATAGAGGAATCTTCTGTACAGGACGTATTTAACTTACTTCCTTCCTCTTTTAACCTCTTCCTTCCCGCTATTTCCGTTTCCCCTCCACTATGTCTTGTTCAGGAGCTTTTTGGCCCCCCCGTTGACGACCTCTGTAATATGTCATATCGGCCCTCGGACAAATATTGGATACCGTTGCACTTTGGTCCCTCATGGAAGTGCGCTGGTTGTAATATCTAAGTAGAAGGGATCTGAGTCTGGAAATAACCAGTTACCATACTTTGAGACAAGATCGGTTGCGTTCATGAGGGTTCCGGACGTAAAATTGGCACTTTCCTGCACCCAAATGCTGCGACGACCTCTTTCCTGGCGATTCCCCAAGTGAAGGTTTTCATGTCTAGCGTCGTGTGGGGCTCCCCGTCGGGAGAGTTACAGGGCCTCGTGTAGTAGAACCAACCTTGATGATCCTGGGTCTACGATCCAAGTATTGTGCATGTTATCCCCAAATGGCATGGATGATTCTATTTTCAAAACTGACAACTTTCTCTCAAACCCTTCTACTGCTCGGCTCTTAATTGCTAGTAATTTGGGCATACAAAGCTGCGATGCCGTGTTAAGCCAACCTGTGCAGAATGCGGACAGAAATATTACGATACACCGTTTGAGTCCCCCAAGTTCTGCGTCAACTACAAGGGTCCACACTTTGCCTTATCTCAGGCTTTTCCGAAATGGAAAACAGAGGAAAAAAGTCCTGGAGATGCAATCTGAAAAGATCTCTTATACCCGAGCACGATCCGTATCTAGTCAGGCTCCAGTTTCAAACATCATACAGTCAAATTGTTTGTGAGAATATAAATTTTCCTTATCACCATTGTGCAGTTAAACTTTCTAAGACGTCTTATCGACCCCTTCCACTTGTATCAATTCGACACATTCATATTCATACGGCACCAACTACGTTGGCACCGAAATTTGTATGGGGGCGCGACACCTTCCCAGAGGTCGTCTTAGGCACTCATACCCAAATTATCCTTGGGGAGCTCCTCCAAGTCCTTCCCAGGAGCACCCCTGAATACTCTTCAGGAACTCCCCCAAATACACCCCCCCAGGAACACCCCTGAGTACACCTGGGAGAACGCCGCCAGGTCCACCTGGTGGTGAAAAATTACCTGCGGCCGTTTTCGAGCCACCTATTCTCTCCTCTGAAATTCCAGAGGCTAAGGTGGGTGGTGGAACATAAGGCATCGAAGTCGAGTCCCAATGGAGATCGTAAAAAAAAGCCCAGCGAGGGACTGCTGGGAATAAAATTAATTAAAAAATGCGCTGAAGGTCGTGTCCAAGCCTTCGCGAAAGAACACGGTGCCAAAGTCTTTTCTGAAGTGGAATCCTCTCCTAAAACGGGAAGTATAGGAGGGAGTTGGTCCAAAGAAGGTCCTAAATCAGTTTTATGTTTTAAAGGGATAGTTTTATGGATTTCGTGTCTGAATAAATTTAATACGAATGACTAATATCACTACTACAACTTAATTGTGGGGGTTTCTATCCTAGCGTAGAGGAAATTAAACTACTTATTTCTTCCCTACATCCTCCCATTTTATGTTTGCAGGAGACCCACTTCCACTCTGCTGATAATCCAATGCTTCGTGGGTACTATGTATATTGTACCGAAAGCCAATCTTTGATTGGGCAGGTAGAGGTTTTACTGTACTCACACGAAGCAATATTTATCATAAACACATTGATATCGTTTATGATCTCCAAGGGATCGTTGTCCGCATCTCCATTTCTATGGAGGAGACAGTGGGCTGCATCTACGTTCCACCAGGGGAACGGGATATTAAGAGGAGTGGGGTGTCCCCACATCCCTATTCTATAACAAAAGTCTGGAAGAGAGGTGGTCATAGTGATAAAATACTCCGCTTCGGGCATTTTTTTACTGACCCGTTGATTTTCATTGAGAGGGGATCCACCTCCAGTATGTGAGCTTGAGATGCTCCCCCTATAGGGCCCCTACACGATCAGACTCTCAGTATTAATAAAGTGATAATCGTGTAAGTAATTTTCCTACATGTGAGGTCATGATAAGTCAAGAAAGGATTTCCCATGTTTATGAATTTACGTTTTATTCAGCGAGTTATAAAGATACAAAGTTGAAATAAAAACCTTAAATTCCTAAATAATTTTAAAAAGTCTTACAATGTCACAAAATTATTATTTGATCTTAAAGTATATTTTTGTGAAAGTATTTTTTTTATAAGTGACTGATTGTGTAAGGGAAGTACTGATTGACTGATGGCTGGACTGACTTCAAATACTGATGCGATCCGAATTTTCTGTTCACATCAGTCTCAGTACATCAGTCTTGCAAGTGGTGGTAGAAACTGACAGTTTGACTGACCATGTGCGCGCACTGGTCAGTATTTCCTTCAGTCTCAGTAGCAAACATAGAATGCCCACGCCTTTTTCTTATCATCCATGTTGTTGCATGTTGCATGCAAGAGCTGAGACTGATAAAAATAATGAAGCGAAGACTGACCATTTACGGTCTCGTTGTAAATACTGATGCACACTAGCCAGTCTTACTGATCGTTTTGGGGCCCTATTAGTGTGTACCACATTTTTGCAGTGTGTCGCAATATGTCCCTGTTCACCTGGCTCTTGATTTTAATGGGGACCATCGTTTTTTTGTTACGTGATAGTGCGGATTGGGTCATAGGTTTACTCCGTTTTATGTCAGATGAATCTTTTAGATTCAATTGAGTTCATTCTGATAAAGTGGCTCACTTTGATATTACCTCATATTGAGATTAGTTTTAACAATTTTAGTATATTTTAATTTGTTTGTTCTCTCTTTTTAATGTAGTGTACACACCTGTGGTTTTGTTTAGTGGCGGGTGTATCACCCCAAATCATACTAATAACAACCGATTTGAGTTTCACACTTATGGGGTGTCTCAAACGGACTTTGGGCCAGTTTCATAGTCAGATTTAGTACGCCTAAAGTGCTAGTCGATACTAAATACAGGACGACACCTACCTAGACCAAAATGGAATGGGCCAGTTTCGCATATGAAACTGGCCCATTCCATTCAATTTCAGGTAGGTGACGTCTTGTATTTAGTATAGCGCCGCACTTGAGGCGTACTAAATCTGACTATGAAATTGGCCCTTGGTCTCATATTGAGACTTTTTTTTAAACATTTTTACTATATTCAAATATTTTGGTTTTGTTTATTTAAGTTGGTGTTCACATCTGCTTTTTACAGCAGGTAGGCCCTATGTGATAATGATTTTTCTTACCCTATGGGTATTTTACTTTGTTTTTAATCATTTGATTACAAGCCACTAATGACCTAGTTGTGTCTACACGCCTATAAACACTAATAATAATAATAATTATTATTATTATTATTATTATTACTATAAAAATTATTTGAGGTGATAGTTATATAATAATAATATATAATATAATAATATTATATATAATATATAATAAATAATATATAATATAATAAAAATTATTTGAGGTGATAGTTATATAATAATAATATATAATATAATAATAATATATAATAATAATTATTATTATTATTATTACTATAAAAATTATTTGAGGTGATAGTTAAAAAGGTATATGTATTAAAACTTAAAAAAAAATCTAGTGTAATTTATTGAAAAGAAACAAATAGAGATTTATTATTAAAGACGTTGGCTCATTGGAGATTTAAAACATATTTTGCAAAGCGGGTTGAATCAAAGCTTGACGCGCCTAAGCACCCTAAGCGCTATCACACTTGGATGCCATTATTATAAATAGAAAGAGAAGGAAAAAAATAAGCGGTTCACCCTGCGAGGGTTCATGTCCATCTGATGATAAACCTTCCCCTCTTCCTCTGACAAGTTTACACAGGCACTATGCTATTTGATCCTTGAAAACATTGACTTCCTTTTTAGTTACCTTTTCCTCTTTTCCTAATCTAAATATACATTAGCTTCCACGGACCTTTTTTAATCTAAATCCTGGAAGGAAGATTACTACAGGCCGTTTTCGTGACCAATCCAAATAGCCAAAGCTGTGGATGATTTAATAAAAAAAATACTTTTGCAAAAATATACTTTAAGATCAAATAATAATTTTTTGACATTTTAAGACTATTTTTTAAATTATTTAGGAACTTAAGGTTTTTATTTCAACGTTGTATCTTTACAACTCACTGAATAAAACGTAAATTCATAAACATGGGAAATCCTTTCATGACTTGTAGGACAGGTAAGGAAAATTACTTAAATATCCACTAGTTTACGAGTGTTACATACATACAGTCCTATTCTTATAGAAATAAACTTTTTTGACACTGTATAAAGAAAGTTAACTGAAACAATTTTTGTAACTATACGTAATGTCATGGAAAGTAGATTTTTTCAGCAATTTTAACTTATGTATTTATATTATTCAGATATTATGATTTTTTCAGCAATTTTTACTTATGTATTTGTATTAGGCCTACATACATTATGATTTTTTGAACAGTGAAAAATAATTTTGAACAATCTTTGACCAAGCCTGAAGAAAATCCACAGAATTGAAAATAATTAAAGAGTATTAACAAAGATTAGCTAATAATAATTTTTTTTAGCTCCACGGGTGTCAAGAACGTTAATGAATGGTTGGTGGACCGATAGTGTGGACCTATAGTGTGGACAATATCAGTCCACCTTTATGATGAAACAAGTAAAACCACGCCAGTGTCTATTGGGTATCCTCTTAGTCAAGTTCTTGCATATGGCCCCATGTACTGTTACCCTTTCAGGTTATACGCCTATATACTAATTACGCTAAGGGTTTGAAGAATTAGTAAGGTTATATTTAGAGTATGCGTACCCACATTTGCGTGGAAGGAGAGTGTAAAACAGTTTTGGAAAAAACCACCCTCAGTACACCCAACCAAGATTTGAACTTCGATCTCCCCATCATCGGCAGTCTAGTCTACTGTGAGAGTACCGGACAAAAATGCCACCGAAGCAGGTAGTAATAGTATTAGCTACCAGCTTATGGTAGCCTAAAAATGGCAATTTATTTTTATATTTTTTATAACGATTACTTTGAAATTACTATTAAGTAGACTAGGCAGCAATAGACATAATCAAAGATGTGTTTATGATCATGTGTTGATTTCTACCTGTGTTTATAAGGAACATTAAGTAAGAAAATAATTAATAATGGATAAAATGTTTTTGGTGAATTGTAAATTAGTGTTCCAATGAAAAACTAGTGTTATCTTTCTCATGGCACCAAACTGTATTACAGCTGCAAGGAGCTGTGGTACAATAAAAGGCACTGTAGGTGATAGTTTAACCTAACGGTTCGTGAAGGCATCGCTATTGTTTTTGTTTAGTGGTTCGTTCTCTTGTCTGCCCGCGTTTCAGGGTTGACGGTCGAGCACTTTCCAAACACACCTCTTCCATGTCACGCGATCAAACTGTTCGTATTGCGCGCATGCGCTAACCTGCATTTCCGGCGATGGGTGTTTTACGTACTCTCGGTGTCATATAAAAAAAACAATGTTTAATTAGAGGATACAATAGATGTAAGCACGAGTACTCACTGTAATCAGTCTCAAGTGTTCTTAGGTAGATTACTCACCTCACGACTTGGAAGTTCATGGGTTCAAACCCAGTCGAGGTCAACGGATTTTCAATGAGCGAGAAAAATCCGTAGCATAATTTCTGGTTTCTCTTAAAATAAATCAATAAAACATCGATAATGTTACTTAAGGGGGCCGTCTCTGTAAGCGATAAATGGCCACGAAGAAGTTAAGATAGAACGCAATATTAAATTTTACTATGCTTTATTTCAAAATAAGGCTCACATCAATATTAAGTTGAAAGATTAAAACAGGGCTCTCTTTCCTTAACAACTAAATAGTTTTAATTTTATTAATTTATAAAAATATGTGAAAATGTGATATCATTTCCAATGACTCTTTAAGAATATTTTTGGAGCTATGAGACTATGCCTGATAATAAAAGGACTCTTAGATTTAGCCTTCCTTTAACAAATACAGTTTTTTTTTTTGGCTCACAAGAGAAAATGTTAAGATATTTGAGAACTAGCAGCGAGTTTTCCTCTTAAGCTTGAGATAAAAAGTTTCGTAGTTTTTTTTACCTTATTATTTGACATGAAAAAGGGTGGTTGTAGGGGAAAGGCAAAATTTAATATAAGCTTAAATAGAATATAAAAGTCGTTCCGGAAAATGATACAGACCATTGTATTTTAAACCGTGTGGCCTGACAGCGATTGAAACTTTCTTGCTGACCAAAGCTGCTATCTTAATTCAGAAGTTATCGGAGGGTCACACTAATCTACTTTTTTTTATAAATATTTTTAGCACTGCGTTTTACTGTTATGATTATTTTTGTAGCCTACTAGCTACGCTATTGTGTTAGGAGTGAGAAAGGTTGAGTTTAGAGTAAGTGTACCCGAATTTTCGTGGAGGGAGATTGGAAAACATTTGTTTGAAAACCACCCTCAGCACACCCGGCTAGGATTCGAACCCCGATCTCCCAATAAACGTGAATAATATTTATTTCTACATAAATATGTATATCATATGCTTGTATAACTAATTGTACATGAATAGTAAAGTTTTGAAGATCCATGTGATCTTAAGGTTACGGATACACCAGCCATCAAGTTTCATGTTCGTGAATTTTTCACTACCGGCAACACAAAAGCAACTCTTGAGTTGCCGGTGACACTAGTATCAATGATAGCTCAATTTCTAGCTGATTATTTCAACACGTCCATCACAGACTCTGCCTTAAACTATTAGTGAAAAATGACCCTGAGCGAGGGACGCATTCTGGATAGCTTAGGGGTAAGAGCATTGGCGCGCTAGGGCCACTGTCACTGTTCGATTACCGTGTCCAGGTGATATTTTCCCAAATTTACGAACTACATATTTGTTTTTAACGCTTTTGAAATGATGAGATGAATGACAAGTTATATTTTTTTAATATAATTTAATTAAAATAGTACTAAGCAAATACTTTAAATACAAATAGTTATATATATCCTACTGATTAAAAAAAATATTTGTAAAGCACTTTTATAATATCCAATTTTATGAAGTAGTATTATTGTATTTTACTCTACATGGCCTTAACCCACAAGCGAGCTATACTAACCGAGCAGTTGCTCTACGTTTCCTAAAATAGTGCCAACATTTTCAGATACAGGCTGTTACGTGGTCAGCACTACGAACCCTTTAGCCATTAATTTCAGTTTTCCAAGCCGGAGCCTCTACTTATTTATCAAAGAAGATATTTGTAATTCATAATAGTAAATATATTTAGATATTAAAAATATTTTGTAGCTACGAAGTGAAATTATTTCTGGGTTAGATATTAAAATTATTTCAAACAAAGCTACAATTTATGCTAAATATTTTCAAAGCTTATTAAAAACATTTTTTTAAGACTGTTAATCATTTTTCACCTGTATTTTAATGGTTATTAATATTTAAAAATATGTTCAGCATCAAAGTTTCTGATTGAACTATGGGTTGCATGTTTCAATATCGTGCATTTACGGCTACTTAAAGCAATAAATTATTAGATTAGAAAGGGTTATGAAGAGTAATATATAAAAGGAATGACCTTAAAAATAAATCAGTTAGTTGACCCTGACAATTTGGTTCTTATAAGGAAACGCATGTGAATATATTAAATTTTAGTGACCATCATAGGCTACTTAAATCAGATATTAAGTTTAAGCTACTAAGCCTACTATAAAACCAGTGTAATTAGTCAGGCTACTGGTGTAAAATACCTTCAACAAGGTGGACGAAATTTAAGAATGTAGTTTATAACACATTAGAAGTTTATTTCATTTTCGCGTGATTTCTCGCTTAAGTTGGCTTTACTTTACCACCCTGCATAGGCAACCTCCTATACTTGCGCGTAGGTTGGGTTGCATAGTTGATAGCCTCAGGGTATTAGACGCGTGCAAATCTTTAATTTACATAAATACGGTACACTGATTGTACTGTAATGACAAGTTATAAAATATAAAAAGATATTATAAATTTAAAACATTGACAAATAGAACACTATATTGATCTTAATAGTTGTCAAAGTTGACACACTATGTATAAAATGTCAGGTGTAGGAAACAAAATTTGACGTGTGATTAAAGTTTGGGCTTTTAATTTTAAAAGTGTCGGATACGTATCAATAAATTACTATCCAACTATTCACACATTAGTGTCTTGAAATTGGATGTCCTTACTCAGGACTTGCGTTTTCAGACAGCGTCCAAATGGCCAACGACACTAAGGGCCAGTTTCATAGTCAGACTTAGTAGGCCTACGCCTAAAGTGTGGCGCTATCCTAAATATAAGACAACACATACCTAAACTCGAATGGAATGAGCCAGTTTCGCATTTGAAACGGGTCCAGTCCATTCTGGTATAGGTATGTATCATCTTATATTTAGTAAAACGCCGCACTTGAGGCGTACTAAGTCTGACTATGAAACTGGCCCTAAGACACAACTTTGGCCTCAATAGTGTTCAAACTAGTGTATTTACGGGATTCGAAAGCGGAAGCTTGGTCAATACTTACTAGATCACAATAAGTATATCCCAAGTGTTGAAGACACATGTCTTGAAGACAAAAAAGACATGTAATGGAAAATAAACACTTAAAGTTATTTTATCTCTTAAATTATTTTTAACGTTTATTACCAAAAATGTAATATCTATTTTACCTGTTTAGTAATATTCATATGCCCTGGTATTGAAAGGAAGCCCGTTCTTTAAGGTCTTATTTCGTACCATAATCTTACTATGCAGTAGTACTTGGGTAGATGAAAGGCCTTCCAGAACGGACTTCATTTCGCAAGTCAGGGTATGTATATTAGTAAAAAAATAAAATAGTCAAATTTTTGTAAAGAAAAGTTACTATCACAAAACAACCTGCTGAACCCACTTTGGTGGCCACATGGTCTAACGTGTTCTCTCATGTTAAGCTAGACTGTTGATGATGGGGAGATCGAGGTTCGAGCCTCAGTCGAGTAATAAGACGCGGTGCTATAAAAAAATCTCCGTGACATTCAACCACAAAATATAGATACATTTATGAGATCATATTATATTTGTCTGGAAAATAGACCACTTGTAACTTTCTATGATCGACAAACAAATTTACTTGCATCATAGTTGGTTTGACGCGACTTAAGTACTTGCAGAAAACATTAATAAAATTAATAAAAAATTGTTTCTCAATTTTATTTTTATAAATATGGTTAAACGGTTTCACTGGTCTCAATTCCAATTTTTTTAAAACTAAAATACAGAAATCAGCACTACGATGTGACGTCTAGTTCAATCTGTATTACATACTTAGTGATATCCATGGGTGGGATGGGCTCTTAAAATTTAAACCAGAACTAGGAAACGTGACCGGTTGATCTCGCGGTAATTTTCAGTCAATCGCATAAGAAAATGTCATCGTTATTAAGTCAATCTTTGAACCTTCTAAACTCGCAAATATATCGAATACTTAAAAATAATATTCATTTGTGACCAAAATAACTTGATCAGTCATGATCGGTAATGTTATGAGATAATTAAATAGTTTAGTATGAAAAGTACAGGGAAAAAGGGGAGTCACACTTCACATATTTTCCAGGACCAATATATATTTATAAAACCTCATAAGAACTCCTGAAAATAGCTTATTTTTATAATTTAAATAGGACAGAACTCTTTTAACTGTAATCTGTGGATTAGAAAGTTCTTATAATTGTCTGACAGATGGCAGCACTAGCTCAATCTGAGATAAATTGGGCCTTCCTCCTTTCCCCCCAGTAACCTTCATTATGAAAATACTATATATATAAAAAAAAATTTTCTGGGAAAGGGCAAACATAGGTTTTCGGGAAAGGTTTATTTTAAGAAATAAATATAAGATATTTTAACGGCAATGTGTGTAAGCCAGGCGTTCTATAAAATGCCTAGGCTTTATATATAATTCCTAAGTGGTTTTAGCAAACTATGAAATAAATTAGGTTTGCTGTTGTATTTCATACTTTTCATAGGAAATTTATAGAATAATCAGTTATTATATATTACCAAGAACAATAACTAACCTAACCTAACCTTACCTAACTACCCTATTCTAAAATAAACTAACCTGACCAACTTAAATCCTACGAATTAGGCGAGTCTGCAAGAAGACGGTGCCAGACTTACATAAACTGGATAAAATAATTGATAACATAGTCCGGGACTTCAAAAAGACAAAGAATTTGAAAAAAAGTGTAAAATACAACAGCAAAAACTCGTTTATTTCATACGTTGCCAAAACCACTGGCATTTTATAGAACGCCTGGATTTCACACATTGACGGTGACATATAGGCTTAAAACAACAAAATCAAAGGTATAATCGATGGATTGATAAGTTTATAATTAGTTCGAAGCCCCAAAATGTTCCGACCCCTAGTGTAGAATATATTCTAAGCTAACGTTAACTTCTGTTGAGCTCTGGTGTGAAATACTCCCCCACTCTAAGTTTTCGTGTTTTGATTGTCTTCGAAGATCTTTAAAAAAAAAAATCGACAATGAAAGACAACCATTCACATGAAGATTTCAAACATCCTTTTGTTTCCAATTTGGCCCGGGTGTCAGTCATAGTTCCCATGGGGGAGGGAGAGAGGAAAGACCACTTAATTAGTTTTGTAACTGACGTTAGAGGCGGCGCTCCTTGCGTGTGGTTCCTCGCCATCCCGCGTGTAGCGCTAGTTTGCACGAGCCATCGACGATCTGACGCGTATCTTATCACACGGGAGGCAAAAAAGGATGAGGACGATACGAGACTGACAGACAATGGAAGGAAATATATCCCTCCCCCCCCCCCCCCCCCCACATCGCCTGTCGGCCCGTCACTACACGTAAAGTCAAAACACAAACGCAACAAGAATCAATTATAGAATGAACGTGTACGCGTTTCACAACTTGTTCTTTTTCATCATCATCATCATCATCATCATCTATTATTATTATTATTATTGTTGATACAACGTCCAAACCCCAAAAGGTGCTTTTGACAACTTAATCTAAAGAGGGGGATTTTCGCAATAGCGTGTAAATAGAGGTTCGTAAAAATACTTTTAATATCACATTTTAAGCCTCCTTTATTGTTCTGTGTATCTATCCGGGGTGCAAACTGGGTCTCCGATCCTTGGCTGCCAAGACGGACTATTCATATTAAACAACTCGTCCATTTTCTATAATGATGTAACCGTCGTGCGTAGTTGGCTACGCGCTAGTCGTGTGACCAGACCACGAGGACGGGGAGATCGAGGTTCGAATCTCGTCGGGTGAATGGGGTGGTTTTTCTAAATGGTTTTCACTCTCCTCCACGCAAATGCGGGTTCACTTCTCTAATCACCCTCCCAATTCCTATCCATTAGGGTAATTAGTACTTAGCGTATAACCCGAACGGTAGTAGACGCGGTGCTAAATAAAAAATAAAATATAATGATGTACTGTGTTATTTCTAATTAAAATTTAAATTCTAATAAGATGGTGCTTAAGGCAGTCTCCAATTAAGAGCAAAAGGCTACATACAGTCCATATTTCATAGGAATGATCTTTAAGAAAATATACTTTTTTTTCAGTCAAGAATGATAAAATTTTACTATTTTATTAATGTATTTTATTTGTATAGATAATATCTATCAAAAGTGAAGGTTGTAGATCACATGACCTGAAGTATTAATATGTGAAAGTAGATCTAGTAGCTTTTCTAGTTGTCATATAAGGTCCTTATTATAAAAATTGCACTGTTCTTGTTAATATACACATGCAAAGAAATATCATTCCTAAAATAAGATATAATATTAATAATTATTTAACTTTTACAAATCTTTTTTAACTTAATTAACAATTCTGTGAAATTTTATCTACATTTAAAATTAATTTTGGCCAGGCAACTTAAAATGGTAATTAAATGAAACAAAATGTATTCAACTGTTCATACAGTATATTTGTTTTTATGGTACCAATCAAACTTAATTGATTTTCCCTAAAATCGTCCTAGCTTGTATAACTTAAATATACATTAATTTGTGAACATTTAATAAACATAATTTCTATAGCTAAAATATACATTTTGAATTATAAAATAATGTTTACAGACACAGTCATGTCATTAACATTTAATACTGACTTGGAATATGTGACAAATGGTATCAGCGACATTTCGTACACCCAAGAAATAGCAGATATTGCGTACAGTTGTTTAATTTGCTACCCAAGTTGGCCATTGATTATTTCTGCTAAAATTTAGTGAATGACAATTGCATGCATGCCTCTGGCCTAACCTAACCTAACCTAACCTAACCTAAGTTGGAGTAGTTACTGGAGGTAGGGTGGTATGAAATATCATGAACAATTGAGTGATACGAAACGTCGATGGTACCATTTGTCGGGACACCCTGATTTGTCATCAAAAACATAACATATAAACATCGGTTTCCTAAAATGCAATGAAGTTAGAAGTAAAATTTTTATTTGATAATGAACCATTTATTTGTAAAATAAAGCCAAGAAAACCAATTATTCAAATGTTGAAAGTAATGAACGTCATTTTGTCATTTAAGGGTGAACTCCTTTTATATTGTGCAGAAGGTAGAGATAACTTTCTCTTATTTTCAAAACGAATAAATTATTAACGTGCAAACTTTTGCAGGATAAGTTCTTTTACTGGTGAAAAATAGACTAAACTTTCCGTCTTCATTCTATGGCACGTCTTCAAGATTTCAAGACAACACAATTAATGATGAAAAAGTTTTTTAACACTTCGAATAAACTTTAGAAATGGTTCTAGTTGACATTATTCTACTCTCTCCAGGTTTGATTTTTCTTCCTAAATGTATTAAGTGTGATAATGATGTAATTTGAGAAAATATGTCTTTATAATGTTAATATTATTAGATAAATTCTTAAATAAAATGCACGAGTATAATAAAATAGTAAAAGGAAAAATATATTTGTGACCTAGAGCCTGTACCCATGATAATTAGGTTAAGGGTATGATTACACATAATTGTGACTATCATTGGATTATTTGTGACCACAAAAATAAGCGATTATATCTTTACGGCTCTATAAAATTACACTTTCAAATGATTTTAATTTTTTTGCTAGGTTTGGATGTTTTTTATAATTGTTGTAAGCTATTAGGTTAGAAAAAATTAGCACCACGTTTTACTATCTATTCGGGTTATACGCTAATGATTTTATAGATTAGAAACGTTATATTTAGAGAAAGTGTAACCACATTTGCGTGTGTGGAGAGTAGAAACTATTTTGAAAAAAACCCACCCTCTGTACATAAGACCGAGATTCTAAACTATAAAAATAGGCAAATATCACTGTAGTGTTATATTATACGACTCACTGTCAAAATTAGTACCAGCTCTTAAAAGTGACCGTTGAATGGCGTTTGATTTAGCACATAACTACATTAAAATATATCTAGAAATATTTTATTGTCAAATAAATTTACATTTATATAAATCCTACAATTTTATCAATGTTGATTGACAAAATAATGTTTTGATATTTTTTAAAGATTTCTCTTACCACAGTTCTTTTACAGTAAGATGTGGTGCGAAAAAAAAACTATTTTATGGAATTTAAAGCTCCCTTCCGTTGCTAGAATTTTTATATTATTTTTTTATCAATACAATAGAAACAAGAAAATGATGTGTAAAGTCAAATTTAGGTAGGAATTATTTTTAGAAATTTCAACCCTACTATCTGTGGTAAATATTGATATAACCGGCCCCCTGGTGTAGGGGTCAGTGTACCTGGCTACAAGACTAGGTGTCCCGGGTTCGATTCCGATTGGTATTTAGGGTATTTTACTCCTTAAGGGGAATGATCCCAACGGTCACCAGGTTTGGTTAAATAGGTTTAAGTTAGGTTAAGACTTTCCCCAGCTCCACACATCATAATAGCTATCATCACATCATCTCATTGCAGGTACGAAGTGTAAACAACCCTTTTAATTGGTGTACCGTGGTCAACAAATATTCTCTGTGCACCATTGTCACAATATTTATCACATAAGACGATTCCCTCCCTCTCATATAATGGCATGTGGTTGATTAATATAAAATAATTATCAATATTTTTTCAAATCTAATTAAGTGTTTATTTGTTATTATAAATATTCATACTATCTATTATAAAATGCATTCAAATGATTTCACGTATGGATATATTAACATTCTTCATTTGTAATGTCATGAAAGTCTAATCAGACTACATAATCATTCTTACGATACTGTGAGCTTTTCCCCTCTTCGAGTAATAAACTTGCAAATTTTCTTAGAAGCTTCTAAACTTTCCCCGTCATGAGTGCTGTATGTTTTTAAAGATTCTTTGTCGGGTGGGAAGTATTACGAGCTTAGTTTAATATTACTGGCAAGTTTCAGATAAGGTTATATTTCATATTGAATGACGTTTACTAAATATCCATTACTCTCATCATAGGTTACATGCAATTTTAGTCAAGATTTTATTTTAAAATTGTTCTAGAGATATTATTAAAATGTTTGAAACAATTTTATATGCTTATTAATGCGTGAAAAATAGTATATATTTTTAAAAATATACCCTATTTTACAGAAACTAGAATGTGGTAAATAAGTGTGTGACGTAGGTATATAGACAGATTTTTTAGCCTACTAAATAAATATTTAGGGAAAAAATTAAATACAGTTTTATGAGTAATAAGTGTTTCAAGTAATTTTATAGCGGTTTGAAATGTTTTAGTTAGTGTTTAATTTATTTATATTTCCAGCGAGTTTAGCAACTTGTTCAGATTTTACAAATATATCTATGTATTAATTACAATAATGTTGAAGGAATGAGGACTAGATAATTCTAAAGGAAATAACACCCGCGTTTATTTGAAGGAAAAGTGGCAAACCATGTAGGAGAAAACATCTTCAATACACCCAACTGATATTCGAACCCAGATCTCCCCATTACATGCTATAAAGTGCAGTGGGGCAGATCACAGTTATCTACTTATGAATACTTGAGTTTAGATCTAGTAGCTCTTCTAGCTGTCAAACAACGGGCTTTTTATGAAAATCAGAGTATATCTTCAGTAGGAATTAGAATATCCTCGAGATCCAGTCCCCCTCATTACACCCTATCTCTATATTGAGCTAGTTCTATCCAGTCCACCTCATTACACCCTATCTCTATATTGAGCTAGTTCTATACAATACACCTCATTACACCCTATCTATATATTGAGCTAGTTCTATACTGTCCACCTCATTACACCCTATCTCTATATTGAGCTAGTTCTATACAGTCCACCTCATTACACCCTATCTATATATTGAGCTAGTTCTATACAGTCCACCTCATTACACCCTATCTCTATATTGAGCTAGTTCTATACAGTCCACCTCATTACACCCTATCTCTATATTGAGCTAGTTCTATACAGTCCACCTCATTACACCCTATCTCTATATTGAGCTAGTTCTATACAGTCCACCTCATTATATCCTATCCTATCTTGAGCTAGTTCTATCCAGTTCACCTCATTATATCCTATCCCTATCTTGAGCTAGTTCTATCCAGTTCACCTTATTACACCCTATCCCTATCTTAAGTTAGTTCTGTCCACCTTATTACACCATATCTCTATCTTGTTCTAGTTCTATACAGTCCACCTCATTACACTCTATCCCCATCTTGACCTTGTTTTATCCAAACCACAATAAATAAGACAGATACGCCTGAAAAATAGTTAACTTAGGCTACATCTAGATCTGCCTAAATGTGAAGTCACTATAAAAATATCGAATTATTTCCAGTTTTGGTTTGGACTATATTTTTGGCCTATTCTCATGAAGCTAAGATAAATATATTCACATTGGTGGTCACGGTGGTTATATGTCAAGTTCATCGAGTCTGACTTGCTAGAAACAGTGAGGCCAGCTATATGAATCCCATTTGGGCCTAGGCTACAGACAAATAATATACCCAGACACTCAACCTCCAGGTTAAATGGTTACGCTCCTTTTGGTAGCTTGAGTCCTTCACCACTAGGATCGCTGCTGTTAGTCGTATCATCACCCAGCAGTGACACTAGCGAGGCCCAGTGTTGAAGGACTCAATCTGGCTAAAGGAGCGCAGTGAAAACCCCATAAGGCTGAAAGTCTGTTTCCTTTTTGTCAGTGGCCTAGGCCTTACAATTTACATAGTATGCTATTTACAAAATTGTTTCCCACTCCCTCCACGCAAACGAAACGTAAATTTCCTCTACTATTGTGTAACCATTTATTTCTAGAAGAGGATATAGCTGTTTTAAAGCATTCAAGAAATCGGTGATTTTTTGTTTCTTGAAGTGGTTTGGGCTATGTGTAAAATAATTAAAAAATAAATTTATGATTTTTTCCTCAAAATTAACTATCTTGACAAACGAAGCATTTGTGCTATTCAAGATTAAAATATTTATTTTCCCAAGAATGTTGAAATATATAGTTAAGTTTGACGGAAAATTGAAGTCACTAATGTTTTATTTTTATTTTTTAACAAAGCCACGCGATCTATAAAGTTATAGTTACAAAAACCTATTCGTAGAAACACTCAAGTTTCTAATAATTGGTTAGTAAGTTAATAAACGGATTAAAAGATTAAATTAAATTAATAAAAGAACCGCTTTGGTGGCCGCATGGTCTATTATTATTATTATTATTATTATTATTAGCACCGCGTCTTACTACCCGTTCGGGTTATACGCACTTACGCTAATGTGTAATGGTAGGGTGATTGTGAGATGAAAATGGAGGACCTACAGTTTAACGTGGGATCCGAACCACGGTGGAGGCCTGGCATTCCTCACATTCACAAGTTGTGATTAATACACATCTTGTCAGAGGTGAAGGAAGGGTTTGGCAATCAGATAAATCTGTGCCGGGACCGAGGATTGAACCCCGGACCCTCAGCACAGAAGTCTGACACCTTACCCCTAGACCACCAGGTCACCCGCATGGTCTAATAAACTACTCTGGTGTTAGATTAGATTGTCGAATACCGGGAGATCGAGTCTCGATCCCAGTCGGGTGCACTGAGAATAGCTTAGTTTTTCCTAAATAGTTTTTTCCCACTCTCCTTCCACGCAAATGCAAGTGCACTTTCTCTAAATTACACCTTTCTAGTCCCTATCACATTAGTGTAGTTAGGGCATAGGTGTGTAACTCGAACGGGTAGTAAGACATGGTGCTAAAAAAATATTAATAAAAATAGGGATGTTATGATTTTTTGGTCAATGCGATGTTTTGATTTTACAGTTTAAAAATAAAATTCAAAATAAATTCTAGTTCAAGCGTGGATAAGAAATATCCACAAAGTTTCTGAAAGAAGACCTAGCACATTTGTGAAGATGACCGCGGCCATTGTGTGCTTTTATGACGGTTGTGACGAAAGAGCGAAGAAAATTCTTTTAACAATAATGTTCGGTTGTTTTTATAAATATAGGGTCAAGCACTGTTTACTACCTTTTCACCAGGGTGAAAAAATGTAGAACCTGTTTTACTACGTTGCCTACATGGAAATTTCGAAGCCATTTTTGCGAAGCGGGCTACATATAGAGATGTGAGACGGAAAATTTTCCGTTTTGGAATATTTTTCCCTATTTTTTTCCGGACATTTTCCAAAACGGAAAACTCTCCATTATTATTTCTGTAGAATGATTTCAACTGATTAAGTGGATGATAACAAAAGTAACAATAATAATTAGTGGCAGTAGAAGTAGTATTATTATTAGTAGTAGTAGTAGTAAGAAACGCCTACTTCGGTGGCCGCACGGTCCAACGCGCAGCTCTCGCAATAGACTAGACTGCCGATGACAGGGAGATCGGGGTTCACTTCGGGTGCACTGAGGGAGTTTTTTTTAGATGGTTTTCCACTTACTCTCCACACAAATGCGGGTGCAATTCTTGAAAATTCAACTTACCTTATCCCCAACACATTAGTGTAATTAGTAAATAGGCGTATTACCCAAACGGGTAGTGAGACGTGGTGCTAAAAAAAAGAAGAAATAAACAAATAAATGTGAGCCTTTGTCGACCCGTTATGTTCATAATTCATCCTTCAATTTTTTGTCATCAATATGTAACTAAGATAATTTTAAGGTTGGCCCGATATTTGTCTCCCCCCCTATCCTCCGTGGTTCCTATATACACCTCCCCTGACCCCATCTTATATCCCACTCGTCTCTTAACACACTATATTTTGAAGTACAAAAGACTCTCGGTGTCATTTCCACAATATAAACCCTCCACCGCAAGTTGCCACTGCGGAAAATTTTCCGATTCAAAATTTCCCGGAAACTTTTCATCTCTAGTTACATCTTAACTTTACGCACCTAAACACTATACGCGTTAGCAAACTTCTACGCCAATGTACGAAATAAAGCGAGAGGGAAGTAAATCAGTTCTCTCTGTGAGGCATCTTGTTTATCTACTGATAACACTTCCCCTCTTCCTCTGACAAGTTTACACACTCACTATATAAGCTTACTATTTGCGCCTCTAAAACATTAAAACTACCTCTTTTTTGTTTCCTATTCTTGATTGACATATTCGACCATGGAATTTTTTAATTTACATCCTGGCAGGAAGACTTTTACATGCCATTTTCGTGACCAAGCCAAATATTATAAGTTGTATAAGATTTATAAAAAATACGTTTGCAAAAAAACATACTTCAAGATAAAAATATTTGTTACACTGCAGGTCTATTTTTAGAAGTGTTTCAGAATTTGTGGTTTTTGTTTCAACTTTATACATTTAAAACTCGACGAATAAAAAGTACATTCATTAACTTGGGACATCATATCTTGACTTGCCTTGACGTCATGGGTAGTCAGGCAACGTCCATAAAAATGTTTGTCATACATGTTTAAATATGAATATTGTTATATACCTTTACATATAGGCTTGATTATATTTTAGGATAGGCCAGTGGCTAGCACGTATGTCTCTGATCTAAAAAAAATTCGATAATCTTTCGATTAGAACAATATGGCTTTCCACAATATGTTCTGTCATCTCTGCAAATAATATTTAATCAAGATCCATCTTCATTTGTGGTATTTATTCTAAAAGTCTTTGATAATTATCAGTAGTGTTTCTGATGTATAGAGCCTACATTAAAAAAAAGCAACGTTATCACAATCAACATAATCACATCTCACACAATACATTTCTTATGAGCGGTTCATAATTTTTTTCGCAACTGACGATACCATAACTCAACAGTGTTGTGACAATAAGGGAAGTACCGCTATTTACACTGAAGGCCATTCCGTGTAATCCTATAAAAGCTTTTGTAGACCCATTTTCTAAAAACGAAGATTGACTTTCATTCTTTTGAAAACCCATGTTAGTTTCTCTTTTTCAAAAAAAAAAAGAAGATTTTGACAGGTACCTTTCTCACTTGTCGCTTGGTGCGATGTGGTGACAGTCAAAGATTCGAAATGGTCACTTCAATTATTCTCACGCCGAATAGTAAAAACCCATCGACCCATAGCCACAAACATTGAGCTTTAGGACACTTTGCTTAGTGTGGTCAATGACTCTAAAAGCGAGGCAAAACAATAATATATTTACTAAAAGGAATATTTTCTACACGTGTTTTTACCACTTTAAGAAATACTAAATAGGGTCAATGTATGACATACCCATCATATTTTGGTTTTAAAATGACTGTGAAGAAAATGCGACTGTGGAGAGTAGGTTGGAAATAGTACTACTACGGGGGGGGGGGGGGGGGGCTAGTTACTTTAAAAATACCTAACCTCATATCTAGTCCATTATATTCTGAAAATTGAAAAATGACACCTGGACACGGGAATCGAACCCGGGACCTTTGACTTAGTACGCCAATTCTCTAACCACTGAGCTATCCAGGAATCGTCCCGTGCCCAGGGTCATTCTTCACCCATATTTTAAGGCAGAGTCTATGATGGTCGTACGGAAATCGTCGGCTACAAGTATGTAATTATATTAATATCACGAGCTATCAGATAACGCAGCCATTTTCGACTCGGTAGTTGGCTTATTGCTGCCACTTGTACAATTATTATAATTGTAAGGGATTGCATATTTAAGAATCAAATGGCCAAAACTATTATGTATGGGAGGTTCGGGGTTTGAATCTATAACGGGTGAACTAAGAATGGGTTTTTCTATATAGTTTTAAACTTTTTATGCGTAAATGAAGATACATTTCCGTTTAAATTGTGTCTGCCTCGTTTCTACCGCCCCTCCTCTTTGTGTAAAAATATTGATAGCCCAAGTGTGAAACATGAAACACAACACGATTCTTTTGTAGACTTTGCGTACTGTTGTATTAATGTGCGTGTTAAAAATATATATATATATAATTTGAAAGATCTTCCCATCCTCTCATCGATGAACTTAAAAACTAGAAGATCGATTTGGGAGGGTCCCACAAACTTTACAAGGCCCTATTTGTATAGAAAAAAACCCAATCATCATCGGTTAGTAGGAAATCCTCCTCCTTTGGATGTTTTATAACATATCTCTCAAAATTTCATTAGGGTTCCATGATTATACACACATGTTTTAATTTAGCTTCTATACAACCTGTACTTTTTCAATTATCTTTTACAAAATGCAACAAAAAGTTTTTTTCAAATGTTATTTTCATCACCTCTTTGTCATAGCATATTTATTTTAACACCGCGGCGTCTTACTACCCGTTAGAGTTATACACGCTGATGTACTAATTACGTTAACTGTTTTAGAGATTAAGGAGGTTTTATTTATAGTGAATGTACTCGCATATGCGTGGAGGTAGGGTGGAAAATCATTAGGGAAAAAACACACTCAGTACACCCGAACGCGATTAAAACATCAATCTCCCCGTCATCGGCAGTCTAGTCTACTGCTAGAGTAGCGTGTTAGACCATGCGGCCAACGAGGCGGGAAGTATATTTATTAATTACGCTAAAGCTATGGGGTGAATATTCACGTGTCTTGTGTGGTGGGAGTGTGATAAATTATTTAAGAGAAAACACTCCCAGTACATCAAGCCAAGATTCGAACCACTATCACCCCGCCATAGGACTTACAGCTTCCTGCGAAAGAGTGACGACTTTAGACTATGTGACCACCAAATCACTTACAACAATTATTATTTTGATATCAAAATCTTGTAGTGACCTAATATGTCGTACATTACTAAATGTATTACTCAGTTTCTCAGTAGAGTCCATTCGCTATAGGAATGGTGGTAACTTCAGTTAGCAGATGTGAAAATATTTCAAAGAAAAACATTAATAAAAACAAATTGTTTGTTGTGAAAGTTCTGACCACCAAAAGTGACAAAAAATTAACACATGGTCTTGCAGGTCATATTGTTTGGCGAGTGAATACATGAAACTAGATCTAGTAGCTTTTATAGCTGTTTCTAACCTACACTCCTAACGTAGGTTAGGTATAGAGTGCAATGAGTCATACGTAAATTTGTGAGATAGCATATGTAGTCATAAAGTTAAAAAAAATTACATCTATTAGTTTGGTAGTAACTTTATATTAAAAAATGGATCAATAGCACGTAAATCAAAAACTACTCTGAGATTTTGGGAACATTACAAGTTTTTTATTGTTTGAAATTGATTATTTATAAACATCTACTGCTAATTTTCTATCTTCAGAATAAAACTAACAACGTTTGCTGTAAAGTTACAGCTTTAGACTTAAAAGTTTAAATACAATAACTAGCCCGTTTTTATTCATCAAAGCAGGTGTATCATTTTTTTTTAATATAAGTCAAAACAAATATGTACAATTCTTTTAACAGTTCTTATTTAATTTTCTAGTAAATATATTTCGAACTTAAAAAAGTTATTACACTCTCAAACAGACTGTACATAATTGTCGTGGTCCATAACACAGGAACCCATTAGGTCAAAAGAGCCGAGATGTATTAAAAAAACAAAAAAAGGGGTAGGAAGCAACAGATGAGGAAATAAGACAGAATGCTATGGATAAAATAAGAACTAAAAAAAAAACTGTTGAGAGAACCTAAGAGTATAAAAACATGAAGTGGGAGAGAGAAGTAAAATGTGAAGGTGTCTGTAAAATTTATTATCTAATTGCTGGTGCTGAAAGCTATTACACAAGGCCCCGAGGGGGTCCGAGCAGAGATACGGGCCCGCTTCTCGCTGGGTGGGCCCCGCAATCTATGGGGGTTGGGCGCAAGCCCACAGTAAGGATATGTTAATAGGCCCCATAAAGACAGTGAGCCCCTTAGATGTATTCTCGCTCCCATTAAACTACCGCCTTAACGCACAGGTGAATCCTTACAGCACAAGAATAACCCTTGTTTCACACAAGTTTTTACTAAACTCCTTTTTTTTTATTCTTAGAAAAAGGGTTCAGACCGCTTTATATTGAGTCAATAATACATCAACCTACATCGGTGGTCGCATGTTCTAACGCGACATTCTCTTATTGGATCGAATTGACATTGACGGGAGATTGTGGTTTGAACCCCATTTGGGTGTAGCCCGAGGGTGATTTATCCTAAATACTTTTACCACTTCGTTCCACGCAAATTTGGATTTTTTTTCCTGAGATAACAATCAATTAATATTTTTTTTTAAACTTGTATGTGATCTGGACTCACGTACCGTAACGTAATGTAAAGTAACAACTCGAGCAGACAAATAATTTGGACCATATGAAAACAATTTTGTTTTAGTGAAACTCAAAACATTTAGCAACATTTTAGAAAACTTCTAAAAAATGTTGAAAGTAAGGAGTGATTATAATTAAAAGTTAAGACTTAGATAGGAAATTACAAGTCAAAATGTATTATTAGGATTTACTTCTGGTGAAAAACATATTGTTATATATGAACATTTAACATAAAATTAATAATGCATCATTAACTGGACCATACACAAGTTGATAAAAACTAAAATATATGTTTACACGTTAAAAAATGTTGTTACAAAAACTTAGAGATGTACAATATAGTTTGGAAAAAAATGAATAATATGTTATGAAGTAGAAAGTATAAAATTTGAATTTTGAGGTTAACATCTGCCAAACGAATTTTGATGAAGTAATTAAGTGATTTGGAATAATCTTAAGTATTATCTGTTTCCTTGTCCCATTACTCCTTTATGATATCTATCACCGGAAAGATGCTGAATTACTTCATTCCGACATGTTTCAATACTTATGGTACCATACTCATGGAGATTCAGTCATTGGGAAAAAACACTGTGTGTTATTACGACGGCAAGATGTTAACTATAAAGAAGTTAAAGTTGTGTAAGCTTAGTGTGCTGTTCATAAATTTTAAGAACATATATTATTTTAATAAAAAATATATTGGTATTCTTTTTTGAGGATCTAAGCCCCAAATTTTTTTAAATTACTAAATTAACTTGTGAGTCACACAATAAAATAACTTATTCTCATTGCCGTATTAATAAGTAAATTCATAGGCCTATATGTAAATATATATACATAGGTTATATATACAATACTATCAATGCTAAAACTAATTAAATAAACACATCCATCAACTTCATTAATAAATTAATTGGAGTCAGTAGAAATAATTTCATTCTAATAATACATCAAGTATAGAAATTATTTCATAAATAGGAGGATTTTAAAATTTTAAGTGTCATATTATCAATAACGAAATATTTAGGTTGGAACATTAAAGTTTTTATGTCAACACATTATTCATCAACTCATCAACAATAATCCTGAAATAAACACATATTATTTGGTAAGGCCGATTAAAATAACGATTTGTCATGGTTATCCTGGAATTTGAGAAATGGTTATCTTAGTTAAATTAAATTTGTTAAACATTTTAAATGTCCATGACAAATATTCAAGAATAGTTGATTAACTTTCTGTATAAAATTAAAATAAACCATATATTGAAGTGATAGTTTATTTAGTGTGTAAAATAAACTTAAAAAATAAAAGCCTTAACTCACTTTACCTCCCCTTACCCTTAAAGACACGATTTATTGTGGATATATTAACATTTTGCAACATAAGAGTGTAAAACTTAATATTATATTTTTTAATCTTTTAAAAAGTGTTTTATCTTTTTTTTGAGTTCGTTGTCTAGCCACACGTTCAATTCTCTCAACGGCGACAGAAATAAATAAAGTTCAACTGCAAGTGTTTAAGAGACGCTACAAGACACGCACCAACTAAGTAGGGGACTACATTATCCTCGAAGGTGATGATTTATGTTCTAGAAACACGCAAAGGGGGGGATGTGATAGGGGTTAAGACAAGGGGTGGGGTTTCAAAAAGAAAAATGAGGGGGGGGAAAGGGATTCAAAATTGTGGTATAAGATGTGAAGGAGGTGTTTGCGGTTTCTTTTCATCCTTTATTTATATTTTTTTATTCGTAATATGGCTGTGTTTTTGCTGCGGGGGTCTTTTTATCTGTTGCCCTTGTTGTATGTCTGTGGGTTTCCTCTCGCGGTAACATGCGATTCATTACAAGATATAATATACGTGTACAGACAACTTCAAAGGTAATTACCTCGCCCACCTACCCATCCTACCTAACCTAGCAAACTCCCCCTTTCCACTTTATATCTATCTATCTATCTAGCTAGAAGATAAATTGACCCTCTGTGCAAGATCAAGAACAACGTTTTTTATAACCCAGATTTGTGGTCGCACGATTTAAGGCGTCACTCTTGCGATGCACCCACTTCCGGCGAGATTTGGATCGGCATTGTCTTTTAGACTGGGTGTACCACCCTCCATCCATGCTAGGGAGGGTACATTTCATCTAAATTAAACATTTCTCATTCCTACCTCACCATCGTAGTATTTTTTTAACCACCGCGTCTTACTACCCGTTCGGACTATACGCCTATCTACTAATTACACTAATATGTTTAAGGTTGAATTTAGAGGAGGTGCACCTTCATTTGCATGGAGGAATAGTGGAAAACTATTTGGGAAAAAACTCCCTCAGTGTACCCGACTGGGATTGAACCCCGATCTCCCCGTCTTTGGCAGGCTAGTCTAACACGAGAGTAGTGCGTTAGACCATGTGGCTACCAAAGCGAGTATTTTCTTATTTAAAGTGGGTATAGTACGGATGGGTAGTAAGGCGTGGTGTAAATAATAATGTATTAATTTTATATTATGTACAAATAATATATAATGTATGTATAATTATATTATATATAAATAATGTAGGCTACATATTATTTACACCACGTCTAACTATCCATCCAGGTTATACGAATTTTAATTTAAGTAGGGGAATTTATAACTTATGTTTACATGAGCTCAATATAAGGATTATTAGTCTGGAATTTCATTTATGGTGAACTTTGAATCACTCGTACTTCACCTGCTTTCGAATTACGTGAATATTAAAAATTGCCTTGGTCGGGATTCAAGCCACAGCCTTTGAGGGTGTTTATTGGTACCTGAAGTGAATGACACATCCTAGTCTTCGAACATGATAAAGGCTGCCATGGGCGTTGGGAGAATATAATTTTGGGGGAAATTCAAAATCATAGTTTTATGACATGATGTTTGGACTTTGTAATGGTAAGAGGACATCGGAGGGTATTTGGGGGGGGGGGGGGGAAGTGACAAAAACATTTTGTAGGAACTTCTTTCTCCCCTCCTTTCCCCCAGTTAGTTATGAAACTTGATGTTTCTAAAATATATTTATAGTGGTACTTGTTTGGAGAATTTTTGCACCCCCGATTTTTTTGAAACTGGGATACATCTATAGGATTATTTGGAGTATTCCTCCTTCAGAAAACTTTTAAAAATGTTTTTACTATTAAATATATTTTGATAAGTGCTCCCAAAAATGTTATGAGGTATTTTTCCACCAGTAAATTTTATAAATTAGATACCCTTAGAAGCTATTTGGAGTAGTCCTCACCTGGATTTTTTTTTTTAATTATGTGCATATTTATAAGTTATATGGAGTGTTCCCTTACGGGTATTTAATTTAAAAATCGGATTATTCTAAAAAATATTTGGAGTAATATTTGCTTTGGGTGATTATTTATTCCCTGGCAAATTTTTGAAAAGTTAATATCTCTATAGATTATTTTTAAGTTTTTGTACAATGCCATCTTTAAATTTCATTTTAAAAATGTCGGAAAATTTTGAGGTTGGGGGTGGGGGTTTGGGTGGTTTGAATCCCATAACCACATCCCTCCCTCCCTTCACCCATGAAGGTTACAATGGATTGCAAAGGGTTCTCTCGATTTAATAATGATGATGATGATGATAATAATAAGTCTGAATATTTTTACCACTCACTTACTGTAATTTAGGAATACATGGGCCAACCTTAACCCTTTTCAAGCAAACAGCCTTAATAATTGCCAGCAGAAGTATTTTAATGACCCTCTCATTCAAACCCTCTCACTGTCGACACGGGGATATAAACTAAATAGAAGGTTGTTCAGTGCGATATGTTTTTTTGGATTACATCTTATTATTTCACTATCATAAATGATTTACTATTCCCCCTCGACAAAAAGTGACTGCATTTGCTTTCAGTATGACCTTCTTTCCTACCCAATTAGTGATATTACATGCGGATTGCCAGGATGGGTAGTAAGACACGTTGAAAAGATGAATATAATTCCACCTTGTATTTTAATAAAAATAACTTATTTGGAATAATTGTGAACAAATTTGACTTATTTAACAGTAACATTTTAGCAGAATTAAAACTACATTCTACGTGTTAATTTTATGGGTCTTCCAATATACATTTGTTTAATAGTAGGTATAATGTTGTTATAATGCTCATACGACTGTATTTGGCTAAGAAGTAAAGATTTAAACCCAATTTTAATCTCAGAAAGTACACAATTTTAGAGACAAGTCAAAACATTAGAGGAAAAACACAAGAGATACTTTATGAGGATAGCCCACACTTTTAGATAGCCACATTATGGTGTTCACAATACATCCCACATGCTATAAAAGCTAGAAAGTTGCCTAACATATCGTGGCGAAAAAAAAAAATCCTTGTTCCGTAGAATGAAGAAAAAACATATTTGACGTTGGCCTTGAATCCCAAGGTTTACACATACGTCCACAGGTATTCACAATTAGCACGTCTAGTCTCTTGAAAATTGCGGCCACTAAATTGGGGCTTGTCTAAAAAGTCTGGCACGCGATGGTCTCAAGTCTTTGTCGACATGTAGCGTATGTTATTAGACCAGAATAACTTCAGCGGGATAACATCAACGCTATGCAATGTTTCATAGGAGGCTGTGTCTTAGAGAGTATGTATTCAGATAGTAACAGTTTTTTTTAACACCGCCACTTCGGATTATACGCTTATGTACTAATTACGCTAATGGCTTTTAATTCAGTAGGGCTGTAAAATCCGATTCCTTGATACATTCGATTCTTACTGATATTGAAAGAATCTCGAATCGATCTTAATATTACGATCCTCGCTACTTTGATTCTTAGCTCTCAATAAAACTGGCAACTAAACAAAAACGGCAAAATTCAGAATGGGTAATAATCGATTATCTCTAATATAAGTTTAGTTGTCGTTTAACTTAAATACAGGCAAATTTTAAATATACTGTATTTGCCTGAGTATAGTATGACCCCGAATATAATACGACCCTAACATTTTGAGGTATTCTACATGAAAAATAAATGGTCTCGAATATAATAAGACCTGACATTATAACAGTAGCAAGAGGTAAAAACTTAACAATTTTTACCAACTTTTTTTAAAGTAAAAATTAAGTGATACTTTCAAAATACATTAATTTATTCTAAACAAACAATCGATATATAATACATAGACTAAGGATAGCAATTTTCCGTAATATATCGATATATCTATTATTAATTGATATACCACAACGTGTATATCGAAAGCTACGATGTTTCGATCAAATTAAGATGGCCGCTCTCCTGTAATTATATTATTTGTCACTTTTCAATTTTTAATGTTTTATTTAGCCCTTTTAATAAGACAAGTTTAATAAAAATAGAACAAAAATCAACGTAGTTAACAAAAATAGAGCAAAAAAGTTATATTTATTTTAATTCAATTGATTTAGAGCGTAGTCGGATATATCATTTCCAAAACTTAATCACTAATTTCTGGCGAGCTAACGTGCGTAGGATAATTTATGGTGGATGACTTAAATTTTTTTATAGCATGTGAAATGTGTTCTTCTTTCCGCTATAAAATCCTATATTTATTGTATTAATTTCGAGTTTATTTAAATTTTTTGTTTTGATTTTCAATTTTGAAGACTTTTTTGTTTATTTAATAAATATCTATAAGATTATGAAATCAAAGTTTCAAGCGACCATGTGTTGTAATGGTAGAGTCAAAGTTTCGCATTGATGGGGGAGTAGGGTATCAGGCAGCTTTTCTATACAATAACAACTATTATTAAATATATAAATATATAAAAAAATATTTTTGACTGTTTTTTTCAAAGCTAATATCATTTATTTGACAAATAATAGTTATAGAAAAAGTTTTTATTTTCAAGTACGCCTACTTAAGTATTTTAAGTTGCTACCAATACAATACTTAAGTATTTTGTCCCAATGTTATTAATTAAAAACATACACTTTCATTAATTTTTAACGATCATATTTGGTGATTTAAATAGACTTGTGTTTTCAACAACTGTTTATTATACCTTTTTTATTTATGATTTATTTAAAAATGTTTATTCAATGAGGCTTTATTTGTAGGTAATAATACATGTTTACTTTAATGTAATTTCTAATTATCTTATTATTTTGATTATATGACTTAATAATTGGTAAAAATTAATATTTTTCTTTGTTAAAATTTAATAAAAATATTTGATTACTATGAAATTTTTTAGTTTTTTGGTATGCTATGAAGTTGAATACCTACTTATTTTTTATATGTGGTTGGATGCCTGGAAAAATAAAGAAAAAGAAAACTTTCAAAAATAGAAATCGTTAATCGAAAAATTGAGGTTGAGCTTAAGAATCGGAATCTAAAATCGGAATCGAGAAAAACAGGTATCGTGACATCTATACTTTTAAGCATTAGGAAGGTCATGTTTATAGTAAGTGTACCCGTATTTGCGTGGAGTGTGAGTGGAAAACCATTTAGGGAAAAAACCCCTTAGTACACCCGACTGAGATTCGAACCTCGATCTCCCCGTCATAGGCAGTCAAGTCTACTGTGAGAGTAGAGCGTTAGACCACGCGGAAACCGAAGCGGATAATATTAACTTTTTTTTTTTCAAATTTCACTAAGACTTTTTTCAAACTCTTTCAAATGGACATAGGCCTATAGGTAGGAGATATATCACAACAACACAATTAACTAATGTAATACATTGAACACTAAACTTTATTGATTAATTTTAGTTGGATTATATTTTTAAGATTGTAACTTGAAAACCATTCTTGCATTACAGCTAAATTTAAGGCTGGTTAGTCAATATTTATTGTAAAATCCTGTGAACAAGTTAAAAAGTTGACTTTCAAATTAATTTTATGAATATGTATTATAATATATAACTGTTTAAATATTTCTTATACAGTTAAATCTGTACTTGATGATTTGATTTTTTAAAGTAACACAACTTTCTACAATTTTTTTCAACTGTAGTGTCATGTTTAGGTGTATTATTTTCATAAATTCAGTTGTTGTTATTTACAAAATTTAAAGATAAACTCTTAGGCCAATAGTAGAATTATGTGTGCCAAACATTGAAAATTTGGTCACGGGAATCCACCCTTGAAACTTTTGTTCGGCATCTCATTGCCCTTGACACTGGGTAACCTTGTATTTTATATTTCTAAGGACAATAGTTCATTCATGGGTGTGTGAGATCGTAAACATAAGGTGGAAGTGTAGGATACTAGGGAAAAGGCAAGTGTTTTTGCAGTTTTTATAACAACACTTTTTTTTTTGGTTCAAATAAATAAAATATTTCTCTAGTAGAAACATAATTTAATTTTCCTCACACTGTGACCTCAAAAGTTCTTGAATATATTTTGAGGCTATACTAGAGTTTGATAAGTTTTTTATCTTTTATTAAAATGTATTCTTTATTTCTACACTCATGTTGGATACTATTATTATTATTATTATTATTATTATTATTATTAGCACCGCGTCTTACTACCCGTTCGGGTTATACGCACTTACGCTAATGTGCAATGGTAGGGTGATTGTGAGATGAAATGGAGGACCTACAGTTTAACGTGGAATCCGAACCACGGTAGAGGCCTGGCATTCCTCATGTTGGATACTAAACAACTGTTGATATCATAATGTGAAGAAAATAAAACTCGTATGTTTATACTGAGAATATTTGGTTTATTTTGGCTAAAAAAAGGACGAGCTGTAAAAACTCTAAAAAACAGACCTTTTTAACGTCCTTAATAGAAGCTTCAAGAGAGACTTTTGGTCGCACTTTTTAGTTCCCTTAGTATCCTCAGTTTACCTTTTAAGGTGGCAGGCTCACCTCATAGTTATACCTCATAGTTATACCTTATAATATATATATATATATACCCTTCCTTCACCTCTGACAAGATGTGTATTAATCACAACTTGTGAATGTGAGGAATGCCAGGCCTCCACCGTGGTTCGGATTCCACGTTAAACTGTAGGTCCTCCATTTCATCTCACAATCACCCTACCATTGCACATTAGCGTAAGTGCGTATAACCCGAACGGGTAGTAAGACGCGGTGCTAATAATAATAATAATAATAATAATAATAATAATAATAATAATAATATACATATACTCCACGTATTACACCATCTCCAAACTGTCCACACATTCTCACAAATAGGATAAGTGTGAAAAAGGTATAGTAATATTAAATCTATAACTGAATCTACGTTAAAATTGAGCGAGAACCTTTTTAAGAAATAAAACACCTCGGCACACCCGGTAGGAATTCAAATCTTGACCTCCTATTTACAGGAAAATCTGACAAGACTGACGCCTTTATTTAAGTGCTCATCGGGACATTGTTAAAATGGTCGCGAATGAACGATGGTTTCTCGAAGTTCAGCACTCTTGCGTCTATCAGTGTGTGATCCCTTTTACCAACAAAGAATATTGATAAATATATTGCCGAGGGTCCTGATCGAACCACGGACTTTCGAATCATAATCAGGCGTGGTTATCCGTGCGGTCATTAGTGCGGGATATCCACGGATGACACATACAGAACATGTTGATGCGAAGTAATTGTACTACGACCGAGCACGTCCAATGCGACCCGGGTCGGCGAGAAGGGAATAATGACCAAAAGAGAACAGATGTGGAAGTCGCGGAACGGAATCGTTTAGGAACGGTGCCTCTGTCACGCTGGTTCCTGAAGTCCCTGGTGCTGGAAGGGACGGAAGAGAGAAACGAAGGGGGGGAAAGTAGGTCCCTTTTCAAAGTGACCCCGCCATAGGAGTAGTTCAATAGTACGGGTCATCACATCTTCTGCGCCCGTGAACTGGGACACAGATTAAGTAGGGGGCGGGGGAAATTATAAAGTCGGTAAGATTGGAAAGAGGGTTTAAAAAAAAATTGAGGGTAAGTTGACATATTGGTTTTGTGACTGTAACACATTAAAATTTAACAGATATTAAACATGTAAAACGTGTTTCTTTGGGAATCCATTTTCTCAACTCACTTATTTTATGTTTTTGTCTCAAAATAAGTTTTTTACTAAATCTCGTAGTATTAAAAGTAAAAGATACAATGTAATTACATTATTATAAATATATTGTCTTTATTTTTAGGTAAATACAATTCGTATTATATTATAGCCTATAAATCAAACAAAATATTACAGAAAATTTATTTCAATAAACTTTTCATATTTATTTATAATTAATAATCACTACACACACTAGTTTTAAACAATAATTATAGATATAATTTATTTCAATACAAACACTTTGAGGCTTGCAATGAAGGTCATAGACTTAAATTATGTCACTTGTGCAAATAAAATGAAGAGGGGTAAGGTTAAGGAAATTACCCATAGCTCAAATGTAGATACATATAGACTAGATGACACGTTTACTAATTTTCAAAATCCATTGAAATGGAAGTTTTTGGTAAATTTTTGGTGAAACTTGTAGACAGTTTTGACTAATTGAGCTTATAATTAGTTATTTCTCTTTTAATCAGCAAAAAAAAAATTAAAATTGTTATCAGTGTAACACAGTATATTACTTTTATCTTTACAAACACAAATAATAATCAAATACTTGTTTTATAGTAATAATATTATAGCTTCCATCATTTTTGCAGAGCATGGCGAGTTTTTGTTTTAATTGGGCCATTTGGTATTTGGTGTGATAATCTATCAGCCCGGATTTACAGCGGGTCTTTGCTCCACGATAGCTGTGAAATGCATTGACAAATTTTAACCACGGCTGTTCTCAATTAATATAGTGAACTATTGAAAATAGTATTAATTTATTTTCTGTCTAACTTAAACAAGGAGAATAGTATATATTTTAACTTTAAATACAAAGATAAATCTTAAGAATGAGTAACGATAAGAACATAAAGGAAGAGAGGTATATCGTTCTTAGAACTACTAGTAGGGCTGTAGTGAAGATAATAACATTAAGAAAGTGAGATCTACTGTTTGCAGAACTACTTGTATGACTGTAGTAACGATAAGAACATGGAGGGAATGAGTGAGGTCTATTGTTCATAGAATTACTAGTATTGCGATCTTGAATACTTAAATACGTGATCACTTTTTTTGTGCGCTTTTAATAAGTTATTCAATCACTCTTAATTGTCACCATTCGCTGTTGAAAGTAGTAGTGATTGGTTTTCTGTAAATATTTATCACCAAGAAAAAATATTATGCTTAAATCCAAATACTTTTCGAAATAGAGCTAACTTTACCTGGGAAACCCCCGAAATATTTGCAGCAAGTGTTTGATAACAATCCCGTCCCAATAAATGTAATTTATACCAAAAGAATATGACAGCTGTGACCAAACCGGTTCTTCCATGAGGAGGATTAATAAAGCTGTTGAATTCAGTTTCATGTTTCTTGCTTAAATGGTTTAATTAAATAAAAATTAAATTATACTAAGAAATCTAAATCAAATGTAGACAAGAGAACGATCGGTTCTGATCGATAAAGAAAATAAAAAAATAATTAAATGTCCTGCTTCTTTTTTATTCACTACAGATAAAAATGGCATCCAATTATAAACACGCTATAGTTTAGTTTTTTTTTGTTGGTATACATATTTTTTTGTTTTTGTGTGTGTGAGACAGTTGCCAGCTGTCAAACGTAGAAGCTTGACGCGTTTCACATGTTTGAAAGAGTGTTAACAACTGTCGTACGCGGTGAATGTGTTTTGTTTTCGCTATATGGCAAATTTGACCACTATATTATGGCTCGCAGTGTCGATGAAACAGACTCTCACTATACTTGATTGGCAGTGAGGGTTTGAGTCTCGGATGAAAGCATTGATGCCTTTTTTTTCTTCCGTTTGATTTTATATTCATTACCTTTTCCTTAAATTATTCGTCAGAAATCCTCATCTTTGAGTAGCATATACGTTGATAGCCCTTATACTGAATTAATTTTTTTAATATATATATTTTAAGTTGGTAGAGGCAATGTATGTATAGTGAGCTTGACTCTTATTCAGTATATAAGATGGCTGTTCGTATAATGTGTGCGTTTTTAACTTAAAAAGTAAGTCAGCCAGCTAAATTGACAGCGTATTTATTTATAGCCATATCGTTTTCCTTGAAATATTTATTTACACCCCCCTGCAAACCCCCCTCCCCCCAACCCACCTAATTTTGGTTATAAAAATTATCTCTGTGGTTGAGTGTTGAAGTGAATAGATGGTCATAACCACATTTTTCACATTTACTTGTTTATTTCTCTTAACGTTTTAAAATCAGTATTTTCAACCAGTGACCCAAGTTATTTAACTTAAAAATGCCTTTTTATTGAAAAGGATATATATTATTATGTTGTCACTGTGTGTAGTATATAATTATATACTATATGTTCGACCTAGTATACGCATATGTACTAATTATTACAATGTTTTAGAGATGAGGAAGATTGAATTTATAGAAATAGCGCCCACATTTGCGTGGAAAGATAAAGTGGAGAAACATTTACGATCATCACCCTCAGTACACCCTACCAGAATTAAAACCCAGTTCACTTCCTCTGGAGTTCCAGTCTATGGTGAGCGTGACGCCCTAGACCATTGCTTCCCAAACATTTTGGAACTGTGAATTAACCCCGTTCATGCTAGGAAGGAATGTCTGAAAGGTCTTTTTTCCTACAAGAATCCTACTATATACTATAATTCTGACAAGAAAAAATACCTTCATGAAAACTTCCTACCACAAACAGCTGGGATTGGCTTTAATGGACAGAAGAAAAAGTTTGTAGTGGGGGTATTTTTAATATTTTTTTAACTAATTTTTTCTAATTATTTCATACGTATCTATATATTAAGTGCCTTATTCTTTCTCTTTTAACAATTTTTTTTTTAGTTTCACTTTAACATTTACTTTCAGGTTCTCTATTTTCAAATAAGCTAGCTATAAAATTTAAACATTTCAAAAAATACTTTTCGCGACCCACAATTTGGGAACCATGTGACCACTGACACGGGTAAATTATATAAATCCACATAAAAACCCCTCATTCCCTTAGTGTGAACTCAGACCTTCAGAGTTACAGTTAAACACACAATCACCCTCTCAACCCAAGTTATTTATAAATAAAGTAAAAAAATTGATTAATATCGACCTAATAAAAATCCGCTTAGGTTGCCGAATGATCTAACGCGCTACTCTCGCAGTAGACAAGATTGCCGATGATGGAGAGATTGAGGTTTGGCTCTATATTGGGTAGGCTATAATGAGGGTAGTTTTTACAAAATAGTGTTTCCACTTTCTCTCTCTCTCCACGCAAATACGGGTACACTTTCTATTAATTAAACGTTCCTCATCCCTAATTAATTAGCGTAATTTGTACATAAGCGTATAGCCCAAACGGTTGGTAAGACGTGGTGCTAAAAATAATAGTAATAATAATATAAAAGTATGTAATGTAAATATTTCGGAGTTTTAATTCGGTTTCATTCCAAGGTATTTTTAAAAGTCCTATTTTTTTTGTTAAACACATGGAACTGTCATTAATAACTAACAGAATTACATACTCTACCACACACATTTATTTTCCATTTGATCCATAAGAAATATTTTGTTTACAATGGTGTATACGATTAAATAAATCAAACTCTCCTGACAGTTTTAAGATTCATTTCGATGTTTAAATAATTAAATTTCATGTTTATTAATCATTATGTTCTCATAACTATCTTGCTATCACCGCAACACCGATAACCTCTTGTTTGTTACTGTAAACGAGTTGTCAGACATAAATAGTAATAAAAAAAAAGCTTATGCGATAAGAAAACCAAAAACTATGTTAAGATTTACATAGAAGTGTGTCTTGACAAAATATTATACTTTCTCAATCTAGCTGTTAGAGTTGCTGATCATAGCTCTATGGGCCATAGTTCAATTCTGGGTGATGCTGAAGAAGACATTTTCAATTTGTAAGCATTTTTTTATTTGCCCTTTCTGAACCAGCTGATTATATCAGAACACGAGAATTTCTATGAGCGAGAACGAAAGGGTCTACCAATTTTGCCGGGAAAAGTATTGCCACGTAGCTTTCAGGGATCTTTCACATGCCATAATCAACATGGGATCAACGGCCTTACGTTCCTTCAGAAAGAAGTTGTGCTACGGATTTTTTATCGCTCAAGAAAAATACGTTTATTCCGGCTGGGTTTGAACCCACGAACATCGGGGTCCTGAGGCTGGCACTTTACCCCAGGACCAGCGAGGTTGATTTGTAAGGCTAAACAGTTACTTATTTCTAGCTAGTTATTCAAATATCTCCCAGGGCTGTAATAGTAAGTTATTTATCCTGTATAACAGACTATGATCTAAAATATTTTTTTAATTAATCCTTAATATAGGCCTATTTAGTTTATTAGACCATTTACGGTGATTCAAATTAAGATTTTTGACAAATGATGAATTAAGTTTAAGGATAGGAGTCCAGGATATCGTAAAAAAATGAATTTTCAAACTAAAACACGTTTTTTATAGTGAAATTCAGAAATTATTGTTTTGTGCAAAGTCATCCGTACAATCATTATTTGTCTAACTCATCATGGAAACCCTGATTTGTGTATGATTGTATATCTGTGAATTAAAATTAATTATCTTTATTTAAAATTTTAAATATACCTTAATATCAACTCAATTCTTATTTAAGTGGTATGTTGCAACAAATAGATACAGAGTTGGGGGAAGAGGAGTCGTTTTAAAATTATCACCGTGGTACGATGTGTAAAAAAAAATTGGTTCTACCCGAAACATCTGTAAAGGGGGAAAGATCAATTTTTCCGGATAACCTACATCCATCGCTGCAACAATCCACTAATATTTTTAAATCTTTTATTCTCAAATACCCTTCAATATACGGGGATGCGAACATTCGAAGGAAACTTATAACCGTAACAATTGACACCCAAATGAACCTCTTTAGTTTTTTCTCTCCACGAGATTTAACTTCTGCTAATTACGGTGAGAGACCAACCTTGGGGTCTCATTGGTCAGTTTATGGAAATGGAAACAGAGCCAGAGGTACCGTGTTCGATCACCGGCGCTTTCAGAGTTATCTGTAAAGCAGTGGGTCTGAAACAGGGTCAAGTAAGCCTCGTGAGGACAAATGCGGAGCTACTTGAATAAAGAAGTGGAAGCTACAGTTTAGAAAACTTATTTTTAAAGACCAGATGGATTGCTATGCTGACCACACAACCTCTATCCACAAATGTTGGCACTATCTTCGCTAACATGCGGTGGCCCCTCGGTCGGTATAGCTCGCTTGTGAGCTGACGCCATCGGTTTTTTTTAATCACCGTGAGAAGGGTCGATTAAATACAACTAATGTGCAGGGTTTTTTTTTAGTTACTCCTTCCCCCCTTCTATCCCGCCATCTTTCACACTCCACACATACTCACTTAATGTCGTGAAGATGTCTCAGAACGGTAGCTCGGCGTGATCAAAGTGTCGCTTAGTCCAGAGTAGAAAACATGCTCTTTTTGATGGATTGTTACCTACCCGGGCGTTTATCTCAGGCCCCTCATCAACACAAGACTCGTCTTAACAACTTTTGATCGGTGTTTTCGTGGGCCTGTTTTAGCAACGTGTGATGACTTGCTATTTTATGTATACACCCCATTCATGAATTTGACCAATTCATGGATCGGCCAAATATCTGCCCATTCCATGATATGATCTCTCCTGACCATTTCATGAACTGGACAAAAAAAATACAGTACTTGAATTGTGCAGTGCTTGTGCTGGCAATTTCATGAACTGAGCAAACAAATAATCCAGTACTTGAATTGTGCAGCGTTTGTGCTGGCAGTTTAATGAACTAGGAAGCTCCAATTTCTAGCCAATTCATGAAATGGGTAAGTTTCTTTCTGGTCCGTTAAATGGGCAAGCGAAGAATAGGTTTGGTTTTTAAGTTAATTTAATTTTTAATAATTTTATAATTGAATGTTAGGTTAAGTTAGGTTGGGTAAGTTTAATATATTATCTTAAAACTAATTTCAGTTAAGCCTGTATTAGATAGTAAAAAGTTCTAGTTCATGAACTAGCTAAAAGTTAATGCAATTTTTACCAAGTTCGTTAAATAATGCAATTTTTACCAAGTTCGTTAAATAATCAAATGCATAAGCCAATTCACGGACTGAGTGGAGATTTGACCAAATCAAGAAATGAACATTTTTCCTATTGGGGTATAAAATATTTATTTAGTGCCAAGTATCCCTACCCTTTTATGTTATATGCATACATCTGTACGATGTATGTAAACTTTATTTATTCTGAAGTATTGAAAATCTTACCTTAACTGATTACACTATCCACATTTCACTTAGGCTACACCATAACGGAACCAACCAATGTATTTACAGCCTATATACAGTATAGCTTGATGTACATAGACATATATACCTATATTAAGGTACACTATATATAAAAAGGTATACTTTATACTTATTAATTCCTCTAACGCCTGATATATTCACATACACATAGTATATGAAAATATATTATGTATTTATATTGAAAATAGTGTGATAAATTATTTGTATGTATGTCTATGGAAAGCAAGCAAGAAATACATATTGTGTATGGAGGACCACAAGACAAAGAATATTTATTTGTTTGTATTCCTCTAAATAAATGTTTTTGCTGTAAGTGCACTTGGAGGTAATGTGTTGTTTTTTGTGGAGTCTTTGAATGGCGTCATCATCGTCATCATTATCATCAGGAAACAAGAAGCTACGAGGAGGTAGACGAGTTGTAAGGGAGGAGGAAGCAGGGAAGAAAGATGGTGATGATGACAGATCGAGGAGCGAAAATACTCATGGGAAACTATCAAAACGAAACACACAGGACTAGATCCGGTTCGTTTGCGCCGTTATGTCGTTTAATGTGGAGTAAGTAATAACTCGAGGATGTTGGCATTTTGTTTTGGACAAACTGTACTTGGAGAATGGTTAGTTACCAACTGGTGGCCTCCTCAGTCGGTGAGAAAGTAACCATCGCTGTCAGGTCACATGGCTTAAGGTGGGATAGAAAGGAAACGCTAGAAAAGGAGTGTTTTTGCACTTTTTATGACTAAACATTTTATTTTGGTCAAAATAAAAAATTGTTCTAGTACAAACATAGTGTAACCTTTTTTTCACATGGTGATGTCAACAGTTTTTGAATATGTCATGAGCATGGTTATCTAACAAACTTTTTAAATGAAGATAAAAAGTTCTCACTAAATTCCAGATTACCCTTGACAGATATTCAAGGTATTTTAAGGCTACCATGCGAAGAAAATTAAATTCTATAGTTGTACTGGAGCAATATTTTATTTTTTTTGGCTAAAAAAGTGTCGTCATAAAAAAACTGCAAATGCACTGGCCTTTTCTAGCATTTCCTTCCATCCCACCTTAAAATACAATGGTCTCTGTCATTTTATGGAACTACTTTATTCTGTTTAAGCTTTACTCCTTTATACCCTTCACCTACAGCCACACCTAGAAAATCTCTTTAAGTTACCACTGTCTTACTCCCTTACTAGTTATGACACTATTTTTTTTGCAAAGGCAAACGCTCAGCTTTGGGAACATGGAATTGTTTTTATGAATTAACAAAAGCTTTACTTTAAATAAATTGTAAACATGAAGTAGCGCCATAGGTGTTGAAAGCCGCTCAAAGATTTGTGATCTTACTTATTGATAAAACTATTAAACACCATGACTTTGATGGGGCAAGACAGTATTTTTTCACTAAACAGCAGAGACTACTATGATATATACCTCCAACAAAAGAAACCCTTGATTAACACCTGACATGGTCAGTGTTTCAGGAATATTTTAACTGGGGTCAGTGTTTGGCTTTAAACCCACATAATTCAGACCTTGATGATCAACATCCGAGGTGGGCAGCATTTTAGGGAGCTTTTATCTGGGGTCATTGATTGGTTTCAAACCCACATATTCCAGATCCTGATTCCTGGGGCTGGCAATTGGCAAATGCACTGTTACCATCCGTTTTGGACCAGTTCTCCTCTAACTTCCTTGGCATGTCATGAAATCATATCTTGCCAATGTCATGTTTATTATGGCAGAGATGTCCGTGTGCTTGTGCAGATCTTAAATATGTTAGCTTATGCTTATACGATGGACAGTGCTTCTATGCTGAAAGTAACTGAGATTTTTCTGTAATTTTGTTTTTTATAATTTGTCTTGATATACAGGGTGTCCCAAAAGTCACGCATCAATGGGAAATTACATTATGTGTTCAACACATAGTTGGAGGTGACGTTCCATGTTCCGGAGAATGTTGGACAAAACGCCCGGAGAAACGGCGTGGCACTCTGTGGTAATTCGCTCAACCAGATTATCCCTGTCTCTGATCTTCTGTGCATACTCTTGCGACTTCAAGTAGCCCCATAAAGCAAAATCCAAAGGATTCAAGTCCGGGGATCAAGGAGCCCAGTTCACGGTCCCCCTGCCACTAATCCAACATGGGAAGTTTTCATCCAGCCAATGACACACCTGGGTGAAATAATGTGGGGGTGCCCAGTCCTGCATGAACCACAGTAGCCGAGAACCAATGGTGTCTAAATACGGCATTAACGAATCCCCCAACATTGCCAGGTACGATTCACTGTTGACATTCCCGTCAAAAACGTATGGGCCAACGACCCGGTCGTTCCACAGTCCACACCAAACCATGATTCACTGCACTCCCTGCTGTTTGCTGTCGTCAAACCAGTATGGGTTCTCTGGGGACCAGCAGCGCAAGTTTTGCTGGTTGACCCCGATGTTGACGTAAAAATTCGCTTCATCTGAGAACATAACTGTTGACAGGAATTACGCATCTTCATCCAGCTGCCACAGAAATCATTCGCACATTTCAACTTGACGGTCAAGATTATCCTCGGTCAGATGGTGCAGAACTTGCAACTTGTACAGGTGGAATTTTTGCTTCTTCAGTATGTGATGAACGGATGTCTGAGTCACATTCAGTTCCAAGCTGGTTCAACGTATGAATTTCTTAGGGCTTGCTGTCTTCGCCAGGACCGTTCCCACCACCTCGGCTGATGTGCTGGGGCATCCTGATAGTGGTGCATCGGTTACACATCCTGTGGACTTGAATTTCTGGAGCAATCTGTTCACGGTGCTCTGAACAACTGGGTCTCAATCCGGGTACCGCCGATTAAATTCCTCCAGGACATTTCTGTGGGTGTACCATTCACGTCCACAGATGAGAACGACTTCCACACGTTCGTCAATGGTCAACATGGTCCACCTGTGGTCAGTAAAAATATAAAGAAATCAATCTAAGCGAATTCACCCATTTATGCGCGACTTTTGGGACACCCTGTATTATTTGTGGTAGGTACATTTTCTTGAATGAGGTATAAAAATAAAATTTGAAATGTATAGTATTAATATTTTAATTAATAACATAAATAATTCCTTTCTTAGTTTTGAACCTGATTAGGATTTGTCATACAAATACAGTGAACATAATTTAGCTACCGCAGCTGGTACTGTTCCTTATCAATCATTCATTGTATTGTATCATGAAAACTGTTTAAGGTATCAAAAAACTTAAGGGGAACATTTTTATAGAGAATTTTTATCATTTTTAACTTTTATAATGACAAAGACTTTGATATAATGATTGGCATTTCAACATAAATGCAGAAAACTACATTAGGGCACCGTTTTTCCAAAATGACGGCTGAAAACATCTGATAAAGAGTTACACTATATCTCAATTTATTTCCCATAAAAATCTGCATAGATACGCCAAATTGCATGCTAATATCACATAGTAAACGATTCCTACAAAGAATTTAGATAAAAAATTTCCACTATTGACTCAAACCAATAAATATAATATGTATAGTATAGTATGGTATGGTATGGTATGGTATAGTATGGGTCCATCATGCTACCCAATTAACAAATATATAGGATCTAGGTTTGGGTGGATAGAATTATATGCTATATCTTCGGTTGTTTGTTTTCAAGTAGTTCATGTCATGTGTGTTTATCCACTCTCGAAAAATAAACACAAAAATACTTCCTAGTGAGGTAAACATCTGCCATAAATTAAGCATGCAAGCTATACCTAAACGCAACCACGTAATTCAAGTAACGTTTAAGTTATAATTGACGTAATTTAACTGAGCCATATTATTTTCTCTGTCCAACAAATTGGGTAGACTTATCTTAAAGACGATCTAGCAATTTCTTGGAGTAATTATTGTAATGTGACTCTGAAGAGTCTTGTTTGGTCTTACAAAGCTCTTTTCTTGGACAACTAATGATTTTCAGAAATTACCTCTTTTTACTGGATAATATTTTTTTCACCTCTCCGGATATGTCAACTAATTGATATTTTCATCTTGTAGCACGCATTCAAAATAAGTCAATAAAGTTTGTTTTTTTAGCACAGTGTGTCTAAGCCTGTTCAAGTAAAAACTCAAATGTTCAAATTACGCTAATGTGTCAGTGATGAGTAAGGTTAAATTTAGAGGAAATTTACTCGCATTATAGGGAGGGAATGAAGGAAGCCCTTCGAAGAACCCCCGACCCCCCACCCTCATCCATAACACACACAACAGGGATTCAAATTGCAATTTTCCATGCATCCGCAATCTAGTCTATAACGCGAGTGACGCCTTAAATCATTCGACCACCTAAGCGGGTAAGTGTTGTTAAAATTAATTAAAATTTGACGCACAGCTTTTATTTTGTTTTAAAGTATTTTTAAATTTGGTATAAAACTATATAATACAGTTATTTAAAAGTAATTTTATATTAAGCATAATCTATAAACAATACATTTATCTAAGGTTTTAATAACAATAAGTCTTTAATTAATTATAGTTTTCAAGATCGATGGATGCTTAGTTAGAAGTTATCTAAAAGTTTATAGGGACGTAATTATTTTTATCTTGTCTCTATTAGTTTTACTGTTAGTATTTCAGAAGAAGTAAAAATTACTTGCAGAAGAGATAAAAAAAAGTCTTGCAGAAGAGGTTAAAAAATGTCTTGCAGAAGAGGTAAAAAAAAGTCTTGAAGAGGTATAAAAAAGTCTTGAAGAGGTATAAAAAAAGTCTTGCAGAAGAGGTAAAAAAAAGTCTTGAAGAGGTATAAAAAAGTCTTGAAGAGGTATAAAAAAGTCTTGCAGAGGAAGTGAAAAAAATGTCTTACAGAGGAAGTGAAAAAAATGTCTTACAGAGGAAGTGAAAAAAATGTCTTACAGAGGAAGTGAAAAAAATGTCTTACAGAGGAAGTGAAAAAAATGTCTTACAGAGGAAGTGAAAAAAATGTCTTACAGAGGAAGTGAAAAAAAAAGTCTTAGATAGAGTTAGCCTCAAGGGACAAGTGATATGATAGACCTAAGGTCCATGGCTCATATCTTCCCAAGAATATATATATATATTTAATATATACCAATAATCAGTACGGAACAAGTCTACAGCTTTTCCTCCGGAAATATTGTAGCTTTAAAAGAAAAATCTGAATTAAAGTTTACGGAGATGATTAAATAAATATTTTGAAGCCTAATTATTATTCCTCCAACGAAGTTATGAAATAATTAAAACTAAACCTTTTATTTAATCTGTGACTCTTTAAGTATATATTCATTTCTTATAGTAGAACATTAATGATAGGTTTGCACTTTGGTGTATCAAGACGTGGGAGTATGAACTCAAATTATTAACAGATAAATCAATTGACTTCGATCACCAAATTAAAACTTTATTTTTAATTTAAAAACAATTATTTAGTAAAATAAAATTAAGAGACCAGGTGGGGCCCTAAAACTGAAGATAAGCTTTAGATCTTTATCTTAAACACATTGTCTTACAACCCATTCGGGTTATACAACTATGCACTATGGTTTTAGGTATCAGTAAGGTTATATTTATAGGAAGTGTACCCACATTTTCGTGGAGGCGAGTGAAAAACAATTTTGAATAAACCACCCTCAGTACACCCGACCGAGATTCAATCCTCGGTGTCCCGATCATCGGCAGTCTATACTGTCAGAGTAGCGCCTTAGACCATGCGACCACAGAAGCGGATTTGAATTTAAGGCTTTTGTGAAGTAAATATTTGTAAAAAAAAAAAGAAAGAAGTTAAACTTAAATATATAGAGGCATAGCAGCTGTATATGTTTTATCCCACAGCTAACATTTCCCTCGCAGACCAAAACATCCCTAACGTTACGTGACCGGAATTCAATAGGAAAAGCTCTAATTTCACCCCCTTGAAAAAAAAAACTAAATTGATATTAATCTCCAAATAATACTGAAGCGATCAATAATTACATCAGATCATCACGATACACTGACACGCGTGCTAAGGAAGGCGTTTCTACGTCGCTAAAAGGAAACTTGTAAAAGATAAGAAGTTGTTAGCTATTGGGTTAACACATGTTTTTACACGCAAATACCGACTCAACGTTCACACTATTTGAATACGTCTTACCACAAGGAAATTCAGTTCAAAATTGAAAACGGAAGTATTTATCTCAATAATGGTGTAATTTGCCGATTTAGGTAGTTACGTTAAAAAAAAAAAATTGGCCATCTTGTGTAGCTGCTATTATTGCGTTTCTTTACTTCGAACACGAACATGTCGTAAAATATGATCTAATTTTTGAGAAGACATGATTTTCTACAAGTCAAGATTAGCAATCTATGCTTTAAAATTATCTTTAATTCTGTTGTAATTTTGCACAAACACTCTGATAACAATCAAACTACTTATTGTTCACATCTTTTTTTTTTTTTCCAAATAATATATTTCTACGTTCTCTCGACCCTTCTGAGAGCGAAAATATTGTGATCGTAAAAAAAAAAAATCGAGTTCGAGATTTTGATAAATTTCGGAAGTTTCATTCATGACCCCCTGAAACAGAAAAAGTTGTTTTCGTGAGGCCGTGTGGGTGTGTGTGTGTGTGGGGGGAGGGGGGGGGAGGGGGGGTACCTTCATCCGAAACAATTTTATCGATGAAGGTAAAACTTGGAGTTCTTAGAGTTAAATATACAACCAATTAAGGGTGGTTTTCTGACGGAGGAAAAAAAAAAGAGAAAAAATCTGAAGTCTCGAAATTCATTATAACGATTTTGATTGTATTATTTTGTATCTAGCAATTGTTTAGCATTACAAACAAAATGCCCATTCTTGTTTTTCCATGAAAATTTCCTTAAGGGTACTTTACATATTCGACATTTATAATTATGATCACATCTCCAACTAAGTGAGAGATGAAATAACTTATAATTGTACATATTAATACTATTAAATATAAAAATCTTATTTGAAATAGTTTTTATAAAAACATTTTTTTAAATATATTTAGGTCTTTGAAATGAGAAATTGATTGTCATTCCCTTTTGGTGGACATAGATGTTAATCTTTTCTCAATGTTTCTGCAAGTGTATATTATTCCATTTATGCTCCCTTCACGAATCTTATGAGTTTTTAGTATTTTAAGATAAAAGAGTCTCTACGGTGAACCGTACAATTTTTTTACCGTGGTTTTTAGGAATGTTTACGATAGAGTTTTCATGCAAATGATCTTTTATAAAATACAAACATTTCTGGGGAATAAAAGTGATATTTTACTATTTTATTAAAGTTTTTTAATTAATTTCAAGACCACATATTACTACTCGTTCGGGCTGTACATTAAATACCAATTTTTACACTAGTATCTTAATGACGAGGAAGGTTGAATTTAGAGGAAGTGTACCCGAATTCGTGTGGAGGCAGTGGCAAGCCATATTTTTTTTTAATAAAAATCTAATCTGAATACACCTGACCGGAATTCTAGCTCCGATCTACCTTTCTTCAGCAATACCACCGAGTCCTTTTGACTGTTTCAGGTAACATGATTTGACTCATGAATACATGTTAACTGTTCTGACTTGTAATAAAAACTGTACTGTACGGAAAATTGCATACACCCTATTATTTGAAATAATGTTGATGATCGCACAGTGCAGATGTGCGTGTTTTTTGTTGTTGTTTTATTCTGTCATTGATCTATTTTTCTTGGAAACAGAAATTGGACAAATAATAATTAATATATGTTTATTACTAGCACATCATTATTTATATTATTCTAGGAACTAACTTTCTCATTAGCACTGCGAATTGTAAAACAAATATTTGTTTTGAATCTAACGAGTTGATTTTTAAATCTTGACTCGACCAAGACATCTGCAAGTAGAAACGCAACACCTGCCTGCAATCTAAAATAGTATCGTAATCATAGGGAGGGGAAAAGGAGGGGAAGTTATTAGGACTGGGAAGTGTAAAAAAAGTATATGTTATATCTTTGTTAGCCAAAAATTATGTTCAGGCAAAACCAGAATTGACTTTTTTACTTTCTCGCTATCTTACAGGTAAAGAAAGTATTGTGATCGTAAAAAAAATCTAATTCAAGATTTTGATGAATCTCGAAGTTTCATGACCCCCCCCCCGAATCAGAAAAAGTGATTTTTGAATTTCCGTCTGTCTATACCTCGGACTAGAGCCTAAACTATTTTACCGACTGGGCTAAAACTTGGTATCTAGTGTTTTCATATGGCAGCAATAAGCCAACTATCGAGTCGAAGATGGCTGCGTTATCTGATAACTCGTGATCTTAATAAAATCACTTATTTGTAGCCGATGATGTCCGCACGTCCATCACAGACTCTGCCTTAAAATATGAGGGAAGAATGACCCTGGGTACATGACGATTCCTGGCTATCTCAGTGGTTACTAAGCCAAAGGTCCCGGGTTCGATTCCCGTGTCCAGGTGTCATTTTTCAATTTTTCAGAATATGACATAATTTTAGTTATCCTTAGGAAGAACCTTATACGACAGCTAGATAATATATTAGATCTACTTTCACGTATTCATACGCCTGCAGTTGGAATTTTTAATAGATAATATTAATTTATACACAATAACACTAATAATGTAGTAAAATGTTATTAATGTTGACCGCAAAAAAAAACCTTGTGTTTTATAGAAGTTTCTTCCTTCAAAAAACCTACTATATAATATATTAATATTTTAAACATAGTAGTAATATTTATATTAAAAATCGCAAAATATTATTAAATTATAATATAATCTTAGTTTAATTTTTACACTGTCATAGAGATTTAGAACATGTTTTTTCCTAAGCATCGCGTCTTAATACCTGTTCAGGCTATACGTATAAGAACACATATATATATATAATGTTTTATATATATACATATAACATTAATTATGAAGGACCACAATGTGTTCTTATACGTATAGACTGAACAGGTATTAAGACGCGATGCTTATATATATATATACATATATATATATACATATATGTATATATATATATACACATAACTTGGGTACGTAGCACCATTTTCTTAACGTGCCAATGATGCTCTCTCTACCACTGAGCAATCCAGATTTGTGAGAGATTAATGACTATAAGAATAGGTTGAGACTAGGATTCGTCACTTACCCATGTTCAGGTGTTTTTTGTAATAGTTTATTTGAAATTTAAAGTATAGCTTTTTTTAGCCGCCGGTTTTACTACCCGTTTGGATTATACTCTTATATACTAATTACACATATGTGTTAGGGATTAGAAATATTTAATTAGGATGAGGTGCACCTACATTTTCTAAAGTGAAAGTAAACCACTAAGGAAAAACTACCCTCAATGCACTTGACCGGGATCGAACCCCAAGCTCCCCGTTTTCCGCAGTCTAGTCATAACGAGATTAATAAGTTAGACACCCGCCTTGGTGGCGTAGTTAGCTAACGCACTATTGAGCTAAACTGTCCGGGGACGGGGATAACAAGGTTCGTATCTCGGTCGGGTGAACTTGGGGTGGTTTTTCCTAAATAGATTTCCACTCTCCCTCCAGGCAAATGCGGGCTCACTTCCTTTAAATTCAACCTTCCCGATTCCTAATCCATTATCGTAATTAGTACTTAAAAGTATAAACCGAACGGGTAGTAAGGCGAGGTGATAAAAAATAAATAAGTTGGACCGTGCTGCCACCAAAGTGGGTTATAATTTGTGATGTGAATGTCATTAATATTTAAGCTTTATTTAAAAAAATAAGATATTAAAATGATTAAGAAAACTGCCATTATGAAACTTTTAGATTATGTAATGTTAGTTACCTTTATTACCTGCAGAACTATCTCGCCAACAGGTATGCTTGACTCTTGAGTAGGAAGACCAGACCTCAAAGTTTGAATCTCGTTTAGGGGAACTAAGAGATTACCCCTAATGGAAATATGTTACCCTCCTCTATCAAAGAAAACTCTGGTGTATCGACGCTATTTAATTTATCTCATACTCATCAAATTATATTGTCATTGATATTCAGTGTTAAAGTATCAAGAAAAGTGGTGTATAATTTTAAGCTACTATGTCGTAAATCTAAATATTTATTATAATGAACCCGCTTCAGTGGCCGCATGGTCTAAGGCGTTACTCTCGCAGTAAACTAGATTGACGATGATTGGAAGATCCAGGTTCGAATCTTGGTAGGGTGTACTGAGTTTATTTTTCCAAAATGGCTTCCTACTCTTCCTCCACGAAAATGCGGGTACTCTTTCCATTAAAATAGCCTTTATTATAAGCCGAACGGGTATTAAGATGTGGTGTTAAGAAGAAGAAGAAGATAATATAATGAACATCACAAAAGGTTTTTTTTTCATCACCACGTCTTACTACCCGTTCAGGTTATACGCATATAAATGATAATTACTATAATGGAATAGGGATGAGGAAGGAAGTATTTTTAAAGGTAATCAACCAGCATTTGAGTTGAAGGAGAGTGAGAAAATATTTAGGAAAATATTCCCTCATTCGAACAACTTGAGTAGTATGGTGGGGCGTATGAGATCAGACGCGGATAGGTCGCTATAAATAGATCTGGCCTCTGATTGGCTGCTATAATTAGACCACCCCCCCTCCCTCCCCCCCCCTCCACCCCCACCCCTCCGCTCTGATTACAAAATCTCCACCAGTTGATTACGAAATTTCCTCCCCTACACCCCCTCCCCCCTCCCCCTACAACCCCCTCCCCTACACCCCCACCACACGTTGAACATGTTGGTACTTGTGTGGGTCTTTTTTTTCTTATTTATTAATGATTGTTAATTAAATATTCATATAAGGGTTATGGGGAAGGACATTGGAGTATATTTTATTTGGATGGTGAGCATACGTCTCTGCACGAACCTCTCGCTACGACTGTCCTGCGTAGAATGGAGGGGGTCGGCCGCTTACCGAGTAGTGACCACGTATGGGGAGGAACACGGAGCACGAAGCTCTCCTGACGGCAGCGTGCTGAAGAGTGCGAGTCAACCATAAGGCCCCTTTCACCAACCCTACTCGCGAGGACAGCATGACCGTGCCCTCTGGCAGCACTCAGTTGAATGCGAGCAAGCCCCCTCATCGCGTCATACCTCCTCTCCTTTCACTTTTTCCCCCTCCCCCATCCCTACGTCACTGACGTTGAGTGGCAATGTTTAGGGGGTAGGAGGGGGTCAGTTGCCTCCCAGTGGAAAATTTTATGTTGCAATAAGCAAACGTTTAAAGTTTCTTGAACTCGTCTTTCCCGCCAACCCACCCCCCAAGTCCCACCCTTGTCACAGAGGTCGTGGAAAATTTTATGTTGCAATAAGCAAACGTTTAAAGTTTCTTGAACTCGTCTTTCCCGCCAACCCACCCCCCAAGTCCCACCCCTTGTCACAGAGGTCGTGGACTCAAAGCTAATTTTGGCTACTCTGTTTCTAGAAGCTACAGCCATCTTTTGGTAGAAACTCGAACTAGAAGGTCTCATGGGGTGACTAGAATTAAAATATATACAAACAACTAATTCTAATCGACTAGAAATAACCAGGAGGATAAAAAGTATAACGGGTGCATTAAAAATATGAGTGTTTTCATGTAGAAAAAAAATAGCTCAAAATCTTTGAAAAAAATTGTCTGTCTAAAAAGATTATTCAACCAAGGGATTCGAACCACGATAGTTTCAAATTGTCTAGAATTAATCAAGCAGGTGTGCGTCCGAAATTAAACTTGCGCCCTAAGACCGCTACAAATACAGTCCAGGGCAGTCTGTCTTGCGTAGAATGGAGGGCATCTCCTCTGCTCGTTCGCTTACCGAGTAGTGATCACTGCGCATCACGGGTGCGCACTTTCCCCTCACCCTCTCCTCTCACCTCAATCACCCTGTGACGTCATCGAGACCCGTCGCTGGATCGACAAAACGTGTTGAGACAAGAATTGAGGTCATTGACCCTGGCAATGGGTTTTCCTGGTGTTGCAACACGACATTGAATTAGGTCCCCCACCCCCTATTTGGTAATGGGTTTTCCCTGATGACTGGCGCCGGTTTGGCGGGTTGACAAGACAAGTCGAGACAAGAATAGATCACGAGAGGGCCATCTCGTAGGGGGTTGGGTATATAGGGTCATCTATTTATAAGCGTCTGTAGAGCGGTTCAAGATGGACAAGTTACAACAGTTGGTGAATATTGTTGACGCCGTGCAGACCGTAAAATTGAGTGATCTAACAGTGGATCAAAAGTACTCGCTGGATAAATTAAAGGCTGTCAATACAAAGTTCGGGAGACGCCTAATAGCCTATCTAGATGGCGAGTTTTGTGTATTTTTACCTTGTCGTTTCGGTACTCTAACAGATGAAGACGTGTGCGAGCTTAATAACGAAAAATTGGTATTTACCTGCGCCGGAGTAAAACCCGGTTCACCTACCATTGTGAACTTTGAACGTGTTTAAGAGTCAAGCAGTTAACAACAACAACATCGGGCAGACGGGTAGTTAATACTTGTGCACGGTGGACCCTACAAACCATACAGCACGTTTTATAGCTCACGGGTACGCTCACCATGTTTAATTTAACGTTTGTGGGTCATACGGTTACGGGTTGTGCCTATATGACAGGAGAAAATATTCACAGTGTGGTTGTGAGCGATAGACAGGTAATTTACAAAATAGTGAACCAAGACAGAGAGGAGCGAGGCTACATCGAGTTTTGCGACTCTACCTGTCACACGATAAGAGCGACTAAAGTACTACCCTACGAGAGAATCGAGGAGACTTACCTGTGTGATATGACATGTGCTGTGTACAATTTCCGCCAAGGGGACGTCGTGGCCGTGTTGCCAAGGCCTCCAGCACCCTTCAGAGCTCCATACCACCCGCCACCACCACCCTTCACGGCACCGCAGTCAACGCCCCCGCCCCCAGAGTCACCGGCGTACCCGCCCCCAGAGTCACCGGCGTACCCGCCCCCAGAGTCACCGGCGTACCCACCCCCAGAGTCACCGGCGTGCCCACCGCCAGAGTCGTCTGCCTACCAGTACTCACAGCCAGAGTCACCCGCGTGCTCACAGTCAGAGTCGTCTGCCAACCAGTACTCACAGCCAGAGTCACCCGAGTGCCCAGCACTAGAGGAGGAGGAGGAGGAGGTAAAATCCGAAGAACCCGCAAATCTCGAGTGTTTAACAATGTACAAAACTTATCCAAACGTTAAAATTATTGGTGAAACGCCCGATGACTACATAATCGGTCTGGCCAGATTCGGTAACGTCTTACTTCCAAAGTCTGCCTATTATTTGGATTGTAAGCGGTTTAAATCTAAAGCACGTTGTATGATATATCTCGGAGGACAAAGTGTAATGTTTAAAAGTGAATTAATAAACTAGGCGCACTCATGTTGTCGTAGAACTCTGCTGACGTCATTGGAGCTAGTGGCAGACATTTTGAGAGGGGGAACGCAGTTTGTGAGTAGAGAACGTTGCCGCTTGAGCGAGAGGTTTTTTTTCACAGGGATATTTCTTTCGTTGCATTTCCGATTACAATTATGCCATATAAATGCTGCATTTGTAAGGGGGCCTACGCAAAGCTCTCCAGCCTTATTCGCCACAAACATCAATGTCATCAAACATCTCAAAATACTGCTCACCAGGATGCCTGTTGGGACGAAGAGGTATTGTGCAACGCGTTAGACAGGATCGAGAAAGAAGAATACAACCGTGTAAAGTGCTTAAACGAACTTGAGAAAAACAAAAGTTATAACGTTATGCTATCGGAAGAGATCCCCAATGAACCGAACGTTATCGTGCTCGAGAATGTTGGAAGAGTAAGATTTCCATGTAAAAATATTGGAGACATTGTCAATAGACATTCTAGTGCCTCGCAGCGTGTCCTGTACTATTTTGGATGTGACTCGTACTCATTTTCTAGATGGTAAAAAATTATATTCTCTCCTGATGTTTTTAGTGACTATATGGTTTTTTCCTTGCTATCACATGTTGCACTCTAATCTTAATTACTTGTATTGGTCACAAGGCCTAAAAAATCAATCTATGTTGTTGTTGTTTTTGTAGCTTCTCGTTATGAATGTTTTAAATACATTAATTGTTGATTGTCAATAAAAAAACTAGCAATAAAATGTTGTTGTTTTTAAACCCTGTAATATGTTGTGACTAGAAGGAGATGCCAATATACATGGGGCAACAATACCAGAATAAAATATAAAATGTGAGCACACACACACACGTTCACTTATAAATTATAATTGTGGTGGCGTTATATTGCTACCACTGCCAAAGAGAAAGCAAAGTAAAAGGAATTAATTAATGTTTGAGACCAAACTTCCAGGCTAAATAAACTTGTATGATTTAATTATTTTATTCATAATGTTTGAGACAGAGGTTCTAGGCTAAATAAACTTGTATTTATAGGATCATTCTGCACTATCTAGTAACTAAACATTTTTTTTCAATATCTTGGGATAGCACGTATATATTTAATTACTACTTGGACAATAATTTAAACATCCAAACGGGGTAGGAATAGTGAAAGTATTTATGAGAGGTAAGTGTACTCGCATTTGCATGGAAGGAGAGCTGGAAATACCATCAGTGTTCGAATTTCTCAACCAACCAATCATACAGGCAGAGCCTCGCTTAGTTACTTGTACAATTCACAAGACCTAAATAATATTGATTTATGTGTTATTATAATTTTTTAAATTCTTGGTAGAATATGTTTGGCTGGAGAATCAAAGACAATAAGGAGATGCGGTGTCTACACCAAAATCAGCGGTCGGAGTACTGTTCTAGGGGGAGAGAGAGAGAGAGAGTTCGGTTGTAGACGTTAAAACAGTTTATAATATTTATTCACACAACACTTAAACAACAAAGAAATGTTATTTTCGCGATATATTTTGATATATATAAAACTTTGGCAATAAATTCATAAGTAATACAATTATACATTTAAATTCACTAATATATAACCTTCACATAAATTAATATGTTGTTGTTGTTGTTGATAAGTTTTAAATATGAAACTATAGCTGATGACATGATATATAACATTTACACTAAGCAAATTAGCAACTCAAACAACAAAGAAATTCAGTTAAATGATGTTCGCAAAAAATATTTTGATATAATGATATATTAAACTTTTACAAAAAAAATCCTAAGTAATACAATTATATAGATCTTGAAATTATTTTAACTATAAGGCGGTGTTATTAATTTACAACGGGAACAAACCAGTACACATGCTAAGATACATACGTAATAAATATATGTATTAAAATGTTGCAAACTCTGTAGGAGAAAATGCTACTAATAAAGATACGTAAACATTGTTTTAAATACTTATAAAATATTCATTTTTTAGCGGGCCTGCTTGAGAAGCCCCGTTTAAATAACAATAAAGTAATGTATAAGTCTAATTGTAGTATTTTTAATGAAGCAAGCTATTTGTAACGACGCTGATGAAGGAATCGCACCAATGATACATTTTTAGGCCATTCCGGGAATCGAAGCCGGGACCCTTGGCTCGCTGGTCAGGCATGCAGGTTTCGGCTGAATATATTTATTTTTACGAAATACTTTTCTCTAGCACTTTACTACCAGAAATAAACGGGTAAGCCCCAAGACTGCTGCATTTCTCTTTTGAACCATCTAAGACTCCAATTTGACAGTAGACATGGCACCTGACAATGGCCACAAGCGTGAGATAAAAGCTGATGTCGACCAGGTGAAATGTGTAACAGCATTTGCCATGCGTTTGTTGACCTCTAAGGGACGTCACAGGGCGAGGTGTGTACCCACATTTGCGTGTCATTGACATTCGAACCCTCCAACACCGCCCGAATGAGAGAGATAAAATAATAAAATTATTGATGTACCGTCATTTTTTTCAGGGCTGAAATGTGAAAACAGTCAAAGTTATTATTTATGCTTTCTCCTGCTAGATATCACCGATGGCATACGAACCCGGGACTTGTGGCGTTTGTCGACCATGCAGGGAATTTAACTCTGGACCTTTTGCAGAGTGTGTGTAATAAAATAAACTTGAACCCTAGGACAGCTACAAATACAGTCCCGGGCAGTTAATGTATCACTATGTAAGGTTAAACCCTCATTTTCAAGCATACAGGGAATCGAAATCAGGACCCCTCGCAAAGTGTGTGTAATAAATAAACTTGAACCCTAGGACAGCTACAAATACGGTCTAGGGCAGTTAATGTATCACTATGAACGGTTAAACCTACATTTTCAAACATACAGGGAATCTAACTCTGGACCTTCGCAAAGTGTGTGTAATAAAATAAACTTGAACCCTAGGACAGCTACAAATACGGTCCAGGGCAGTTAATGTATCACTATGTAAGGTTAAACCCTCATTTTCAAGCATACAGGGAATCGAAATCAGGACCCCTCGCAAAGTGTGTGTAATAAAATAAACTTGAACCCCTAGGACAGCTACAAATACAATCTAGGGCAGTTAATGTATCACTATGAACGGTTAAACCTACATTTTCAAGCATACAGGGAATCTAACTCTGGACCTTCGCAAAGTGTGTGTAATAAAATAAACTTGAACCCTAGGACAGCTACAAATACGGTCCAGGGCTGTTAATGTATCACTATGAAGGGTTAAACATACATTTTCAAGCATACAGGGAATCGAGATCAGGACCCCTCGCAAAGTGTGTGTAATAAAATAAACTTGAACCCTAGGACAGCTACAAATACAGTCTAGGGCAGTTAATGTATCACTATGAACGGTTAAACCTACATTTTCAAGCATACAGGGAATCTAACTCTGGACCTTCGCAAAGTGTGTGTAATAAAATAAACTTGAACCCTAGGACAGCTACAAATACGGTCCAGGGCTGTTAATGTATCACTATGAAGGGTTAAACATACATTTTCAAGCATACAGGGAATCGAGATCAGGACCCCTCGCAAAGTGTGTGTAATAAAATAAACTTGAACCCTAGGACAGCTACAAATACAGTCTAGGGCAGTTAATGTATTACTATGAACGGTTAAACCTACATTTTCAAGCATACAGGGAATCTAACTCTGGACCTTCGCAAAGTGTGTGTAATAAAATAAACTTGAACCCTAGGACAGCTACAAATACGGTCCAGGGCTGTTAATGTATCACTATGAAGGGTTAAACATACATTTTCAAGCATACAGGGAATCGAGATCAGGACCCCTCGCAAAGTGTGTGTAATAAAATAAACTTGAACCCTAGGACAGCTACAAATACAGTCTAGGGCAGTTAATGTATCACTATGAACGGTTAAACCCTCATTTTCACCCCATATCTGGAATCGAACTAGGGTCCTTGGCTAGGCAAACAAACAAATTATCATGCGCGAAGAAACAGGCCTCGGTACACATGCACGACAGACAAGCGTGAGAAAAGAGCTGATCTTGACTAGGTGAAATGTGTAACATGTTATGTCCAAAAGGTGAAAAATCAATTATTATTCTATAATAATATTTCTGTATGTCACCAATTAATAAGTACTATGATGTATTCATAAAAAATAAACACATAGTTTTGTTGATCACAATAACCAATCTGTAATTATAAACTTTAAACCAAATTGTTCTAATATGTTTAGCAAAATTTAAATTTTTCAAAAATAAATTATTTGTTAATTACCCGAAATTATTTGGTATATGTGAAAAAAAAGTATGTTAGTCTTATAGATCATGAAAAAACTAATCCTGATTTTTATTTTGAATTCAATTTTCCCGGTTAGATTCTATAATATTGAGTACTATGGCGCGGATTTGTTTAGCTTACACTGAATATTTATTAAAACTTATACACAACCTCCCATCGTTCTACATGTCTAATACTTGTCACAAGAAATAAGTAAGGCTGAATAAATTAGATTTACTAAGGGAATACATCTCAATTTTCCAGAGTTGGAAGCGGAAAACGGTTTATGAAAATTTACCCCAAAAAATAGCTTGCGGTGGGATCAAACCCCCGACTTCCCTATAACCTGTTTCTAAAATGGAAACTCAAGCGTAATTACCTAGTGATCTGGCACACATATTATTTCTAGACCACACGAGCTCGATGATATAATAACTAATATTAACGCAAAACAAATTAGCCACTTAAGCCTCAAGCCAAAATTAGAGGAAGGGTGCCCACATTTGCATAGATGGAGAGTGAAAAAACAGCCCCCGGGTCTAGGACAGCACTATCGCAAAATACTAAGTTGCACGGAGTTCGAATCCTGGTCCACTGACTCACACCTTCTTTTGTCAGTTAGGGGTCTCCGGCTCAAATGAATATATTTGACATAGGTTTGGTAACAACATAATTACTTTTATTTTGAAAATTACTCTAGTTGTACACAAAAAAAACCAATCCTCCCTAATTTATCACTATGAAAGGTTAAACCACCATTTTCATCCATACTGGAAATTGAACCTGGACACTTGGCTCAGTGAACAGACATGCTAACGCCTCACATCAAGTGACCTTTCACAAGTGTCTTCTTAGACGTCTTGAGCAATGAAGTGAGACACTCGACAGAGATTAAATCAAAACTCTATTAACAGCCAAATACCAGTCTCAAACGTCTCTTCAGAGATAGAGAGAGAGAGATAGAGAGAACCATCCTTTAAGATCTAATCTCTACCACTTGTACAGAGTAAGAATGTTTCTCAACTACTTTAAGCGCACAGTCAAACTTAAGGTGAACGTACTGAACAGGAATCTCGCAGTTGCAGAAGATATTGTTATACTTTCCCAATTTTCACTCCGGCGCAAATGGGCATGCCGTCTAAATGTCAGGCTCATCTATTTCTTAGGGAGGGGTTCACTGTCAGACGAGATATATCGTCTAAATGGTAAATTTGCCGTTCTTTAACCGATGGAGCCTCTGAGAGAGTGTTTATTTTTTCCAGCCGCGCAAATGCGGTTACACATCACGCCCTGTGTTGTAAGGAGGTAGGAGGGTTCAATCCCTACAAGTTTGACAAGTCCTATATTGTTCAAATATGGGCACACTTCTTCTAAATTCAAACTTACCAATTATCAATCCGTTAGCGTTATTAATACTTAAGGAGTTCGAGGTTCAAATCTCGGTCGGGTAAACTAGGGGTGTTTTTAACTCTCCCTCTATGCAAATGCGGGCTCAAACCTCCCAATTATCAATCCATTAGCGTGTGCCAGCCAGTGGACCAGGATTCGAACTCCGTGCAACTTAGTATTTTGCGATAGTGCTGTCCTAGACCCGGGGGCTGTTTTTTCACTCTCCATCTATGCAAATGTGGGCACCCTTCCTCTAATTTTGGCTTGAGGCTTAAGTGGCTAATTTGTTTTGCGTTAATATTAGTTATTATATCATCGAGCTCGTGTGGTCTAGAAATAATATGTGTGCCAGATCACTAGGTAATTACGCTTGAGTTTCCATTTTAGAAACAGGTTATAGGGAAGTCGGGGGTTTGATCCCACCGCAAGCTATTTTTTGGGGTAAATTTTCATAAACCGTTTTCCGCTTCCAACTCTGGAAAATTGAGATGTATTCCCTTAGTAAATCTAATTTATTCAGCCTTACTTATTTCTTGTGACAAGTATTAGACATGTAGAACGATGGGAGGTTGTGTATAAGTTTTAATAAATATTCAGTGTAAGCTAAACAAATCCGCGCCATAGTACTCAATATTATAGAATCTAACCGGGAAAATTGAATTCAAAATAAAAATCAGGGATTAGTTTTTTCATGATCTATAAGACTAACATACTTTTTTTTCACATATACCAAATAATTTCGGGTAATTAACAAATAATTTATTTTTGAAAAATTTAAATTTTGCTAAACATATTAGAACAATTTGGTTTAAAGTTTATAATTACAGATTGGTTATTGTGATCAACAAAACTATGTGTTTATTTTTTATGAATACATCATAGTACTTATTAATTGGTGACATACAGAAATATTATTATAGAATAATAATTGATTTTTCACCTTTTGGACATAACATGTTACACATTTCACCTAGTCAAGATCAGCTCTTTTCTCACGCTTGTCTGTCGTGCATGTGTACCGAGGCCTGTTTCTTCGCGCATGATAATTTGTTTGTTTGCCTAGCCAAGGACCCTAGTTCGATTCCAGATATGGGGTGAAAATGAGGGTTTAACCGTTCATAGTGATACATTAACTGCCCTAGACTGTATTTGTAGCTGTCCTAGGGTTCAAGTTTATTTTATTACACACACTTTGCGAGGGGTCCTGATCTCGATTCCCTGTATGCTTGAAAATGTATGTTTAACCCTTCATAGTGATACATTAACAGCCCTGGACCGTATTTGTAGCTGTCCTAGGGTTCAAGTTTATTTTATTACACACACTTTGCGAAGGTCCAGAGTTAGATTCCCTGTATGCTTGAAAATGTAGGTTTAACCGTTCATAGTGATACATTAACTGCCCTAGACTGTATTTGTAGCTGTCCTAGGGTTCAAGTTTATTTTATTACACACACTTTGCGAGGGGTCCTGATCTCGATTCCCTGTATGCTTGAAAATGTATGTTTAACCCTTCATAGTGATACATTAACAGCCCTGGACCGTATTTGTAGCTGTCCTAGGGTTCAAGTTTATTTTATTACACACACTTTGCGAAGGTCCAGAGTTAGATTCCCTGTATGCTTGAAAATGTAGGTTTAACCGTTCATAGTGATACATTAACTGCCCTAGACTGTATTTGTAGCTGTCCTAGGGTTCAAGTTTATTTTATTACACACACTTTGCGAGGGGTCCTGATCTCGATTCCCTGTATGCTTGAAAATGTATGTTTAACCCTTCATAGTGATACATTAACAGCCCTGGACCGTATTTGTAGCTGTCCTAGGGTTCAAGTTTATTTTATTACACACACTTTGCGAAGGTCCAGAGTTAGATTCCCTGTATGCTTGAAAATGTAGGTTTAACCGTTCATAGTGATACATTAACTGCCCTAGATTGTATTTGTAGCTGTCCTAGGGGTTCAAGTTTATTTTATTACACACACTTTGCGAGGGGTCCTGATTTCGATTCCCTGTATGCTTGAAAATGAGGGTTTAACCTTACATAGTGATACATTAACTGCCCTGGACCGTATTTGTAGCTGTCCTAGGGTTCAAGTTTATTTTATTACACACACTTTGCGAAGGTCCAGAGTTAGATTCCCTGTATGTTTGAAAATGTAGGTTTAACCGTTCATAGTGATACATTAACTGCCCTAGACCGTATTTGTAGCTGTCCTAGGGTTCAAGTTTATTTATTACACACACTTTGCGAGGGGTCCTGATTTCGATTCCCTGTATGCTTGAAAATGAGGGTTTAACCTTACATAGTGATACATTAACTGCCCGGGACTGTATTTGTAGCTGTCCTAGGGTTCAAGTTTATTTTATTACACACACTCTGCAAAAGGTCCAGAGTTAAATTCCCTGCATGGTCGACAAACGCCACAAGTCCCGGGTTCGTATGCCATCGGTGATATCTAGCAGGAGAAAGCATAAATAATAACTTTGACTGTTTTCACATTTCAGCCCTGAAAAAAATGACGGTACATCAATAATTTTATTATTTTATCTCTCTCATTCGGGCGGTGTTGGAGGGTTCGAATGTCAATGACACGCAAATGTGGGTACACACCTCGCCCTGTGACGTCCCTTAGAGGTCAACAAACGCATGGCAAATGCTGTTACACATTTCACCTGGTCGACATCAGCTTTTATCTCACGCTTGTGGCCATTGTCAGGTGCCATGTCTACTGTCAAATTGGAGTCTTAGATGGTTCAAAAGAGAAATGCAGCAGTCTTGGGGCTTACCCGTTTATTTCTGGTAGTAAAGTGCTAGAGAAAAGTATTTCGTAAAAATAAATATATTCAGCCGAAACCTGCATGCCTGACCAGCGAGCCAAGGGTCCCGGCTTCGATTCCCGGAATGGCCTAAAAATGTATCATTGGTGCGATTCCTTCATCAGCGTCGTTACAAATAGCTTGCCTCATTAAAAATACTACAATTAGACTTATACATTACTTTATTGTTATTTAAACGGGGCTTCTCAAGCAGGCCCGCTAAAAAATGAATATTTTATAAGTATTTAAAACAATGTTTACGTATCTTTATTAGTAGCATTTTCTCCTACAGAGTTTGCAACATTTTAATACATATATTTATTACGTATGTATCTTAGCATGTGTACTGGTTTGTTCCCGTTGTAAATTAATAACACCGCCTTATAGTTAAAATAATTTCAAGATCTATATAATTGTATTACTTAGGATTTTTTTTGTAAAAGTTTAATATATCATTATATCAAAATATTTTTTGCGAACATCATTTAACTGAATTTCTTTGTTGTTTGAGTTGCTAATTTGCTTAGTGTAAATGTTATATATCATGTCATCAGCTATAGTTTCATATTTAAAACTTATCAACAACAACAACAACATATTAATTTATGTGAAGGTTATATATTAGTGAATTTAAATGTATAATTGTATTACTTATGAATTTATTGCCAAAGTTTTATATATATCAAAATATATCGCGAAAATAACATTTCTTTGTTGTTTAAGTGTTGTGTGAATAAATATTATAAACTGTTTTAACGTCTACAACCGAACTCTCTCTCTCTCTCTCCCCCTAGAACAGTACTCCGACCGCTGATTTTGGTGTAGACACCGCATCTCCTTATTGTCTTTGATTCTCCAGCCAAACATATTCTACCAAGAATTTAAAAAATTATAATAACACATAAATCAATATTATTTAGGTCTTGTGAATTGTACAAGTAACTAAGCGAGGCTCTGCCTGTATGATTGGTTGGTTGAGAAATTCGAACACTGATGGTATTTCCAGCTCTCCTTCCATGCAAATGCGAGTACACTTACCTCTCATAAATACTTTCACTATTCCTACCCCGTTTGGATGTTTAAATTATTGTCCAAGTAGTAATTAAATATATACGTGCTATCCCAAGATATTGAAAAAAAATGTTTAGTTACTAGATAGTGCAGAATGATCCTATAAATACAAGTTTATTTAGCCTAGAACCTCTGTCTCAAACATTATGAATAAAATAATTAAATCATACAAGTTTATTTAGCCTGGAAGTTTGGTCTCAAACATTAATTAATTCCTTTTACTTTGCTTTCTCTTTGGCAGTGGTAGCAATATAACGCCACCACAATTATAATTTATAAGTGAACGTGTGTGTGTGTGCTCACATTTTATATTTTATTCTGGTATTGTTGCCCCATGTATATTGGCATCTCCTTCTAGTCACAACATATTACAGGGTTTAAAAACAACAACATTTTATTGCTAGTTTTTTTATTGACAATCAACAATTAATGTATTTAAAACATTCATAACGAGAAGCTACAAAAACAACAACAACATAGATTGATTTTTTAGGCCTTGTGACCAATACAAGTAATTAAGATTAGAGTGCAACATGTGATAGCAAGGAAAAAACCATATAGTCACTAAAAACATCAGGAGAGAATATAATTTTTTACCATCTAGAAAATGAGTACGAGTCACATCCAAAATAGTACAGGACACGCTGCGAGGCACTAGAATGTCTATTGACAATGTCTCCAATATTTTTACATGGAAATCTTACTCTTCCAACATTCTCGAGCACGATAACGTTCGGTTCATTGGGGATCTCTTCCGATAGCATAACGTTATAACTTTTGTTTTTCTCAAGTTCGTTTAAGCACTTTACACGGTTGTATTCTTCTTTCTCGATCCTGTCTAACGCGTTGCACAATACCTCTTCGTCCCAACAGGCATCCTGGTGAGCAGTATTTTGAGATGTTTGATGACATTGATGTTTGTGGCGAATAAGGCTGGAGAGCTTTGCGTAGGCCCCCTTACAAATGCAGCATTTATATGGCATAATTGTAATCGGAAATGCAACGAAAGAAATATCCCTGTGAAAAAAAACCTCTCGCTCAAGCGGCAACGTTCTCTACTCACAAACTGCGTTCCCCCTCTCAAAATGTCTGCCACTAGCTCCAATGACGTCAGCAGAGTTCTACGACAACATGAGTGCGCCTAGTTTATTAATTCACTTTTAAACATTACACTTTGTCCTCCGAGATATATCATACAACGTGCTTAGATTTAAACCGCTTACAATCCAAATAATAGGCAGACTTTGGAAGTAAGACGTTACCGAATCTGGCCAGACCGATTATGTAGTCATCGGCGTTTCACCAATAATTTTAACGTTTGGATAAGTTTTGTACATTGTTAAACACTCGAGATTTGCGGGTTCTTCGGATTTTACCTCCTCCTCCTCCTCCTCTAGTGCTGGGCACTCGGGTGACTCTGGCTGTGAGTACTGGTTGGCAGACGACTCTGACTGTGAGCACGCGGGTGACTCTGGCTGTGAGTACTGGTAGGCAGACGACTCTGGCGGTGGGCACGCCGGTGACTCTGGGGGTGGGTACGCCGGTGACTCTGGGGGCGGGTACGCCGGTGACTCTGGGGGCGGGTACGCCGGTGACTCTGGGGGCGGGGGCGTTGACTGCGGTGCCGTGAAGGGTGGTGGTGGCGGGTGGTATGGAGCTCTGAAGGGTGCTGGAGGCCTTGGCAACACGGCCACGACGTCCCCTTGGCGGAAATTGTACACAGCACATGTCATATCACACAGGTAAGTCTCCTCGATTCTCTCGTAGGGTAGTACTTTAGTCGCTCTTATCGTGTGACAGGTAGAGTCGCAAAACTCGATGTAGCCTCGCTCCTCTCTGTCTTGGTTCACTATTTTGTAAATTACCTGTCTATCGCTCACAACCACACTGTGAATATTTTCTCCTGTCATATAGGCACAACCCGTAACCGTATGACCCACAAACGTTAAATTAAACATGGTGAGCGTACCCGTGAGCTATAAAACGTGCTGTATGGTTTGTAGGGTCCACCGTGCACAAGTATTAACTACCCGTCTGCCCGATGTTGTTGTTGTTAACTGCTTGACTCTTAAACACGTTCAAAGTTCACAATGGTAGGTGAACCGGGTTTTACTCCGGCGCAGGTAAATACCAATTTTTCGTTATTAAGCTCGCACACGTCTTCATCTGTTAGAGTACCGAAACGACAAGGTAAAAATACACAAAACTCGCCATCTAGATAGGCTATTAGGCGTCTCCCGAACTTTGTATTGACAGCCTTTAATTTATCCAGCGAGTACTTTTGATCCACTGTTAGATCACTCAATTTTACGGTCTGCACGGCGTCAACAATATTCACCAACTGTTGTAACTTGTCCATCTTGAACCGCTCTACAGACGCTTATAAATAGATGACCCTATATACCCAACCCCCTACGAGATGGCCCTCTCGTGATCTATTCTTGTCTCGACTTGTCTTGTCAACCCGCCAAACCGGCGCCAGTCATCAGGGAAAACCCATTACCAAATAGGGGGTGGGGGACCTAATTCAATGTCGTGTTGCAACACCAGGAAAACCCATTGCCAGGGTCAATGACCTCAATTCTTGTCTCAACACGTTTTGTCGATCCAGCGACGGGTCTCGATGACGTCACAGGGTGATTGAGGTGAGAGGAGAGGGTGAGGGGAAAGTGCGCACCCGTGATGCGCAGTGATCACTACTCGGTAAGCGAACGAGCAGAGGAGATGCCCTCCATTCTACGCAAGACAGACTGCCCTGGACTGTATTTGTAGCGGTCTTAGGGCGCAAGTTTAATTTCGGACGCACACCTGCTTGATTAATTCTAGACAATTTGAAACTATCGTGGTTCGAATCCCTTGGTTGAATAATCTTTTTAGACAGACAATTTTTTTCAAAGATTTTGAGCTATTTTTTTTCTACATGAAAACACTCATATTTTTAATGCACCCGTTATACTTTTTATCCTCCTGGTTATTTCTAGTCGATTAGAATTAGTTGTTTGTATATATTTTAATTCTAGTCACCCCATGAGACCTTCTAGTTCGAGTTTCTACCAAAAGATGGCTGTAGCTTCTAGAAACAGAGTAGCCAAAATTAGCTTTGAGTCCACGACCTCTGTGACAAGGGGTGGGACTTGGGGGGTGGGTTGGCGGGAAAGACGAGTTCAAGAAACTTTAAACGTTTGCTTATTGCAACATAAAATTTTCCACGACCTCTGTGACAAGGGGTGGGACTTGGGGGGGTGGGTTGGCGGGAAAGACGAGTTCAAGAAACTTTAAACGTTTGCTTATTGCAACATAAAATTTTCCACTGGGAGGCAACTGACCCCCTCCTACCCCCTAAACATTGCCACTCAACGTCAGTGACGTAGGGATGGGGGAGGGGGAAAAAGTGAAAGGAGAGGAGGTATGACGCGATGAGGGGGCTTGCTCGCATTCAACTGAGTGCTGCCAGAGGGCACGGTCATGCTGTCCTCGCGAGTAGGGTTGGTGAAAGGGGCCTTATGGTTGACTCGCACTCTTCAGCACGCTGCCGTCAGGAGAGCTTCGTGCTCCGTGTTCCTCCCCATACGTGGTCACTACTCGGTAAGCGGCCGACCCCCTCCATTCTACGCAGGACAGTCGTAGCGAGAGGTTCGTGCAGAGACGTATGCTCACCATCCAAATAAAATATACTCCAATGTCCTTCCCCATAACCCTTATATGAATATTTAATTAACAATCATTAATAAATAAGAAAAAAAAGACCCACACAAGTACCAACATGTTCAACGTGTGGTGGGGGTGTAGGGGAGGGGGTTGTAGGGGAGGGGGGAGGGGGTGTAGGGGAGGAAATTTCGTAATCAACTGGTGGAGATTTTGTAATCAGAGCGGAGGGGTGGGGGTGGAGGGGGGAGGGAGGGGGGGGGGAGGGGGTGGGGGGTCTAATTATAGCAGCCAATCAGAGGCCAGATCTATTTATAGCGACCTATCCGCGTCTGATCTCATACGCCCCACCATACTACTAACTTGTGATTCAAAGCCGGATCTTCCAGTCTTAAGTAGGAGAGTTTAAAACGAAAGTGACGCCTTAGACCGTTCGGCCACTGAAGCGGGTTATTAAAAATGAAAAATAGGTTGGGTAAAACGATGGGAAATATTGTTATTTTTATTAGCCCTATAGGATTCCATTTCGCTTAGAGAATTCAAGAGCCCACCCATCTCATCGTCAACTAACCGGGATATTAGATACAAGATTACGATAAGACCAGAAAACATGGAGAATTGCTTTTTGTTTTTGTATTTTTTTTACTTGGCAACATTGGAATTTAGACTAATTGAATAATTTTTTTTTACCTGCTTCATTAGTCTAACATGGCACACTAACGTTGTACTAGACTGCCGATGACAAGGAGATCGGTGTTGGGTGTACTTAAAAGTGTTTTCCAAAATTGTTTTCCACCCCTCATCCACGCAAATGTGGTTACACCACCTATAAATTCAACCTTCATTAACTCTAACTTATTAGCGTAATTAGTATATATGACCCGCCTCGGTGGCGTAGTTGGCTAACGCGCCAGTCGTGTTGAGCTCGACTGCCGAGGACGGGGAGATCGAGGTTCGAATCTCGGTCGGGTGAACTGAGGAGGTTTTCCCTAAATGGTTTTCCACGCAAAATGCGGGTTCACTTCCTCTAAATTCAACCTTCCCAATTCCTAACCCATTAGTGTAATAAGTACTTAAGCGTATTACCCGAACGGGTAGTAAGACGCGGTGCTAAGTATTATATTATTATTATTATTATTATTATTATTATTATTATTAGTATATATGCGTATAACCTAACCGGTAGTAAGACACGATGCTAAAAAGCTATATATATATTTATTTATTTTTTAATTCAGTAAAACGGTATCAGTGGTCTCATTCTACTGTTTTATAAAGTATAGGCCTATATAAAAAAACCGCACTACGATGTGACACGTTGTCTGAGTTATATTACCTACCTAGGTTAGGTGTTATCCGTGGGATAAAACGGGCTCTTAAGTCATAAACTTAAATTATAGTATTATTTTCATAGAAGGACAGTTAAAAGAATCCAAAAAATAATTTTGGTCAATATTGATGACGTTTTAACTATATAATTAGTGTTATTTTATAGGTATTGACAGTATTTATCATTAGTGTTATTTACAGATTACAAGACTTGATCCAGTAACTTTCTAGCTGTCTTCCTATGAAAATTGTATACTTTATCTAAGCTATGCTAGAAGTAAATGGATTGACTCAGCTGGGTCCCACATTTTATAACCCGTCGTGAGAACTATAAGATTTGACCAAATTGGGATTAGAAACAAAGTAGTATATCTCATAGGCTGTACATAGCCTTAAGCTTTAAACATCTATATTCTATAATAATAAAAATGTTTGTTTGTATGTGTGTGTTTTTTGTGTGCGACGCCCAGCCAAATCAACGGCAAGCAGAGATATGAAATTGTTAACATAGATGGACGGAAGGGGGTCTGAATGCACTTCGAAGCCGGATTTTTAAAATTTTTAATTAGCTTTTTAATTAGGCTATTTTAACAAATTTTTGAAGAAAATATTTTTAACTGGTTTAAAATTATTTTTCAAAGATAACGTTGCAAAATGAAATCGGGCACCATAAGGGAGGGGGGGGGGCTTATATAATTCTTATACCAAAGTGGGTCATGGGCAATGCCGTGCGGGATTGCTAGTTATAACTGAGATTAAATAAACTTAGATTAAATAAAATGCCCTTGTCTAATCTAAACGTTGAGTTAGAAACGCTTTAAAGTAATAAAATAATTTTGGTATGACAGAAATTTATTTGTTTATATTTATCAATAACTTGTCAAATATAAGTGATAAATGGTATCCAAACAGTACCTCGTCTCGCGCATCAGTCAAACATACCTCAATTAGCTTGACAAGTTTTTTTGGGTATACTAAACATAGCTAAAATCTCATAATTCCTTTTTTTTTTAACTGAAATAAAGACCTTATTAAAATCTCTGTATAATTGATGCACCATATTGTCGTATTCTCACTTTTTTTTAAATAATATATTCGTAAATGATCAGTTGTTGATCTATTTTGTTTGGATCCACATTGATGATCCCCAATTGTTTCCTCTGCATATGGCATCAATCTCATTAAAATTATGTTAGATAGCATGTCTTTGCATGTTGGTAATAGTGAGGTACCTCTATAGTTATTACACTTGGTTTAGTCTCCTTTTTTTTGAAAATGGGTCTTAGCCTAAAATATCTTCCGTGCTTTCTTGTGGTAGTACCTTCTGGTTCCACATGGAACATAAAATTTTCTGAATTTATATTACTAAAATCTCACTACTTCCCTTTGTTAATTCTGCTGGAATTGAATTATACCTGGAGATTTATAGTTCTTTTAGCTTCTTAATAACTTATTTTACTCCACCAATATTTTGATCAAAGACTAGTGGTTCAGCAGTATGGATTTTTACACAATCACCCGATTCGGACTCTTCATGAACATTCACAAATGTGTCTGAAGTAATCGTTCTATCTACTTAAATCATCGCTTGATTTTTGCCCTCAGGTTATCATCATCATCTTTCACTAAATTTATACCCTAGCCTGTTAACTTTTCCTATATCCGTTAGTACATAAACACATTTTCCTGATATTCTTATTTTTGAAATTTGTTCTAACTTGCTAAACTTACCCTTTAAATATTCTCTTTCCGAATCTGGTATTTGCCTTCCTTTTTACATTCCTTAATGGTTTTAAGCTCAATTCATTATGATTTCTAACTGTCAGTAAGGTTCAATTTAATAAAACAAATTGTAAGTACCTAGAGTATTCACAAATGTACTGTATATTTTCCTATTGACTCATTACACATTACATCACCAACATTTATATTTACAAATGGTATTTTGTCTTTAGTATATTTACATAATATTAAATAATACCATCTTTGTCTACATTGGGAGCAATGACATCCAATCATTCATAACATCTCCAGCAACACAATAAGTTAAGATTACACTCATCCTTAAAACATTCATACATTACTGTATATAATATTATATCAAACAATAGCTACTTAATTCATTTCGGTAGTTCATTTTTATTTGTATATAATAGTAGGCATGGTTATAATTTTAATGTATTCTACTTGTTAATGACAAAACAAAATTGTTTATTTTATTTATAGTTGTATTTATTATTTAACACTCAATAACATATTTTTTTTATGGACATAGCTATCGAGTAGGCAAGCACAGGATATATTTATTTGAAGTTTTTTTTTAGATATGTTAACAAAAAATCATACTCGCGTCAGTGGCATCTGAACTAAGTTACTGACTATTATATAGTTTTGTTTTCCGATGACTGGGAGTTCGGTGTTGGAATCCTGGTTGGGTGTTTAAAGGGTGTATTTCTTACAAATTGATTTACAAGTCCCTCTACACAAAATTAAGGGTACATTTCTTCTAAATAAAACCTTCCTAATTATGTTTGATACGTCGATTACCGTTATGAATAGTTAAAATTCTATTCTTTAGAAAAAAAAAGGTCTTCAAATAGTTTCTGACAAAGATAAATAAGAGATAAACGTAACTAACATTCCATAAGATTGTTTCTTAAATTAATTGGATTTGATGGTGTAACTATCATAAATTAAATATAGTTTTAAATTCATCTTTCAACGCAATTTAAACCTAAACAAAAACTAAAAGTTTTTTTTTTTTTCAAAATAAGAATTTGGATTTGGTTGAAATAAAATGAGAATAATCCAGATATTTAAAAATCTTGAATAATATTAAATTTAAGAGGTTATTTGTTTGCCATGAGCGTTGCGCGCACGATATCTACCCCAAGCAGAGGGCTGACATTTAAAAAATTAGTAGCCCCTGTACACAAACATATGCACCTCGAAGCTGGAATTTTCAATTCTTGATTAGATTTTTTTTTAAATTTATTAGAATCTGGGTAGGAAGAAATAAAATGTTTTTTTTTTCTGCCTGCTTAGAGCAAAGATGAGCGTTGTTCGTATTGCGTGGCTACCCCGGGCAACGCCGAGTACTTACTTGTGCTAATCTTGAATATAATAAAATATTAAAATTTTAATACCACAAAGGCTCTGCAATAAAATAAAATAATATAAATTGTTCTCAGTCACATGTTTTTGATAATACGACCTCGAATGTTTTATTAAATGTACTTCATGACATCTATAATATATTATTTTACTAATGAATCGATGAAAGTATTGTGTTACAAAGCCTTACAATACCACCTCGTTTCCTAAATATTGTTATTTTATATTCATATACAGTATATATACATTTAATAATATTATGCAGTATACAAGTGGTAAATATTACATAGGTATTTTCTTTGGTTTCGTAAATTTTTGGATTTCGCCCTGAAGCTGTAGAAAAAAAATTTTTTGTCGAGTGCGTTGGTAGACATAAAAAACTGTTTTGTCTTTCTTTGGAAAACAAGATCTGTAGGCCAACAGATTTTAAAAATTTGCAAATATCCATGCAAAATTTGACTCACATAAACAAGGGTTTTATATTATATTTTTTTTACAAAAGTTTCACTTGTATTTTAATAGATAGATATCCGGAGTAGAATGTAAGGACACCTTTATTTAATGTTCTTAGCAAAGAGCTTTAAAGTAAAACGAAACTATAAAGTCGGTTTTTTAATTGACATTTAAATCGGAATCATTGTGGGCCAACATATGTCACTAGCACACTCGACTAAAAAATAAATCATTTTCTTCGTGACATGTCACTTAAACATGTTGAAAACATGGCTTCGATAAGATCAATACAGGTTTTCAATTAGTAATAATTGGTTACAAAAAAAAAGTTCTCTAACAAATGTTTATAAATAAGGTAGTCAGCATGAAGAACCAGTATTTTGAAACACTGAAAACATAATACTTAATAATTTCCTCTTTTTTTATTTAGGAATCTAATACAAAAATAATAACACTAAACTTTCAAACACTTGTTTTTGAATGTATCTAGGTTATTTTCACTTTGGAAAAGTTTTTTAATTATTTTTATCCCTCGTGTTATTGCAATTTCCAACATTCTATTTAACTCTAGTTCAAGTTGTTAATGTTGTTTCGGATATGAAGTTATGATCAAAAGTTTTTTTAACTTATACATTTAAGGGAGTGAAAGAACCCACCTTAAATATTTGATGGCATCATTTAATATATTAACATTTTTATTTTTACCACGATTAAAGACGTTTAGTTTGAAATTAAAGCTGTATCACATATAAAACGTAGAGATGAATACTGAACATTTAAAAAAAATTACTAACACACAAACTTTCTAAATTTCATTAAAACTGATATCACAAAACAAGATAATTAGGACCCTACTACCATTTAAAATGTTTTAGTTAATTTATTGGAAGATAAGTTTTTTTAAAAAGAGTAAACTACATTCCCTATTCAAGAGAACATACAACGAATGTTCAACATTTCCGCATTTGAACTGTGAAACATTTTCATGCTATAATCATATTCTCTTTCACTTGAAACTGTTTGTTCTACGTAATATTTTGGCAGTAAAACCTTCCTTTTTTTAACTGAAAGATTCTGAATCGAAACAAATGAACGCACTCGTTGTTTTAGGCTAATAGGTTCGCATTTGATTTCTGAATAAATTCCAATGAACATTTATTTTAAAATCTCATTTCATTACTAAATAATAGGTTTTTAAATTATCCGTTTATCATACATTGTCGACAAGAGTTTTATATGCTATAGATGTTTTATAACTTAAAATATTTGAAATTGGGCTAGTATGTTTCGAATAAAAATATTTCAAATTGTTTCAAAATAATATTATAGGCTTATCAGCAATATTTAGTTTACTTGACGTTAAACTATCACTGATTCCTGATGTTTTGGCCACTGAGCGAAGATAAAATTGCCCAAGCTCTTGAGCTGTCTAGGGGTCAAAGTTCATCGTCCGGAACACCGAGGTTTGTTAATTAGTTCAAAAGGTATGGGGGTAATAAGGAGAGGAGGGGGGTGTTCAGACGAGATTCAACTAGAAATTGGCTAAACGACCTGGCGGTCAGTTCCTGGTGTCCCCGGCAGGCGGAGACACTTGTCTCGGGACTAGATGGTAAGGGCTGTAGCGGTGCATGCTGGGAAATATCGGCCTCGGTAGTCGGACCTCCGTCGACGACGAAGACGACGAAGAAGGTGAGGGTGACCCGGAGGAACTGGAGGAGGAGGTGGGTGGAGGGGGAGGGGTGAGCTGCGGGTGCGAGTGAGCGTTGGGTGGGGGCGGTGGAGGGGTGGTCCCAACAACCCTGGGGGTAGACCACCGTGTACCGGGGAAGACCACGGTGACGCTTGCCCGCCGGCGGTGGCCCAGAGATGGGCCGGGAGAGGCATGTGCAGCGGCGGAGGACCCCGGCCGTACATCCCAGGAGGTGGTCCCGCGGCGCCGTTGAGCAGTAGAGCGTGTAGCTCGGCCGGGGTGTACGGGGGTCCTGGGCCGCCACCCCCGGTCCGTCCCCACATCTGCAGATGCGCGCGCGCCTTTTCCATCATGGCGGCTGAGAAGAGACTGTTGTTGTTCTCGGCGTCCATCTCGGAGTAAAGGCGCAGAGGGGAGCGCAGGAAATGCTGCTCCATGAATATAGCATCCATCGGGTCCCTGGAACAACAAGAAGATTGAAGTTAATGAAGTTCTACAGTACCTTTCATTTAAAGTCAAGAGAACTATCTACCGTAGTGTTGAGACGCGCAGCAGACGTCCAGAAATCCCTGATTAGTTGATAAGTGGCTTATTTCAAAATATAACTCACGCCAAAATGGAGGAGAAGGGTATCAACATGATCCTATATCATTCATCCTCAAAACTTCGCCTTTCATATACTGTACGTCTTATAATTAATTGTATTGAGTTGCATCTTAATTAGCTTGGAATGCACAATGTACTGCACGTGTACTTATTGGCTGAAAAAAAGCCACAATCGAATCGCAGGTGGCTGTGATATAAATGATCGCTCTTAGTAGCCGATTATATTCACACGTTCATCTCGGACTATGCCTTAAAAAAATATGAGTGATGAATGACACAGATCACTAGACAATCCCCTGGATGACGTGTTACAGTCAGAAGCCCTAGGTTCGATTCTTATGTCTGGTTATCAGTTTTAAATCTATTCGAATATGATGCGGATACAACTGATCGCCATAATAATTATATTAATTAATCCCCCAAGCTTTGAATGTCATGTATAATTAATTGTATAACGTTGCTTTCTTTCATGGCTTTATAGAATAATCAAAATAAAAACAGTTAAAGTGTGAAAAGATAATCATTAAAAGCTAAAATAAACTAATTTTTGACTATGTTATAGTTCTGATATTAAGGTTGATGGTAATTAATACTTATCTATCCTTTATCTCGCAAATAACGTAATCTTTACAACAATCTTTCGTGGTCGACACACTCGCTAAGACTGCCGATGACACACAGATAGGGGTTATAATACCAGTTTGGTGTACCAAGGGTGTTTTTCCTAAATGGTTTCACCTTCTCCCTCCATGGAAATGTGAGTACGCCTTCTCTAAATTCAACCTTACTCATCTCCAACACAGTAGCGTAATTAATACATATGCGTAAAACCCGAGCGAATATTAAGACGCGATGCTAATTTATTTTTTAAATTTTAACATAATCATGATATAATATTATAAGATGTTACTGAGGATGTTTTTGGGTTTGAAGCTTCAGAACCGCCATTTCCATAGGGAAGACAGCATTTTGAGAACATATCCCTTCAATCAGGCGGTGCCCTGAGTGATTTTCGACTTCGACTCTCTCTTCTAACAGTCTTTTAGCTTCCCCTTCTCTACCCTTTTCACTTAGGGTAGATTTTAACTCGCTGATATCCGCTACTGGCGTCAAAGTGTATTATTAACTGCAGTAGTAGATCCCACACAAGTGTTCCCGCAGTGTAAGGCGTCAGACACGTATTATAGTGTATTGCTGGTTATGGGGAGATTGAAGATTCAAATCTCGCCTGGGGGCAATGGATTGGTTTTTCACTTTTATTTTATTTAGTGATTTCCCTATTTTTTATTTTTTTCTCATACCAATGTAGTTAGGTCCAATCCGCCTCGGTGCGTAGTTAGCTAACGTGCTAGTCGTGTTGAGCTTGATTGCTGAGACGGGCAGATCGAGGTTCGAATCTCGGTCGTGTGAACTGGAAGTGGTTTTTCCTAAATGGTTTTCCACTCTCCCTCCACGCAAATGCGGGTTCACTTCATATATATTCAACCTTCCCAATTCCTAACCCATTAGCTTAACTAGTACTTAAGCGTATAACCCGAACGGGTAGTAAGACACGTGCTAAATTTTTAGTTAGGTCTATATTTCCTACAACTACTCTCCTTCATACTCCTAGATGTTAAACAGATCTTATTTACCTGTAGTGAGGTCCTGTTTTAACTAGACCATTTGGTATTTCATCTCTCTCTCTCTTTGTCTGTCTACCCAGTTGTATGTTCCACGTTAAGTGTCAAAATCTTAAACAGCTTTTAACGATATTTGGCAGGTACATTCTTTGAAATTTTGCCGAACGACATTTTTATTTAGTTTTTCGATCTGGTTATCCTTTTCAATATGCTACACAACCAAAAACGTTCTTCTTTTAATAGCTCATCCCAAATTATTTGAATTTAATCTTCTAACCAATCAATCGAGTACCTGGAACGTAGTTTTCTAAATTTTGATATACATTGTGAGTGACGTTTTAAACCACTTGGGAAAACTATTAATTTATATGAACATATTATACTACTCAAAACAGAATTGATTGATTTCAGCCTAACTCAATAGCCAATTAAAAATATTTACTTCAAATACAAGAAGAAACTATGGTAGGTATTTATTTCAACTGTAACTCTAAAGAGAAATTTTAAGACCGTAGTAACGATAATAACATGGAGGGAGTGAGGTATACTGTTCACAGAACTACTAGTAAGACTGTAGTAACGATAATAACATGGAGGGAGCGAGGTCTACTGTTCACAGAACTACTAGTAAGACTGTAGTAACAATAATAACATGGAGGGAGTGAGGTCTACTGTTCACAGAACTACTAGTAAGGCTGTAGTAACAATAATAACATGGAGGGAGGGAGGTCTACTGTTCACAGAACTACTAGTAAGACTGTAGTAACGATAATAACATGGAGGGAGTGAGGTCTACTGTTCACAGAACTACTAGTAAGGCTGTAATAACGATAATAACATGGAGGGAGTGAGGTCTACTGTTCACAGAACTACTAGTAAGGCTGTAGTAACAATAATAACATGGAGGGAGCGAGGTCTACTGATCACAGAACTACTAGTAAGACTGTAGTAACAATAATAACATGGAGGGAGCGAGGTCTACTGTTCACAGAACTACTAGTAAGACTGTAGTAACGATAAGAACATGGAGGGAATGAGGTCTACTGTTCACAGAACTACTAGTAAGACTGTAGTAACAATAATAAAATGGAGGGAGCGAGGTCTACTGTTCACAGAACTACTAGTAAGACTGTAGTAACAATAATAAAATGGAGGGAGCGAGGTCTACTGTTCACATAACTACTAGTAAGACTAGTAACGATAAGAACATGGAAGGAGCGAGGTCTATGTTCACATAACTACTAGTAAGACCGTAGTAACAATAATAACATGGAGGGAGTGAGGTCTACTGTTCACAGAACTACTAGTAAGACTAGTAACGATAAGAACATGGAAGGAGCGAGGTCTATGTTCACATAACTACTAGTAAGACCGTAGTAACAATAATAACATGGAGGGAGTGAGGTCTACTGTTCACAGAATTACTTTTTGTGTTAAAACTTAACACCAAAAGATTAGTAATAAACGCCTAGATTCCCCTTTTCGTAACATAAGGAACATCAAACAACAAATACTCTACCCCCCCCCCCTAAGTTTGACTTAAAAAACTAGAATCCAAAAGTATGTTCTAAAATCCCTCTACATCATTACAAATTCGACACAGCTATTTCCTTACCGTTGTGATGCCGTTGAGAGAACCTTCGTGTGGTACAGGTTTACATATAAACGTGGAAGGGGTTGCTTTAAGAGTAATCCTTCAATCAAAGAAATGTAAAGCTCCAACGTTGTATTTTTCCCCCCCCCCCCCCACCTATCTCTCTCCCACTTTCCCTTTACTCCCTCACAACCCCTTCAAAACCTAACCCTGAAAGTAAAGAAGGGAGGAAAAGGCTTTTCTGTATAACTCTCCGCAGCTTTATACATCCTCTGCGTATAGGGTGCGCTGCCTCGCATAACAAAATAGGGTGGCGTCAAAATCCCCGACGCTTCTGTTAGGAGCGTCCCTCCTATACTTCTCCCTCCCCCCCTTAACCCTACTTATGGCGTCTCGGCGACCGTCAGTCACGAGACGCCGTTAGTATTAAGGTGCATTCACATCACACGTGTACGCACACGATTAAATTATTTTTTGTGCTGGCTAGAATTCTTGCGTATTGGAAAGCCTAGTAATTTAAATGTACTAATGTAAGTCAGGACGGACATATCCCTAAGTCCTCGTCAGTTTTACGGATCGTTTAGGTGAATTTTCCTTAAGAAATTATCCAACCACAACAAAAAAAACACACAGTTTTATTACCCTTTTGGGTTATAGTCAACGCATATTTAATAGTTATGCTGTGTTAGGGAAGAGTAAGGTTGAATTTAGAGGAAGAGAATCAACGTTTACAAGAAGGGAGATTGGATAAATATTTTTTTTTAAATCGAAACTCGTAACACCCAACCGGGATTCAAACACAAGATCTACCCGTCATCAGCAGTCAAGTCCATGGTGAGAGGGACGCCTAGGACCATGTGGTTACCGAAGTGTTTCAGGGACTAGTTGTTTGGTTTTTGGTACAGGCCTAAACGTGACTACTTATTATAATTAATGTACGGTACCAGGGTTCTACGGCTAGACATTCCTGGTTCTACTGGAAGTAGTAACCGGCCCCGTGGTGTCAGTGTACTACGATTTTAAGGGTCCCAGGTTTATATTCCTGGCCGGTATCTTAGGTATTTTTCCTGAAAAGGGAACCAACCCATCTGTCACCAGAGTTTGATCATTTATGCTTAAGTTAGTGAGAGACAACTAAACCTATCATCATCTCATCTCATAGGCACATGTAAGGATCCTCCATGGAAAGGATGTACAGTTAGTACATTCGGGCGTCTCCGAGGCAACTGTAAATTAGTACCGGCTAATCTTTCCACTACAGGGCTAAGAATGATGTTGCCCAGACACGCGATATTTATACTGGCGGTAGTGGATTTTAAACAATGTTCTGAGTTTCCTGGGACATCATATAGGTGCGGTTACTTTGGTCCGTTGAGATGGTGTGATGATGATGATGATTATATGGTGCCAGTAAAAGTATTGAACTTAGCTTAAGCCTAATTAACCAGACCACAGCAACCCTACAGTAGCCCCATGGCTTCTTTGGTGCTGACTGACAGCTGCTAAACACATGTTTTTTTCAGATCATATGGTTCGGCGTAGGGATACATAATTTGGTCTGGTAGCTTTTCAAAGCCGTCAGCTGTCAGCTGTGAGCTGTCAGTCAGCACCAAAGAAGCTATGGGGCTACTGTAGTAGCAATTTGTTAGCGTTATGAAATAGGTTTCTGTCCTTAAACATCTAACTCTTTCACTTTGCATTGTCAAGTTGAAAAACAGGATCCTTAAAGATAGATAAAAAAAATCACAAAAAAAAAAAGCTGTATCATCGTTGACAGACACAAGATTTGAAAAGTTGATGAAAAGGAAGTCAAGGAGTTTTCTCTTTAAGTCTCTCTGGTTTTTTTTTACTTACTAAAAAATTCATACAAGAAAAGGACATTAACATTTTAGTAAAAAAAACAAGAGGGATTAACTTTAAGTCGCAAAACGAAAGAGAGAGGCTTATTAACAGGTTGTCTAAAAAAAAGTTTGTGTTTGGATGCCAAAAGAAAGAGGATGGACAAGCCTAATTCAGTTTTTTACTTTATTTTCTATTACGCGTCTTAATACCAGTACCGGTTATACGCATTTTAATTACACTAATGAGGCAGGGATAAGAAAGGCAGAAAATAGAGGAAATGTAATGGCATTAATATGGAGAGTGATTGGGTAACTATTGAGCAAAAAATCCTCCTCAATACTCTGGGCTGTGACGAGCAAACCAGATCTGATGAGCCTGACATTTTCTGCACGTGACCACTGACGAAGACTATTTTTTTTTGTGGTCTTAAAAAATATTAAATATTTCTTTGTATATAAAAAGTTTTCCATTTTTTTACTTACTCTATGGTTTCTTTTAGTGTGACTACAGTATTATTAGTAATGACCACGGTCTAGAAAACTGCGATTGACGACCAAAGGGTTTGTTGTGCTGATCACATTGCAGCCTCGATGGCGTAGTTAACTAACGCACTAGTTTCGTGTTGAGCTAGACCACCCAGGACGGGGACATTAAGGTTCGAATCTCGGTCGGGTGAATTTGAGTTGTTTTTCCTAAATGGTTTTCCACTCTCCTCCACGCAAATGCGGGTTCACTTCCTCTATATTCAACCTTCCCAATTCCTAACCCATTAACATAATTAGTATTTTTAATTAACGGGTAGTAGGACGCGATGCTAAATAATAATAATAATATTGGCAGAAGCTCGCACTGTCTTCGCCAACAGATGTTGGCCACTTGGTTGGTGTATCTCGATTGCAGGGTGATATCATGGAGTTTTTATAATTATTTATTAATGTTGATTGGATATATTTTGTCAAAAACGGAATGAATATAATGGGGAGTATTATATTGGAAATTTCTTAGAACAGATTTTGATTATTTTAATTCAAATTAAAGCTTAGACAACGAGGATGTGACAAAAGATTATATTCAAAGAGGAGAACATAATTTCAAAAATCTTACAATCCAAAATCATACACCAGATTATCTATAAATTAGCTACATTAAATAGTATTTCTGTGAACAGTAGAACTGCACCCCTCATTGAAACAAATGATAAGTGCATTATTTTACAGAGAATAACTGTTGTTGACGTGGTTTAAAAAGGGAGTGTAGGAGACGCGAGTTAGGGTGTTTTTGCAGTTTTTATATTAAAACATATTTTTAGACAAAATAAATAGAATATTGTTCCAGTAGAAATAAATAAAACGTTTAATTTTCTTCACACGGTGATATCAATAGTTCTTGAATATCTGTCATGACCATAGCGGCATTTTTACCCGCCTCGGTGGCGTAGTTGGCTAACGCGCTAGTCGTGTTGAGCTCGACCGCCGAGGACGGGAACTGGGGTGGTTTTTCCTAAATGGTTTTCCACTCTCCCTCCACGCAAATGCGGGTTCACTTCCTCTAAATTCAACCCTCCCAATTCCTAATCCATTAGTGTAATTAGTACTTAAGCGTATAACCCGAACGGGTAGTAAGACGCGGTGCTAAATATTATACATAGCGGCATTTGATAATACACTTTTTAAATGAAGAGAGAAAGTTTTCATTAAATATCAAGACACCATTGACAGATATTCGAGAACTCTTTATATCACCATGGGAATTAAATTAAACTCTTTATGTTTCTTCTTGAGAAATATTCGATTTCTTTTGATCAAAATATGTTTTGGTATAAACACTGCGAAAACCCCTATCTTTTAATCGCGTCCCCTGGACTCCTACTTTTAGATCGTCACTCTAGCAATAAATGTAATTTTAGTTTAATAAAACACTCTTTAAATACTCAAAAGAATGCCTTTGATTATAAATTAAAATGAAAAACCTATTGAATGGCTTGTATTATGAAACTGATAGCGGATTGAAAATGTATTTCTACATACATCGCTCAGCCCAAGTTCAAAGAATATTCCAGACAAATTTCGTTAAAATGTGTTCACACATTTGATAGTTATCATCATGGACCAAAGATACAGACATACACATAATGTCAAATGGTTAAGTAAAAACAAAACCTCACTACGGGCATCTGTAAATTATTTAAACGGTGACTGCGACTAAAGTTTCGTGTAGAGGTGAATCCCGACCAAAGGGGGGAAATTTTTTATCATAGCTTCTTAGTGAACAATGAGTATAATAATCTCATACAATTTCTGACATTAGAGTCGATATCTTCTCAAGAGTATATTGGTCATGGCGCGGTTGTCAAAACTGACAGAACACAATACATAATGTAGCCATCGAAGTCGGTCTGACCAGGTGTTGCAACTGACTAGTGTGTTGGAGATACCCTTCGATGGTGGTTATGGTAATGATGATGATAGTGATGATGGGAAGGATTGTTAGGGGGGGGTGGAGGGAAGAGGATTCTTGACATGCGCACAGCAAACTCTAAGGAACAAGTGACTGCCGACAGCCGCCTTGTAATCAACTGTGATTGTTTGGGGGGGGATATGACATGTAGTGATTGTTTCCAATAAGGGCTCTTGATTGGGCTCGTGACGTGACGTGTGACGTGACGAGCCTTTGGTCCGTGATGTCACTCGATTCATCTCTGTAACTCTTTTGTTTTTTGGTAATATACAGTATTAAAGAGGGGCTAGAGAAGGTTATTCGTGACGGGGTAATTATTACCAGCATCATTGGTCGCATAGTCTAAGTCGTCTTGTCCCTCTCGCAATAGATATACTGACCACGACGGGGGCGGGGGTCGGGGTTTGAATCCTGGTTGGGTGTACCAAGGGAGAGTTTCAAAGTCAGACCTAGAATGCCTCGAGTGCGGTGCTATACTAAATAAAATAAGACACCTACCCCTAAGCTCGATTGGAGTGTGCCAAATTTGTACGTGAAACTGGCCCATTCCATTCTGGTTTAGATAGGTGTATTGTCCTGCATTTAGTATAGCGCCAATCTTGAGGCGTACTCAATCTATGAAATCGGACATCACTGGATTTTACTCGATGTTTTACCACACTCCTTCCAAGAAAATGAGGGTAAATTCACTCTAATTTCTGCCTTCTTCATTCCTACCCCGTTAATATAAAGTGCAGTTAGTACGGAAGGGTAGAAAGACACGGTCAAAAAAGATAATTAACCTACAAATGAGTAATGACATATGTAAACCCGATTATCTTTGCTATTATTAGTAATATTAATTGTAATAATAGTAGCTGTCATATCCAGAACATTTTTCTCAGCGGTTAGCCCATCTGCTTAGTAAGAAAAGGGTCCCGGATTTGATTCCGTGCATCTAAGGTGGGGGTGTATGGGAGGCGAGAAAATGTCAGTTTATATAACAAAACATTTAATTGACCAAGATAATTAAAATATTTGCCAGATAAAAATATAGATTAATTTTTGCACATAGTGATATCAACAGTTGTGGAATATCTGTCATGATCACTGCAGCATTAAATGAGAAATTTGTACATGAAGAGGAAAAGTTGTCTTTAAATTACATGACACCTTTGACAGATATTCAACAACTCCTGATATCACCATGTGAGAAAAAATTAAACTCTATGTTTGTACTGAAGATATATTTGATTTATTTTGCTCAAAAAAAAAGGTTTTGATACAAAAACTGCAAAATCAAAGTTTATAAACTCACATTTATGGTTAGATGTCTGAGGTGATTATTTTATAGGTAGGACCTACTTGGTCCTTTAAAAATATGGTTTATATCAAAATGGAGATGAAAAGTATCTAAAGGTCCCTTAAGAAATAAAAACATTACATTTTTTAGGATGATTATTTTTAAATAATGAAATATGAAATTAGCTAATTTTCAAACGACGCGTTAAGCAAAATGTTGCAATCCTGAGATCAAAGTATATTACTAGAATCAAGACTAATGGATTCATTAATTTTTAATAGGGCCACAACATAAAATTTTAATACAAATACCAGTTGGTTTTGTGGTTTTGAAGCTTCAGAACTTCCATTTTAATAGAAATACAGCTGTGTGATTATATATTTCCCCTTAAGTAGGCAGCACCCTTAACAATTAGTTTCCTTTACTGAACACAAAATAACAGTGAATGACGTTACAAGAGCGTGCTTATACCCTCATTTTTGTTGGAAGAACAGTTAGAGAAAATTCAAACATATTTCTTTGCGGCCAACATTGATAACATTTTACTATATTATTTTTATCATATTCTAAAAATTAAAAAATGACACCTGGACACGGGAATCGAACCCGATCCAGGTGTCATTTTTCAATTTTCAGAATATGATATCCAACTGAAGTAATTACCATTAATATAGCTTCGGCTATTTACTCTTAATATATATATTATTTTTGTCATTCTATAGGTATTGCTAATATCTCTCAAAATTAACAGCTAAAGATAACATGACTTAATGTATGAATCCATTAAAATGTTTTGAGTATCTCTAGTAACTAACTTATACTATTCTTCCTACCAAAATCGTACTACAGCTAACCTCGTATGTTCAATGTGTTTCATACATCCACTAGGCAAGAAAGAGCAAGAGGATCCAAAACCGACACGTAGAAGAAGTGGAAAAATACTAGAGGAGTTGAGAAGTAGGGACAGAGAAAGGACAATATGCAAGTAGAATGCTAAGAAGAGTCGAGAACACGCTAGAAAGAGCAAGAAGATCCCAAACCAACCGTTAAAAGTAACGAGAAAATACTACAGGAAGTGAGACAGGCTGAGAAAGAACGATATTATAATTAAAGAACGTGGATTGCAGACGATAGTATGTGAGTAAGGGTATGTGCACACAAGCTGCGAGGTGGGGGCGATACTATTACGAGCGGAGCGAGGCGTCTACACGCGACAAAGAGCGGTAAATCAACACACACACACAGAGGAGCGGGGCGGGTCGTCTACACGTGACAAAGAGCGGTAAATCAACACACACACAGACAGTGGAGCGGGGCGGGGCGTCTACACGCGACAAAGAGCGGTAAATCGACACACCCACAGACAGAGGAGCGGGGCGGGGCGTCTACACGCGACAAAGAGAGGTAAATTAACACACACAGAGAGGAGCGGGGCGTCTACATGCGACAAAGAGCGGTAAATCAACACACACACACACACACACACAGAAGAGCGGGGCGGGTCGTCTACACGCGACAAAGAGCGGTAAATCGACACACCCACAGACAGAGGAGCGGGGCGGGGCGTCTACACGCGACAAAGAGAGGTAAATTAACACACACAGAGAGGAGCGGGGCGTCTACATGCGACAAAGAGCGGTAAATCAACACACACACACACACAGAAGAGCGGGGCGGGTCGTCTACACGCGACAAAGAGCGGTAAATCAACACACAGAGACAGAGGAGCGGGGTGGGGCGTCTACACGCAACAAAGAGTGTCAAATCAAACACACACACACAGAGGAGCGGGGCGGGACGTCTACACGTGACAAAGAGCGGTAAATCAACACAGACATAGGAGCGGAGCGGGGGGGGCGGCACTTCTCTAATTATCAAACTGGTGTAGTCAAAACCCCGTAAGCGAGTGAGTACATGAAGTATATCAAGACAAAGAGACTATCATGGGAAATATCACAATATGTTTCCCATGTTAAGGAGACATGAGTCACGATGTATACGAGTATACAAGAATGTCAACACTTGACCTTTGATTTTCTCAGTAGAGTTTCCTGGATGTTTTGGAGAAAACAAACACAAACTGGAAGAAAAAAAAAACCTGTGTCCTAACAAATACTTCAGCGATAAAGAGCTCGGCGTTCATCTTGTCACGTCAAATCTCTGTTGAGAAAAAAAAAACTACTTTGTTCTAAAGTGGATCGCCCCAGTCCTCCTCGCGTCAATCAAACTCAAGTCGTTGCTTGCCTGTTATGACTCGGAAGCTACGTCTGATGTTACCTACGAGTCGCTTTCTGTGTGCCCCTACCTTAAAAGGAGGAGGCCCAATGACCACTATTGTTATTATTATTTTTATTATTAGCACTGCGTCATACTACCCGTTCGGGTTATACGCACTTACGCTAATGTGTAGGGTGTATCCTACCATGTAGGGTGATTGTGAGATGAAATGGAGGACCTACAGTCTAACGTGGGATCCGAACCACGGTGGAGGCCTGGCATTCCTCACATTCACAAGTTGTGATTAATACACATCTTGTCAGAGGTGAATGAAGGGTTTGGGCAATCAGATAAATTTGTGCCGGGACCGAGGATTGAACTACGAACCCCAGGACAGAAGTCTGACACCTTACCCCTAGACCACCAGGACCACAACTATAAAGAATGATAAAAACTATAGAGGAAGCAAAAATGAGGGGAAGAAAAGAATGGCATGGTGAAAGAACGTGAAAAACAGTCAAGGACAAATGAAGAAATGAGAGATGCTCAATTTCCCATCACAAAAAAAAAAAAAAAAAAAAATTGAGGAAGCAAGAATTAGAATAAGAAAAGAGCTTTAGGTCGAAAGGACGTGCAAGAGAAGAGGACTCAACAAATCGACCGCTACAAAGAACTAGAGGAAGATAGAGAACGTGGAAGAACGAAGTGAGTAAACCGCAAGAAAGAGAGACGAGATATGTCAGTTCCCCGCCTCAAGGCAGGTATAGTTTTACAAGTTAAAGGTGTTAGGGTGACCCGGGTGAGAAATTACCCCCGAAACTGTGTGATCATTGCGTGCGTGCGTGTAAATAGTATGTGTGTGTGTGTGTGTTAGATCTCCGACACGCCGGCCCGAACGTTTTCACTTCGATAATGGAGAGTAATAACAGGCTGTTAGGACCCTAAGGGACATTAAGGGCGTACAGTCGGTACCGGTTAAATCAGGATGTGGCCCACGGTGTCGAATAGTCTACTTTGTTTGGACACGGCTCGCTGTTTTTATGGGGTATTTTTTAAAGCCGGGAGGTGTTTGGAGGGTGATGAAATTTCACTACAAATTTCCACAGGCAGAGCATCATCTGATAATTATAAAAAGTACATATTAGACTGATTTTTTATTATTTATTATTATTATTATTTATTATTATTATTATTATTTAGCACCACGTCTTACTACCCGTACGGTTATACGCTTAGGTACTAATTACACTAATGGATTAGGAATTGGGAAGGTTGAATTTAGAGGAAGTGAACCCGCATTTACGTGGAGGGAGATTGGAAAAACCATTTAGGAAAAGCACCCCCAGTTCACCCAACCAAGATTGAACCTCGATCTTTCCATCCTCGGTGGTCTAGCTCAACACGACTGGCGCGTTAGTTAACTACGCCACCGAGGCGGGTCTGATTTTGTTTAAAAAATAGTTTAGAAAATTCAAACCTATTTTTTACGGTCAACATTGATAACATTTTAATATTATTTGTGAAATTGTATAGGTATTGATAATATATATCAAAAGTGGGAGCTGCAGATAACATGACTTGGCGTATGAATATATTATTTATCTAGCACTAAGTATTACTACCCGTTCGGGTTATACGCCTAGGTACTAATTACGCTAATCAGTTGGGAATTGGGAAGGTTGAATTTAGAGGAAGTGAACCTACATTCGCGTGGAGGGAGAGTGGAAACATAATTTAAGAACCCCTCCAGTTCACCCGAGCGAGATTCTAACCTCAATTCCCCGTTCTCGGTAGTCTAGCTGAACACGAAACCAGCGCGTTCAGCACACAACTTTTGAATTAACATAAATCTAGAACAGACATAAAACTCAGCTTCCAGTCATTAATTTATCACTGTGAAAGGGGGATCACACATTTCACCAATCATGGAAAATGTTTGGCCTTGTCGGGGATTGAAACCAGTACCCTTAGTACAGAAGGAAGACATACAACTGACTGAGATAAAAAGTCATTTGTTTCTTGTTGAAAGAGTAGAGAACCATTTAGTAAAAAACAAACAATTTTTGTACACGTGGTGAACCAGACCAGAACTGGAAAGAAAAAGGAGGGTAGCCTTGTCCGGTGGCCGCATGGTCTAAGGCATCACTCTTAAAATAGACTATACTCCTGATGATGGGGAGATTGAGGTTTGAATTCCGGTTGGGTGTATTAAGATTTGTTTTTCTAAAAACGTTTTCCACTCTCCTTTCACGGCAAATGCGGATACACTTTAACTAAATTAAACCTTACTCATACCAAACCTACTAGAGCAATTAGTACTAAGGCGTATAGCCTGAAAGGGTAGTAAGACGTGGTGCTAAATAAAGGAGTAAATGCAGCCACATTTGCTTGTAGTTGGGGAAAACCAGAGTGAAAATAAAACCTGGAAAACTGACCCTCAGCCAACCTGGAAGGAATTTGAACCCCCAACCTTTCTCAGTCACCGATATAAAAACCTAATGCAAATCTAAAGCCTTCTACACTAATCGGATTTAATAGCTTCACGTAAGAAAAGTTAAGAGTTTCTGGAAAACAACAAATAACAGAAGTACAGTGATTTTGGTACCGTGATACACTGAGGTTTAACACGAGTGGCGTAGAGGTTGGTCGCCCTGCAGTCTCGCCAACCTGACGACACAACTGACGCCTGTATAGAATGCCCCATTGAATATATCTTGGATCGTCTTACGTCATTTTTGACGTGGCGTTCTCTAGGTTACGACTACGGCGACGACACTTTTCAGATCGCGACGGCATAAATGACGTGCGGCAGTGTATAAAAGCAATCCTATGTATTTATAGAAACGCGCGTCAAGAAATGCCTGTATAAAAGGGCTCGTATAGTTGACACAATAATTATATTTCAACCAAAAATTATTGTTTTCATAAAAAAAAAAGTCATTTCGGGAAACCTAATATCAATCATTGAATCAATCAATCAACCGTCCTTTAGTTATCGGAATAGTTCTAATGCCATGTAAACAAGCGTCAAAACCACGAATGATTCCAATTAACGCGGATTAGTTATCGCTAGATGACCGATATCTTGACGGATATAAATCCAATGTCGCTTTGAGTGCAATGTATGTTTTCATATCCAAAATTAAACCTCAATCAGTGGTCACGTGTTTTGGGGCAGGGGTTGGCAACCTTTTTGATATCGCGGGTAGAATGGGTTTTTAAAAAAATGTTGGTGGGCTGGTATGGAAAAAAAATATGGAACGAAACTTGTCGAACTTTTTTTATCACCATGTCTTGTTACCTGTTCAGGCTATAAGCATATATTATAATTACTCTAATGGGGTAAGGATAGGAAAGGAAGCATTTTAGAGATAATCTACCCGCATTTGTTTGGAAGGAGGGAAAATAAAACCACCCTTAGTTGACCTGATCAGGATTCGAACCCCGATCCCCCTCTTCAGCAGACCGGAATAATACGAGAGTGACGTCTTAGACCATTCGACCACTGAATCGGGTTATTTCAACTTTATATTTCTCATGTAGTAATTAGTAAAATTAGGTAGTCTATTTTTATGAATAAAATTGTTTATTTGCTAAATCTTTAATAGGCCAGATAAACATAAGTCGTCGGATTTATCAATATTGTAAAAGGGTAATTTTGAAGTGCGAGTCAATGTTGCCAAGACTCAAATAGTATAGGGAGTGTTTATACTCGTCAATGAAAGAGGGGAAGTGTTATCAGAAAATAAACAAGAGCGCTCTCAGAATAAACTGTTCATTCACCCTCCCCCTTCTCTAGTTCAATCTAATACGTTGGCGTCTAAATGTGATAAGTCTTAGATTTCTTAGATTCTTCAAGTAAAAATGCAACCTGCTTCGAAAAATAACTTTGCGTTCACCATGTACTCCGCAGCGTTGTTAAATATGCGAGACATCCCATACTTCTACTTGAAAATATTTCCATTATTATTGGCAATAGATAGCTTTCGTCATAATTTACTAAATATTCCTTAACTCATAAATTTAAAAGAACAGCTTACATACCAAGAAAATAACTGGTAACTGCCCAACCGTGAAATACTTTATCTCTCACACTCTGCCTCTCTGTAAAACGAAAAAAAATAAATAAAAAAAATCGCATCCATTAAATAAGTGTGTCGGCAGTTCTAAAAAGGGAACCCGTCTATCATTATCATTATCATTATCAATAACTGTTAAAAAGTATTACCTCCTGAAGGATTTTAAAGATGCTTTGACATGAAAGTCGAAAAATAAATCCGAAATAAATTCAAAGCTTTTTTTTTTTTACTTTTTCTAATATTGAAAAAAAAAAGTATGTACCTCAATTACTTGTAAATTAAGGCCCTAATCTTGTACATAACTCTTACTTACACTTTATCAGATGATGCCGAAATTATCAAGGTTAATAATCAATAAAGAGTGGATAACAAATCACGGCTTTGCCTCCTTCTCTACCCTATCATTTTCATGTAAATTTGTGTTCCCTTCTTCTCTTGACGTTCCGCCTTCCCCCCCCCTTCCAGCCCCCCCACACCCCCAATCATCCCATCCCATCCATTTTCATCCCTCTAATCGTTCTATCGTCTTTCTGTCTCAGTAGCTGGAGTGCGCAGGTCTAATTACGTCAGGACTAACATGCATCATTTTACACACGAATCTAAATAGACGGGAAAAAACCTTATCTCCTTTCTTTCAAGTTTCAATTGAGGCTCATTTTCTTTTTCCTTTAACGTAGGATTGAATCACACCTTTGTCAATGTGTTTTTTTTTTATTTGGTCCTGGTAATTAAACTAATTCCACCCTCATTAACTTGTGAAAGGGTTGGGTTTTTTCTGTGTACCTCGCGTTGGTATCCATTCAGGCTATCTGAATATTTATAATAATAAGGTAGGCACGAGAATGGTAACTTTTAGAGGAACTGTAGTTGCATTTGCGTAGAATGGAGTGAGAAAATCTTGAGGAAAATACCTCAATACATAGGCTTTAATTAAATCCCTGACCTGTCCTCAACAGACAATCCATATTAAATGAAACTGGCGACTTTGACCGCATGCCCTCCGAAGCGGATAAAGTATCACCCCGTATTACTACCTGCTCAGGTTATACTAATTTATTAAAATTATTCTAACAGGTTAGGGATGAAGAAGGAAGCATATTAGGTGATTTACCCATATTTGTGTGGAAGAAGAGTGGGAAACTATTTAGGAAAAACCACCTTGAGTAGATTCGACGGAGATTCGAACCCCAAACTCCCAGTCATCAGCAGGCTAGTCTTTTGACCACTGAAGTGGGTTAAAGTATTATTAAATCGTGTAGGCCTAATACTAGCCTACAAAAATACAATACTTCAAACTTCATACTTCGAATAGTTTCGTTTTTAACAATTTAAATAATTTATTTTATAAACGAGATGGATTTCGTGGAAAAAAAAAGTATTATCATTTACTTTCAAGTATTTATTTTACCCATTTGGGATTAGAATATCAACCGTCACGTCACTGACAAACAAGACTAATTATCTTAGATGGTGTAGGTTACAATTGATGCGGGTAGTATCAGCCGATAATTAGGCTAAATTCCAGCCAACATCTACAAATAAATGTACGTCTATATAATTCGTAGCAATAAATTCACTAAACTGGTTGGCGTATTAGAAACCACTAAATAAAATTTAAAATATAGATCAACTACTTTTACTGAGATAAGGCCTTTTTTTTTTCATTCTTAATTCGGAACAGTTGATGACTTATTGGATTTGAGAAGATGAAATGCCTAGAAACAAAGGCCTGAGAAAGAAAGAAAAAAAAATATGAAGAGGTAAAAACAAAACGTTGGAAAAAGCTTCCATAATTACAAGCAAGTGAATTATGTAGTGACGTTGATTTAAGAGTATTAAAACAGGTAAAAGATGATATATAGGTGAGGTGAAGGTTTTAGGATGGAGTGCGGTGTAACATTACAAGTTTTCTGAACCCTTACCTATTCTCCTCAAATGACCCCCCCCCCCCCCGTTCTCCCTGCCATTATTATTTCATGGGGCCCCTTTCTGGCCTAAGGCGGTCTCTGGCGGTGTGCCCTGTTATTACCACACAGACCGACAAGCTCCCAGCTACCTGGTGACGTCACGTACATAGTCGTACAATAGAGCCGACTGCACGTGATCATAGACCGATAAGCTTCCAGATACCTGGTGACGTCACGTACACAGCCGTTAAGTTCACTCCAATCTACCTGGTGACGTCACGTACATAGCCGTTCAAGTGTCACTCCAATCTACCTGGTAAAGTCACGTACATAGCCGTGTAAGTGTCACTCCAATCTACCTGGTAAAGTCACGTACATAGCCGGTAAGTGTCACTCCAATCTACCTGGTAAAGTCACGTACATAGCGTGAAGTGTCACTCCAATCTACCTGGTGAAGTCACGTACATAGCCGTGCAAGTGTCACTCCAATCTACCTGGTAAAGTCACGTACATAGCCGTTCAAGTGTCACTCCATCTACCTGGTGATGTCACGTACATAGCAGTGAAAGTGTCACTCCAATATACCTGGTGAAGTCACGTACATAGTCGTACAAGACTCATTCCAAACTACCTAACGACATCTTTCAAATTGGCCTAGTCGTACTAGATTAGATTGAACTTGTTGACAGAATAGTAAGACTCCATTTATCTGGTAAAGTGAAACTAAACCTTCAGTAGAAATTTAATATTTTATTGATGACACTAGACGTATGGCTCAATGTATTGCTTTTCTTTAGTATATTTTCTAAATGGCAAGTTAAGTTTTATTCTACGTCTATGCATGAAGACCACAACTATTAACATAACTCTAATAATTATAACCTAAGTGGAATAACTCTTAACTCTCTTTATTTTTTTTATAGTAGTGCGCAATATCTATTCTAAAATCGGTTAATATTTAGGGTTTGGTTAATAACTTGATAACAAAAAGATTGATGTATTTTTAACTTCCCTCCTCGCGTGTCTTTGACTAGACACAACAGAATAGAAAACGTAACCTAGAAGAAAAGTTTGAATCGAAACTTACCGCAGTAAGTTAAGTCCTTGATTCAAACTTCCTCATCTCTAATGTACTAGCGTAGTTAGTTCATGAGCGTATAACTAGAATGGGTAGTAAGATGGGTGCTAAAAAATAATAGGTCTTTGAATAAGAGTTTAATTCCTTTCGTAAGACTCCGCATAAGTTGAAAATTTATGTAAATCAAATGATGCTTAAATACAATGCATTTTTTTTTGACATCTATGTTCGTTTCAAAGAATAATTAGACCTAAGGCTAAACAAATTCTTCTTATGAAAATATAAACTTTAAAAAGGTGGATTGCGCTCAAGCTAGAAACAAACCAAATGGCGGGGACACTTATCAGCTGAGCGTAGAATTGATAGGAACGCCATCTATTTTGTTTGAAAGGGCTTGGATAAATGACGTTGCTGGTCGTAAGTCAAAGAACCACAACCGCATCTTAACAAGTCCACGGGACTCGAGTCCGTGTAAATTTAGATTTTTACTTTACACTTATTTCCAATCACAGGCTCACATTTTTTTTAAGCATCGTGTTTTACTATGCCGTTCGGGCTAAACGGTTATGTACTAATTAATCTGTTTTATGGATTAAGGAGATTATATTCATAGGAAGTGTACCCACACTTACGTGGAGGGAGAGTAGAAAGCCATTTTGGAAAAAAAAACTTCAGTAGGCCTATATCCAAAGGTGACCTGGAGGTCTAGGGTAAGGTGTCAGACTTCTGTGCTGGGGGTCCGGGGTTCGATTTGCGTCTCGGCACAGATTTATCTGAATGCCAAACCCTTCTTCTTAACCTCTGACAAACGTGTATTAATCACAACTTGTGAATGTGTGGAGTGCCAGGCCTCTCCGTGGTTCGGATTCCACGTTAAACTGTAGGTCCTCCATTTCATCTCACAATCACCCTACCATGACATATTAGCGTAAGTGCGTATAACCCGAACGGGTAGTAAGACGCGGTGCTAATAATAATAAAAAATAATAGTATACCCGACCGAGATTCTAACCTCGAGCTCTCCATCATCTTCAGTCTAGTCTACTGCGACACTAGCGCGTTAGACCACGCAGCCATTGAAGCGGGTATTCACAATTTTAAGGTAGGGGTGTAAGGGACGCGAGAAAGGGTCTTTGCAGTTTTTATAATAAAAACTTTTTTAGTCTTGCAAAAATTAATAAAATACTGCGCCACTAGAAACATGGCTTATTTTTCTTAACATGGTGATAGCAACAGTTTTTGAGTATGTCATAAACATTGCGGCATTAGATGAGAAATTTTTTAAATCAAGAGAAAAAATTTTCATTAAATTCTAAGACACCCTTGACAGATATTAAAGAACTGTTGAGGTCATCATGTGAAGAAAATTGAGCTCTATTTATCCTGGAGAAATATTTTATTTGTTTGACCAATAAGTTTTGATAAAAAACTGCAAAAAAAAACTTACCTTTTCTCCCGTCCCCTACACTCCGACCTTAAAATATATTGGTAAAGATTTAAACTTGTTGTGTTTTCAATTTGATACCGTGACGCTAATGTATAGTTCTTTGTGTGTATAAAAATGTTTAACATAGATAAGCACAGTGTTGAATTTAATCGTGCATTGAGTTTATTGCAAAAATATTACCTCTCTGAGTCCCTCTCACCGTCACAATTTGTATTGTTTTGTCTTTTAAATTATTTGAATGTTTGAAGCAATTTAAAATGAAAATATATTTGGCATCGGGCACTAAGCTAAGGAAATGCAACTTTTTTTTTTCATTAGGTTGCTCTTAATAATAATACATAGTCGTATATAAAAGATAAAATGTCATAAGAGCCAATAAACCGATAGTAAATGTCAGTCTCGTTCCAGTAGCGGTGAGTTTTGTGTTCGATTCCCAGCCCTTTGCCAAGTGTTATTTTCATAATTATTTTAGTGTTATTTTTGAGGTTACTTACGAGTTACTTTACATCCATTACAGTTTACAGTTGTGGGTTGGGTACAGTTTTTTATTCAAGTCATATTTTTCCACTACCGGCTTGCTAGCCTGTCGTAGCTTCATATGCCTTATAATATAACTCAAGGCTAGGATAGGCACAACATCCAGTCCCAGGCCGTTAATTTATCACTGTGAAAGGTAAACCCACATTCCACCAATGATACATCTTCATCCATGCCGGGAATCGAATCCGGGATCCTTAGCTCACTATACAGACATGCTACCGACTGAACTAAGGTGTCGGATGCTATTTTGTAAGTACTGATAGCATATATCAACAGTGATAACTTTATATAACATTACCTGACGTATGAATACGTGAAAATAGATCTAGTAATGTTTGTACCTAACATATACCTTCCTAAGAAAATAGGACTCTAGTTCGGTTTCCTGGTGTTGGTGAGATCAGGGTTTGAACTACGGCTGGGTATATTTAAGGACGGTTTTTTCCTGATTGTTTACCCCTCTTCATCCATGTACAATTCTGACACACTTCCTTTAAATTCCATCTTCCTTATTCGCATCCCATTAGCGTGATTAAATACGTAGAGCCCGGAAGTGCAGAAGACGCAAAGTAATGTGTATATACATATATATGTATATAGCTTTAAAGTCATTTCAAATTAAACATTAAGGAACACATACTGTTTTAACATTTTGGCTATACAGTATGTATTGTCAGAAAACGTGCGCTAAAAGTCTCCCTAGCTAGATTACAAGAGGACAATAGATATGGAAGTAATTAGCTAGCAATTAGGCAGGGTAAAAGGAAGGAGGCCAATTACGTTCATGACATTCGTGGTGAAGTAACGCCTCCCCCACGTCGAAAACACGGCGGTACGACACCAACAATCCATTTGCTAAGAAGATGTGCCATTTCCCGTGAGTAGCAGGCCGTCAATTAACCTTCATAAAATTGCGTGTTGAGGTGTGTGTATGTGTGTGTATATGTGTGTGTGCATGTGTAAGTGGAACCCATGTGTGAATTTATTTGCCTTTCCTTGTCTGTTGACTCGTTTATTTGACATACGACTGAAAATACTGTCGGCCTTAATTTAATTGGTAAACCTGATCATAGACGTGTGCTTTGGGGCGTCCAGACCCTATAATACTAAACCTATAGGGGTTTCCTGAGTACCCCATAACTTTTGGCGTGAACTTACACTAAAATAGGTTTTAATAGAAGAGTTTTTGAGGTTGACCTGGTATCGATGTTAACGAAATGCTTATGACCAAGACGATACCAGAGCTCAGTTTGGTAACGCTTACCTTGACCAGACTAAAGAGTATGGCTACGACCAATAAGCCGAGAATTTGTGTGCCATTTTCAAAACATCCTCAATTCTTATGTTAGATTTAAACGAGTATAACTTCGTAGTCAATGGATTTTAAGTATTTGTAAATTAAAATGGACAGCAATTACTAAGTAGATACTTAAAAACCGTTTAGTTATGGATGAAAGCGAGTACTATATGATCTAGGCCTATTTAATACTACATACGTATCTCATGTTTTCTTAAGGTTATTTTTGGAAAGATATGTTTAGCTTGACATGTTGTGTAAATATTAAAACTAGTCAAAATAAGCACAAATCTAACTATGAATAAAATTAAAAAGGTAATTTTCCGTCGATTTGCAGTACATGTAGTAGGATTACATAAATTCGCCTACCAGCTGTTAGATCTGCTCCACCACAACCGCCATTTTTGTTTAAGAAAAACATCTCGGAATCGTTTTCGCGCTCCACCTTGGTCAGAACTACTTGGTCGAAAACACTCGCTATGAAGCAAACCGCGAGAATTCGCCTAATACAAATCACTATATTCACACCCGCTTCGGTGGACGCATGGTTTAAGGCATCACTCTTGTATTAAACAAGATTGCTTATGGCAGGCATATCGGGGTTAGAATCACGGTCAGGTTTACTTAGGGTGGTTTTTCCAAAATAGTTTTCCACTCTCCCTCTCCACGCAAATGCGGGCCCACTTCCTCTAAATACAGCCTTTTTAATCCTTAGCTCATTAATGTAATTAGTAAATATGCGTACAGCATATAGAGGTAGTTAGACGCCGTGCTTAGAAAAATATTTTTCTAGCTGTCAAATAAAGTTCTTCCTATGAAAATTAGACTGCAACTAGGATGCACGTTATCTTTATTTCTACGGATGCCACCAATTCAGGGAGATTTTTGCTGAGAACCCAAGTGGGTCAACAAACCTAGAGCATCGGGCGATAAGCGCGTGTACCGTTGATGATTCGAAAGCGACGAAAGAAAAAGAGATTTAAAAAAAAACTAGCCCCCAATCCAGCTGACCCATCACCGACTTTCCTAACCTATAATCACGTAATATTTTAACACCATCATTTCCCCACTTTGGAGTCTTCTTATGTTTTGGTTGGGGCTTTTTTTCTTTTCTGTTCTGTAAAATATATATTACATAAAAAGAAAAGAAACTATCCCCTATACACTTCCCCTTTTTTCCGTGAACGATTCAGGTGTGTTTCTGTACCGCCTCGGGGTTAATTTCTTTAGCGGCGGCGAAGGTGCGATGATTACCAGTCCTCATCTGTGGTTCAGGTAGGCGATGATGCTACCTGTCCTCGGGTATGACACCTACCTTACTAACACACCCTCAGCTAATTTACTGTCTGCGGGCGATGAGAATATCTTCCCACTTCCATTGTCTTTGGTTTTATATATATTTATTCACAGTAAATTGCCAGACAGCCCCAACACCCCCCCTTTTTTTTTGTATATTTCTAATTCTATGAGAGAAGAGGGGTACTCAGTGTGCACTTTCCAAAGACAGAACTATATCAAAATACTTCTTGAAAACTTAACTCAACCTCTGCTTTTATAAAAGGAAAAGGAACCACACAAAACCACAAGTTAAGGTTTAACTATTTACGGTATTGTTTTTAAAAAAACACAATCATCCAGATATTTATAACGTGAAGCAATCCCTTTTGATAAAAAATCCCAAATTTATATTCAAATGATCTATATCAATCTATATTAATTGCGTTGTTACCCCGGTCAATGTTTTTCTTTGCTTCAAACAAAAACAAAACTCTTCATGTAATTTTTTCGACCCAGTTTTTAATAATTTAAAAAAAATCTAATCAAAAGTTTAAAAATTTCTGCTTCTAGGTGCACATGTTCGTGCACAGGGGCTAATAAGGTCCAAATTTAAGCCCTGCGTGTGGTAAATATCACGTAATGCTAATAATGGACACACACAATCAAATCTTAATTTTATTACTATAGATTTATGGTGGCTGGTGACAGGATTCACGATGTCAAAATCAAGTAGTTGAGGTCTCTAAAATAAGTTTTGGATTGAAGATTTGCACAAATAAAATAAAACCGCTGAACTGTCACTGGTCTTTAATTAATAAGGTGATTTTTCTTCTGGGTACGATTAATGATTATTATTAAGAACCTTACACCGTCAGTGCCATCTGGAAGAATGCTTTCTGAGTAAACGGTTACCTAAGCCCCATCCACTGACTCCGTATCCAAAAGGTGCGGAATACTCTGTAAAAGATCGACCCCACACTAAGAGATTGCACTGGCTACAGAGTCCTTATCCTTAATTACTTAGTCCTTATCACTCACTTTCTAAAAACTAGTCGATAGATACGCACTGCTAAGGACTACCCATCACAGCAAAGGTTTCGCGCACAGCAAAGATTATTATTATTATTATTATTATTTGTGATCCAGAACATTTTATCAAAATATTTTGTGTAGTTACGTTTGTTAATAATTGTTCAGCTGGGATATTATCCACTTCACAGATGACGTCAGTTTGCGCCTAGCTCTAAGCAATTTCCTTTCGAAAAGTTTAATTGGACGTTGTTTCCAACTTTCTCATTGGTTGGCATAGTCACGTGATTACGGAAACTGACTGTGGAGACGCGATTTCCATTTCTAAGGACTATAAGGATACGGAGTTTAGGACTCTGTAGATGGGGCTTTATAAAAACCCAACAAAGAGGGATTGGGTAGTTTGGGCACTAGGAGATAAATGTGTACAAAGGCGTTGGTATCATCTTGGTCTTGTTAACCTGTGACGTTGAGGTCAGGGTTCAAATTTCAGCCAGGTGTACCAAGGCATTTTTTTTTCCTAAATGGATTTCCACCTCAAGTAAAGTAAATCTTTTTTAAAGCACTTATCCTTTCTAATCCCTACTAATATGAGTATGCTGATAGCCCAACTTGATAGTAAGATGGAATGGGCACGCGTATTAAGGCGCTAAGGTGGCAATGTAAGGGACGCAAGAAAAGATATGTATGTTTGGAGTTTTTATATCAAAACATTCTTTGGTAAATAATAAATGAAATAATTCTTAAGTAGAAACATAGTTAAATTTTCTTCAAATGGTGCTATCAACAGTTTTTGAATATCTGTCAAGGGTGTTTTGAAATTTAATGACAACTTTTTCTCTTCATTTAAAAAGTTTTGTCATCTAATGCTTCCGTTATGTTCATTACAGACATTCAAGAACTGTTTAGTTCACATTGTGAAAAAAATTAAACTCTTTGTTTCTAGTGGATAGCTATTTTATTTCTTTTGGATAAAAATTGCAAAATTACTTATCTTTTCTCGGTTCCCACCTTCCCACCTTAAACCTCGTTTGGTCTGTTTTGTCGGCGATGAGATCAGGTTTCCTTAAATAATTTTCCACTTTCACTTACAACAAACGTTGTTAGATTTATTTTAAACTCTTGATTTTCATTTCTACCCCCATTAATATATTTAAATGGATATCCTAGTCGGGTAGTAAGACTCGGTAGTAGAACAGAGAAGAAATGAACTCTTCCCATAAGCGTGCGCAGGGTGTATCTGAGGGTGGTGCCAGTAAAAGACGAGTTGCCATCCGTCAGCCCGGCTAGAAACCCGTGGAAACCCTCGAAATATCCATCGACGCCGTTACTAAAAAAAAAACTTCATTCTTTTGTTACCCTAACGCTTCACGCGCGCGCGCGTATGTGTGTGTGGGGGAGGGAGGGGGGGAGCACCCACGCCTATGACTTCCTTCCAAGCTGGTTTATCCCTCTTTGAAATATTTTCCTAAGGCCACAAAGAAATGGCGCCCATCAAATATTTTTAACACTCATTGACATTTTTAAACGAGGAAAGAAGTGGGTATAAACTGAAAACTCCTCAAAAGTAACCATTAAAAACCCCTTAATTCTCATCCAACGCATGTTTTTCAATTTTCTCTGCCTCCTCAAAGTGTTAGGAGCGAAGTATGGGCGGTGCATGGTAAAAGGGCCATCGCTATAAAATGTTCCGGTTTCTTTTTATTTTTTACAAGTATACTCTACAATTACACCTCATTAATGTCGACAACGGTAATTAATCTTCGTCTTTTTCTTCTTATTCTTCTTCGGCGAGTTTTGCTTGTAATTATTCGCGTGGTTCTTCCCACCATTTTTTGAGAGAGAAACACTAAAAAAAAAATGGGAGGCATCGTTCCATTTATAGTGGTTTGTGAGAGCCTAGAAGGCATTGTTTTCCGAGTTTCGTGTTGACTGAGAGCTTGAATCACTTTGTATTGAGTAATTTTTAAATTTAAAAATTTATATTCAACTAAAACTAACAAAGGAGAAGAGAATTTAAGTAAGAGTTGGTTTTAATTATGTATTATGTTTGTTGGCGCTAATATATTGTGTAAGCAAAATTATGGTTGTATCCATTTATGAAAGGCGTTTTACGCTTTTTTTTTAAAGCTTAGAAGGCTTACTGTTACAATGGACTTTTTTACTTTCTCATCTAAATAAAAAGTTTTACAATCATGAAAATTCTCAATGAATTTTTACGTTTCATGTAGCCTCGAACCACAAAAGTAGATTTTAAGATGTTGGCCATGTACCTGTCCATGGCCACAGATCTTAAACGATTTTATGGATTTTGTTCAAAACTTGTATTTATATATTATATGGCTGTACTTCAGGATATTTATTTTTACCCTAGCTCATAAATTAATGGTAGTTTACAAATAATAAATTTTTGAAATTTGTCAAATGTTTGAACGTTTTTGTCTAAAATTGATAAATAAAGAGTGTTGATTGTGTGTGAGGAAACTTAACTAGGGTAGCTTACTGAAACCAATTTTGTTAATTTTATTCCAAGTAGTGATAATACACTAAATGATCGTGTTTGTGTAATTGTGTCCTAAAATTTATTTCCTACGAACGAAAATTTGTTAAAAGAAATATGGAGCTCAAAATTTATCAAACTACTAGCGGACCGACAGAAGTTGTTCTGCCCAAACGTTGGCTTTTCGTTTGGGTGGCATAATTGATTCCGATAATAAAACAAATACTATGTAATCATCACCCGTGTACAGGTGTCATTTTTCAATCTAAAGAATACGATATTTAGATGCAGCTGTAACCATGATTAACAAATATAAACCCACCTCGGTGGCGTAGTTAGCTAACGCACCAGTTTCGTGTTGAGCTAAATGGCCGAGGACGGGGAGATCGAGGTTCGAATCTCGTTTGGGTGAGCTGGGGGGTGGTTTTTCCTAAATGGTTTTCTACTCTCCCTCCACGTAAATGAGGGTTTTTACTTCCTCTAAATTCAATCTATCCAATTCCTAACCCATTATCGTAATTAGTACAGAAGACTGTAACCCAAATGAGTGGTAAGACGTGGTGCTAAATGAAAAAAACAAAACAAACAAATATAATAGCTTGGCTATTTAATCCATCTTGAAATGCGCACTCATACGATTGTATTTGTTCTATTGTCAGCATTAATTCCTCCTGAGTCGAAGATGGATGTGTCATCTGATAGTTCATGATCTTAATTTATTACTCCTATGTAGATGACGATTTCCGCACGTCTATTACAGACTCTGCCTAAAAATATTAGGTAAGAATGGCCCTGGGTACGGGACGATCCCTAAGCCAAAGGTCCAGGGTTCGATTCCCGTGTCCAGGTGTAATTTTTTAATTTAAATAACATGATATTCTTTCGGGTTAAGGACCGGCTACACGAAGCCGCACCGCATTTTTCCGGAAATAAATGTTCGGGAGCTTCCGAACTTTTTTTCATGCTAACCCTTAGGCACTGTAGGATAGGCGAAACAGTGATTTTACGATATCGGTGATCACAGTGACCTTGACTTTAAAAGAGCAGTGATTTATACCAGTGATTATTCACAGTAATTGGCAGTCACTGTGACATCACTTGTAAAACTAGGAATTCTTTCACAGTGTTGTACGTGTGACGCTTTAGTCATAGTTTCCAACATTACGTACAAGATAAACAATATTATAAACAACTTATCGAACAACAAACATTCTTCTTTAATAGCCAACTTAAAACTTTATTCTAACTTAATTTTACGAAAATAGATGAAAACTTATGCAAGTAAAAATAAAAATAGCTACTTGTTTTGAGAAAGAACTCGGTCTATAAAGAATATAAAAATGGTTTTCTTCTTTTAGTCACGATAATCTTATACTTGATTTAATAAAGTAAATTAGTTAAAAATCCAACGCAATGTTATTGTAAATAAATTCCCTTTAGGTGCGGTGCGGGTCGGCTCCTTGTAGCCTTAGCTTTAGAAGTCAAACGTGCGTAGCAGTCTACAGTTGTTAGAATTAAAGTAGCCAACATCACTCAGAACTTTAGTCATGTGGCATATTTAACCGGCGGAACACTTGCAACCAGTTCACGGAACTCAAGTGTTCCATGGAACACCGGTTATGCCGGGATCACGATCAACTTAACTTTAACTTGAAGTAACGTTCACTTAAGTGTCTCTTAACTTAAAAATAAAACAGATGTGTGATCACGATTCACGTAACTTAACGTAACGGCTCGAGCCAAACATCTGCATTCTCGAGTATGATCTGTGAATTGTACTATTTGTGAAGTGATGATCTGTGAATGTTTACAGTTTCTCTCGATGTATTAAATATTTATCATTACATTCTTTGATAAATTTATCATTCCTATTTTAGTTTAATTATTTTGTTTCACTGTTCAATTACTAGAACTGAAACTAAAGAGTAGAACTTGGTCATAAAACCAACAAATGAATTACTAAATAGCCCTGTAGACGTCACTCGCATAATGATTGGCTGGCTAGATCACGTGATACACTTTATGTAACGTTCACTTAACGTGAAAGACCTCCCAGGTCATCTATTAAGTTAAGTGAACGTTAAGTTTACTGCATCGTGATCGCTTCCATTTAAAAACACGAGGAGAACCTTTACGTTAAGTTACGTTAAGTGAACCTTAGGTGGACGTTAAGTTGATCATGATCCCGGCATTAATAACCACTGCACTAATATAATTAGTCGATTCAGAAAGTTCTTGTTAAATACCTTCAATAAATGATTTTTTTTTCAGAAGTAACTTTTGAATCAGACTGTAAAAAAAGATTTGAGGGAGAGGGGGAAGAGGGGATGAAAGCAGGGTCTGTATGTGCGAAATGAAATGGAGGCGTGCCACGTCGTCGATTCTAAGATTGACTCGAAGGTACGGTAGTCGGTAAAAGGGTTTCGAATGGTTAGAGGGGGGTTGAGGGGGGACGTGGTGGTAGTATGTTGCCATAGTTACAAGGAGAGTGTAGCGAGGAGGAGGGGATGGACCAATATGATACGTGCTGCGGTCACTCCGAGCCAGCGACGACAAGACGTGTCTTGTGGAACGCAAGGGTTACTGTACGGTTATGAGCAAAAACGTGTTGTTGGTTATTGTATGGTCGTGAGCAAAAATATGTTTCTGATTACTGTACGATCGTGAGCAAAACATGTTGTTGGTTACTGTAGGGTCATGAGCAACAACATGTTGTTGGTTATTGTATGGTCGTGAGCAAAAATATGTTTCTTGTTACTGTACGATCGTGAGCAAAACATGTTGTTGGTTACTGTACGATCATGAGCAAAACATGTTGTTGGTTACTGTAGGGTCCTGAGCAACAACATGTTGTTGATTACTGTACGATCGTGAGAAAAACATGTTGTTGGTTACTGTATGGTCATGAACAACAACATGTTTTTTGTTATTGTATGGTCGTGAGCAAAAACATGTTTCTGGTTAACGTACGATCGTGAGCAAAAACATGTTGCTGGTTACTGTACGATCGTGAGAAAAACATGTTGTTGGTTACTGTAGGGTCCTGAGCAACAACATGTTTTTTGTTACTGTACGATCGTGAGAAAAACATGTTGTTGGTTACTGTAGGGTCATGAACAACATGTTTTTTGTTATTGTATGGTCGTGAGCAAAAACATGTTTCTGGTTAACGTACGATCGTGAGCAAAAACATGTTGCTGGTTACTGTACGATCGTGAGAAAAACATGTTGTTGGTTACTGTACGATCGTGAGCAACAACATGTTTTTTGTTACTGTACGATCGTGAGAAAAACATGTTGTTGGTTACTGTATGGTCATGAGCAACAACATGTTTTTGGTTACTGTACGATCGTGAGAAAAACATGTTGTTGGTTACTGTATGGTCATGAACAACAACATGTTTTTTGTTATTGTATGGTCGTGAGCAAAAACATGTTTCTGGTTAACGTACGATCGTGAGCAAAAACATGTTGCTGGTTACTGTACGATCGTGAGCAAAACATGTTGTTGGTTACTGTAGGGTCATGATCAACATGCTGTGGGTTACTGTGTGGTCGTGAGCAACAACAAGTTGTTGATTACTGTACTGTCGTGATTAAAACAAACTGTTGGCTACTGTAGGGTCATAGGCAGAAGCATGCTTTTGGTTACTGTAGGGTCATGATCAACATGTTGTTGGTAGGGTCATGATCAACATGTTGTTGGTTACTGTATGTTCGTGATTAAAACATACAGTTGGCTACTGTAGGGTCATAGGCAGAAGCATACTGTTGGTTACTGTAGGGTCGTGAAGAAAAACATGTTGTAGGGTACTGTACAGTGGTGAGACAACAAAATGTCCATGCATGTAGGCTAAGCAAGGTACACAGAAAACAATATACTTGGTGTTAATTCTACCTTCCCCATATCTTCACTGTAAATATGAGGATAGTGAATAACACGAGTGTTTAATAATAAACAGCGCAAAGCCCAAATAGACTAGCAAATACGACCGCAAATAACTTAGCCGTTAAGGTCATACACATATGTACCAATTACGCTAAACTGGTCGGAATAAGGAAGGTTTTAATTCACAAGAAATGTACACACAATTTAGTGGAGAGTAAAAAACCAGGCTCAGTACACCTGACCAAGATATGAGCAGTGATCTCTGTCATTGGCAGTCGAGAAGGACGCCTTGGATCATGCTACCACCAAAGAGGGTGGCCTCTTATTAAAAACCATTTACATTACATATGTGCCCTATCATAAGTAAATATTTGGATAAATGCTATTCAAACTTATTAAAACATTGTGTATTCTTAGTGCCATCTTTACAGTCTCTATTCGGAAGACCTATGTTGACATAACTTGCTTTGTTATTAGACTACTTATACTTATTCTAGGAGCTTGGTTGACCCCACAGACCAGTGTTGCAAACTACCATATAAATGTTGTAGCTAGATTGGTAGCAGAAAGTCGCTAGATTGTCGATAAACGAAAAACTTAGTCATCAGATTTGTTGTCAAACAAAAAATACATACATTAATCTAAACTTAATATAAGATACATCAGGGGACTGAGTTGATCCCTGATCCGGAACGATGTCATTGTGATTTGTGAATGACAGATAGAAAGTTTAGAGCTCTTCTGTAAACCGAAGCAATGCATTGTAGTACGGTAGTTGGAAAATCAAAACTCTACAGCATTAAAATTTAAAATAATTAACATACACTTGAAAGAAAATTAAGGAAAGTCGCCAGTCGCCAGATTAGTCGCTAGGCGCTATAAATGAGAATTAGTCGTTTTAGGCTCGTAAAAGTCGCTAAGTCTAGTGATAAAGTCGCTAAATTGGCAACACTGCCACAGACTAGACTAGATACAACCCTTAAGGTGGGGATGTAGAGAACGCGGGAAAAGGTAAATGTTTTTGCAATTTTTATATCAAAACTTTTTTTTTGTAAAACAAATCTTGCTCTAGTAGAAACATAGGCCTATAGTTTGAATTTCTTTACATGGTGATATCAACAGTTGTTGAATATCTTTTATGGGTGTTCTGGAATTTGACAACTTTTTATCTTCATTTAAAACGTTTCTCCTCTAATGTTGCTAATCTGATGGCAGATATTCAACAACTGTTGATAACACCATGTAAAGAAAACTAAACTATAGATTTATTTTTATACTAGAGCAAGATTTTATTTATTTTCGTTAAAAAAGTTCTGCTATAAATATTGCAAAAAAACTGCCCTTTTATCAAGTCCTTTACTTCCCGACTTTAATATAAAAGGTTAAATGGGCCTCACACGTAAAATAAAATGGCAACGTTCTCATAATGATCTTTTTTTTTAAACTTAGCCACATGAAATTAGAGGGGCCAATTAAAATTATAGCATGTGAACAGCCCACTTCAGCGGCCGCGTGGGTCTAACGCGCTACTCTTGTGGTAGACTAAGCTGTCTATGACGGGGAGATTGAGGTTCGAACCTTGGTTGGGTGTACTGAGGGTGGTTTTTCCAAAATGGGTTTTCACTCTTCTTCCGCGCAAATAAATAGGATTACACTTCCCATAGCATATAAACTTCTAAATACCTAAAACCATTAACGTAATTAGTACATAGGTGTATAATCTGAAGAGCAATTAAACGGTGTGCTAAAAAAACCCACGTGAATGCTTATTGATTTCACATCTAAATGAATTATTTTTTGATCTCTCCGTTCAATCAACGGATAACTAAAAACAATTTTTTTAATTGTGAAAAAGAAAATACTCACCGGTCAAAGTCTGTCAGTCTCGAAGAGTCTCGGAATCCCTTAGCGAACGGATTACTGTCGATTTTCAACTTCGTGATCTGGAATAAAACGAGTCAAATAACCACTCGGTAATATAGGCCTTAATGGGCAGGAGGAGGATTCAAATATTGGATGACTTGAAGGAAAGAATAAAATTCTGTGACCTGGGGAAGGAGGCAGAGGACAGGGCACATTGGTGGTCTAGGTTGTATTAAAAAAAAGGAATGGACCTGTCGTATGACAGAACACCCATGAATATTTTTTTAATATTTGTAAACTGGGCCGATATAATATACAAACATAACCACAATGTAGATTTTTTTTCTAAACGTGGTGGCTATATTAAACAATGAAACTGGTGCAAAAATAAGAAACTTAGTATTTCTCATTTTAAGGTGAAAGTTTAGGTAGCAAGAGTTAAGGTGGGATGGAAGGGGACGTGAGAAAAGGTCAATGTTTTTTCAATTTTTATATCAAACTTTTTTTGGCCGAAATAAATCAAATATTGCTCCATTAGAAAGACAGAGTTTAATTTACTTCACATGAATATATAAACAGTTCTTGAATATCTGTCAAGGGTGGCCTGGAATTGAATGACAATTTTTTACCTTAATTTAAAAAGTTTCTCATCTAAAAAAAGTATTCTGCTATAAAACTACAAAAACACTGCCCTTAACTCGCTTTACCTACATCCTCACCTTAATTAGTATCACTTTCTTTCAGTGACATATTGCTGGTTACTATTCTTGTTTGTTTTTTAACGAATTTAGGTTAGTTATGGTTCATCAATGTTTAATAAACATTACTTTTCAAGTGGACCCTTAAGTTAAGTATTTTTAAAAGCCTTATTTAAGCAAAGAGGTTAGGCATATTTTTTTAATAAAAAAACGTTCGATATAAGTAAGGATATATTACCCCACGTTTCATTTAAACCATAGTGTTTTTCTAATGAATTGTTTAGTGTACACTACGCACTATTAAATATTATCCTAGCATGAATATTAGGGTGATACAAGAGAGTAGGGAAGGGTTGACATTAAATGGTATAATGCAGCTATTAGGATGCGTAGATGATTTAGCTTTTGTCAGTTAATAGTAAGGAAACTGTTGCAAAAAATGCATACATTATATTATAAGCTAGTAAGGAAATAGATTTAAAAATGAACGATGAAAAGAATGAGTAAGTTATACGATCACACAGAAAGCAGGGATTTAAGACGATCATTAGAGATTATTGAGGACAACATATCTTTTGAGATGGTTAATCGGTCCATTTGGTGTTAGTTCTTAATTTGTACGCCCGGTGCCTCGTCAAATGGTAATATTTAATTATAATAGGTATTGTACTATTTTTAAGGGCGTTGCCTACCTGTGACGTCACGGAAGTTCAAAGATAAGATTTCCCATGTTAATGATTTACGTTTTATTAAGAAAATGTTAAAGATACAGGCCTATCGTTGAAACAAAAACCATAAATTCTTAAATGATTTTAAAATTAGACCTAAAGTATCACAATACAGTATTATTATTTTTCATTTGGAATAAGTTTTTTTAAACGATTTTTTTTATAAATACTTATAGCTCAGATTATTTGGCTTGATCACGTAAATACGTGTAGGAATCTTGCTGCCAAGTATAGATGAAAAAAGTCCGGGTGCATATGTCTTGGCCTACTTTAAAATAGGAAACATGAAAAAAGGGTTATTTTAAAAACCAGTCAATGTTGGTCAGGCGCCGATCTTAAAGTGAATGTTTATACTCGTCAGAGGAAGAGGGGAATGTTTTCGGCATATAAAAAGAGGCCTCGCAGGGTGAACCTTTCATTTTCTTTCCTCTCTCTCTATTTCATACATTGTCGTCAAAGTGTGATTGTGCTTAGACTGCTTAGGTGCATCAAGTTAAGATGCAAAATAGCTTTGAAATTTTCGAGTAGGCAACATGTTAATCGTTTGTAAATCAATAAGTGTATTGTGAAAAGTTGTTAAAAATTAGAAATTACAGAGATTTGTATTATACATTAAACAAGTATGACATTTTACATAACCATAATAATTAATGTCGACCTATATCATAAAGATTGATAATAGCTTTTTTTTAACATGAAAGCCTTTGTAACATAATAGTTAAATTGAAATTTAAAACATATTACATTTAAGATATTAGCTCATGAGCAATGGTATAATAATTTGCAATTGTAAAATACAATTAATGATTATTAACTCATTATAATTATTTATCACCGATGGTAATGGATTTTATTATATAAATATAATTTAATTGAAACATAATGACTAAGGAATTTTTTTAGATGTTATTTTAAATGTAAAAATTTTAATTTTGTGATTTCTAATTTTTGACGTGGTTTAATTGTAGCTACATTGATTGATTTGAAAAAAAAATTATATTCTCTTTAATAACATTTAAAATGTGCTTCAAAAAGTCGTTAGTGCCAAAACGTGGTGGCCGGAGAGCCTACTCACCAGCTGGTTCTGGTAAGCTGTTACCGCCGTGAAGACAGACTCCGGGAAGATGTAGGTTCGATACTCCTCAGACTCGAGGTCTGTGATTGGTCCGCCGTGTTCCCGCCATTTCACAATGTGGATCCTCGGTTGATAGCGGTGCATAGAGTTCAACACGATCTAAAAACAGAAAAAAAGAAAGTGGTGACGTGATTTACTCATTGGATGATTTGTCCGTCTGATGAAAACTCTTTGGGGACTTAAAGGTAGGATGGTAAGGCTTTGCTAAGTACGGTCATTTTGCGACTGGAGCAATGGTAGCTGACAGATAGAAGAAGCTTTTTATTGCAAGCATTGGTTGGAAGCGCTAATGTGGAAATAATTATAATTTGCTTTGTAATATTACACTTACTTACTCGCTCTATGTCATTAGGAACTCTAATGTTCATTGCTGCACTTACAAAGATAAGACACCTATTCTATCATGTCCACCTCACTACACTCATCCCTATTTTGAACTAGTTCTATCCAGTCCACCTCATTACACCTTATCCCTCTCTTGAGCTAGTTCTATCCAGTCACTCATTACACCTATCCTATTTGAGCTATTTCACCATCACTCATTACACCTATCCCTATCTTGAGCTAGTTCTATCCAGTCCACCTCATTACACCTTATCCATATCTTGAGCTATTCATCCAGTCACCTCATTACTTATCCTTCTTGAGCTAGTTATCCAGTCCACCTCATTACACCTTATCCCTATCTTGAGCTAGTTCTATCCAGTCCACCTCATTACACCTTATCTATATCTTGAGCTATTTCTATCCAGTCACCTCTACACCTTATCCTATTGAGATTCTATCCTCCACTCATTCCCTACCCTCTTGAGCTAGTTCTATCCAGTACACCTCATTACACTCTATATCTTTCAGGTCTAGTCTAATGTTATCCTCCCATCTACTTCTAGGTCTTCCAATCAACTCGTACCATTTGGTTTGCCAGTCAGTACCCTGATCACAGGTTCTAGATTCTCCCATTCACGCTGCATGTCCTGCCCACCGTAATCTGCGAGACTTTATTATTCTAGCAATGTCTTGTAATGAGTACTATACTTTCAATCAAAAGTGTTAGTAAACGCTTCTAATAAAACTTCTCTAAGGATTACTGTATAGTTGGCTTTTTCGGTGGTCGAATGGTATAAGGCGTCGCTTTCACAATAGACCGGACTACCGATGGCAGAGATACCGGAATTTGAATTCTTGTAAGGTGTAGTGAAATGGTTTTTCCTAAGCAGTTTTTTCACGCAAATGTGGGTAGACCTGCTCTAAGTTCATCCTTCCTCATCCCTGATATATTATCGTAATTAGCACATATGGGTATAACTCAAATGGTTTAAGATTGTGGTATTAAAAAAAGTTACTGTTAAAATACCATTTTGCTCATGACATATTTAAGAACATTTTGATTACTATGCGTTGAAAATTAAATTAAATTAAACTTTAATTATTAAAGCAGTATTCGATTTCTTTGTTTTTTCTTTTAAAAAAAATCTACATTAAATGACGTACCCTTCCATTCCACCTTAATATTAACCATCCCACTTCAGTGGCCGCGTGGTCTAACGCGCTACTCTCGTGTTAGATTAGACTGCCGATGACGGGGACATCAAGGTTTCGAATTTTGGTCGTGTATACTGAGGTTTTTTCTTAAAAATTGTTTTACACTCTCTCCACGCAAATGCAGATGCACTTTCTAAAAACATAGCCTCCATAATCCCTAAAAATCATCCGCGTTATTAGTAACTAAGCGTATAGCACGACTGGGTAGTAAGACAGGATTCTTATTAAAATAAAGTTAACTGCAAAAAAAAACTTGTTTATTCAAAAGGTTTATTTTCCTTAATTTTCAAGCAACGCAAGTGCTCTTAAGTGTCTAAATCCAATGACATGCATTACTTAACACGTTTTCTTGTATAGTACCGTGAGTGGGCTAAATGGTAGGTTACACCACTTTGATGGATGAATTGGTCCCAGTATGGGCGGACGTAGACTTGATTACAAAGTAGCGCTAGTGCAATATGTTGCGATTCAACCTGTGGTCGGCCACCGCACGTAACTAGCCAGTCACATGGTGGCTTCCCCCCCCCCCCACCCACCCACCTCCCTTTCCCCTCACCTATCCATCCAAGGATTAAAGTAGTTCTCCCTCGCCACTAACAGATGGCAGTACGAGTAATCGTTCTTCAACCGGGATGACGGAATTAAAACACATTATACCAGGTGACGCTGTTACAAAGTGAAATTATTTATTTCCTCTCATTTTATTTGAAGTGCTTTTTTAAAAAAAAATGTTTATGAGGCTATCAAATTATACTTTGTAGTTTTATATACGTTGTAATATAGGCCTACATTAGTATTTAAACACGTTAACGTTTTAAGCACAGATAATTATTGGATCTAGGGTACTTTGTATTTATTTTGAACCCCAAAATTAAATTTATAAAATCTTACATACCGAGATTAAAATTATTTGTAAACATATTAGGACAAATAAAAATTGTTAATAAATAATAGGTCAACGTTGTCAAAAACCTTTACTCAAAAGGTCCAAAGCGCCCAAACGGGAAAACCAGCTTTCTCATAAAAATAGCCTACTTATATCATTCAGGGGTGGCGGACGTGAGGGGCAAAGGGGGCATTGCCCCCTTGATAGAAACAAAATTTTTACCCCTCCCTCCTTCTGACATGTGCTATAAAGATCCCAGTGTGGCCTCCTCTTGACATGTGCTATAAAGATCCCAGTGTGGCCTGTATAAATTATGTAAAATTGAAAAAATATTTTATATTTCAATTGTTTCTATACCAAAGCTAAGACAGTTTGAATGAAGCCATAGCTGAGTCATTGTTGTTTAAATTACGCGCTGACTCTTAGTTGGCGCGTGTGCCGTGTATAACGCTACAACGAAACTTTATCGCGCCAAAATCATAGTGATTGAGCATGCGCAAAGCAGTTGGTTACAGACCTCAAAGTGTGGTATCATTTTACTCGGTGTGATTGTGTGTTGGTTAACTTGGTTTTTAACATAAAGCGAACGGCAAACTACGAAGTATATGTGTGAAGAGAGCTTCTGTTTGAGGTATTATAATTATTACCATACATATATTATTATGCTTGATAGACTTTACGGGTCAATGTAAATTCAATCAGATTTTATTCACGCGTATGTTTGATCGTGTATGTCCACCTAACCTATTCTGTCACTTGCTAGATGGGCTAATGTTCTTGAGACTGATTCAATTTACCTGATGTTCGTTAGACACAGACCAACCAAAACATTCAACGGACACAGTGGTTTGGTCGATCGCTTCAAATAATGTGTTGTATAATAAACTACAGAACTTTCTGTGAGGTCTAATTTTTTTTTATTAATCGTTACGTTTATTAGCACCTGGGCAGTGGGCTATTAACGGCTGAATCTAATGGGATAGGGATTAGGAAGACAGTCGGGAGGAAGTGAACCCGCATTTGCGTGGAGTTGGTTGAGAGAAGAAGGAAAAATCGCAGTGGTAAATAACTTGTGGAAATTCACCCTTAGTTCACCCTTGCCGAGATTTGAACCTCGACCTTCCCATCAAAGGTTAACAAAGGATTGTGAGCCAACGACTCTACCCCTATACCACCGCTGCGGGTGAGTAAATACTTAGGCCGATATGCTAGAACGGTTCTTATCATACCCTAATAAGGTTATGCGTTTAGGGCTAGTGGAGTGTTATTGGCAAAAGTGTTTTTTATATTACAATTTTTATTCGGAAATTTTGCCCCTCCCCCTGGCTCTAGCACGTTCCGCCGCCACTGATATCATTTATCTGTTCAGGTTATACGCAAATATGATAATTACTCTAATGGGCTACGGATGAGGAAGGAAGCATTGTAGAGGTAATCTACCAGAATTAACGTGGAAGGAGAGTGATAAACCATTATCTATTTAGGCAAAACCACCTTCAGTAGGCCTAACGAAGATTAGAACCCCTGATCTTCCTGTCTTCAGCAAACCAGACTGGAGATGGGAGTGGCGCCTTAGACCGTTCGGCCACCGAAGCGGTTACGTCTACGTCAATTGTCCACATGTTAATGCCTCAATAGTTCTTGAATATTTGTCACGAGCCTTGCCTAATTGGACCAGTAATTTTTCTTTTAATTTTTTTTTTCTCCGGTCTAATACCGCGATGCTTATGACAAATATTTGATAATTGTAGATATTAATATATGAAGAAAATTAAACTTAGGCAACGTGTCTAATGAAACAAAATTTTATTTATTTTGGCCGCCAAATAGAAAGGCTTTATGTTTTTGGAATACAAACAGCAAGAATCCCGCATCTATATTCACGTTCCTCATCCATTCCACCTTAATGTGGCCGCCTCGGTCAGCGAGAAAGTAACACTCGCTGTCAGGCCTCACTGCTTAAAATACAATGGTCTGTTTAGCTTTCTGTAACTACTTCTCTATTCTGTCTAATATGATACTCCCTTTCACAATTCACCTACAACCACAACTTGTCGTTATCAATAAGAAAGAGAGGAAAGAAAACTAAGAAACTTCTCAACTAAAGGTAAAGAGGGAGGCTCGCTGCTAGCTCTCATATATCTTGAAATTTTCTGTTTTGAGCCTATCATAAAATGACTGTATTAATTTTGTTAGAGGAAGGCTAAATCTTGAGAGCTTTATCATCAAGCCTAATCTTATAGCTCCACAAATATGTTTAAAAAAAAGTCTTTGAAAAAGAGCTAATGTCACTTTTTAACACATATTTTTCTATTAATTAAAATTAAACTATAGGTTTGTTAAGGGAAAAGGGCACTATTAGAATATTTAGCCTTTATTTTGGCGTGAATCGTATTTTGAAATAGCCTAGATCTTTATTTTTGGAAACTCTTTAAAAAGGTGTGTGAAACTTGCACTTAAGCTTACCAAGAGAGTAAACCATAATAGTGAAAGGTAGAGAAAGGAATAATTAAGGACCACACAAGAAATGTAATCGAAGGTTATCTTGTATACAACAATTTTATTACTCAAAATACCCCACACTACAGGACTTCTACCAATACTGTAAATATACTTTATTTTATTTTTGAACTAGATATACTGGGAATATACTTCAATTTTGAATCAGATACTGGAAACATATTAAGCCTCTTCTCAATGAGTGGAATGTTAGACATGTTAGAAATGTAAAATTAAATATTTCGTTAGATCTGAACGTCTACGCGGCGATTTCTCGCTTAACCGAGGCGGCCCCCTTAATTCCAGTTACAAGAGAGATGGCACGGAAAAGCATGTATACGAAACATTGCTGTTTCACGATGACTACAATGAATGCACATGTTGTTTTATAGAGAGAGGGAGGGTGAAACGTCGTGTCGGGCTGTTTAGTTGCGAGTGATGAATGGAGATGGCGTGACAGGTCGCGACGCCTGTGATCCAGTGGAAGAACTAACGGTGGGTGTAACACAGACCTTAAGTTCCTGATTGGGTGAATGTGTAATGGTAGGGTGATAGTGAGATGAAATGGAGGACCTACAGTTTAACTTGAGGATCCGAACCACGGTGGAGTACTGGTATTCCTCACATTCACAAGCTGTGATTAATACACGTCTTGTCAGAGGTGAAGGAAGGGTTTGGCAATCAGATAAATCTGTGCCGGGAACCGAGGATTGAACCCCGGAATCCAGCACAGGAGTCTTGACACTTTACCCTTAGACCACCAGGTCACCTCTCAGATGATATAAAGTCTGAAGATGCGTCCCGGGGATTTTAAACCTAAATTCATTTTCGCTTAAGCAGGCTATATTAAGGTAAAAAATGCACACCTAGGCGTATCAATTGTCCTGGCATGGGGGAGAAAAAATAATTGAATTTTTCAACAAATTTTTATATAAAATAATTTAGAAATGAGTCGATTCAATGAGATACGGTTTAGTGGGAACCAACACATTAAAAAGTACCTACTCATTTGAAGGACACTAAACGATCAGACTGTCAATCCTAAAAAGTATTGACGGTAATGATGATAGTGTGGAGAAAGGATTGATGGTAAGACTGACGAAAATACCTAAATTATCCAAATTTTCTAATCACAACCAGTGGCGGATTAAAAATTTTTGCGCCCCTAGGCACAGTTATAATATGTGCCCCCCTACCCCATTTTTCAAGGGTTTTAGGAGGTTTCGGAGGAAAGAGATGTTGAGGGGGTGGAGAGGGAGCGTAAGTTAGTATTCGAGAAAATATTTCTACGGAAGGAAAATCAGACATGTACACGCCATAAACGTAATTATTAAAAACTAAATATTAAAATAAAAATAATGTTATTCAAAATGTGCCACCCCCCTTCCCTATAGCCGCCGCCCCAAGGCCCGTGCCTAGTGGGCCTATAGTGTGAATCCGCTTCTGATCACAACAGTATCAATCCATTAGTTCCACGAGCGGCGCGAGAGACTGACAGTAATAATAATAATACTTAGCACCGCGTCTTACTACCGTTCGGATTATACGCTGACTGACAGTAATATTGACCATTTGCGCGTGATCGTCATAGTTACCTTCGTTTTGTTTCCTCGTGGTGTTATTTTTTAATTTATTTTTTTAGCCCCACGTCTTACTACCAGTTAGGGTTACACGCTTATGTACTGATTATGTTAATATGTTTATTTTAGTGCATGTATACCCGCATTTGTGTGAAGGGAGAGTGGAAAACCATTTTGGGAAAACCTACCCTCCGTAACCCCGACCGAGAGTCGAACCTCTTATCTCCCTCGCTATCGGCAATCTAGTCTACTGCGAGAGTAGCGTGTTAGACCACGCGGCCACCGAAGCAGTTCGCCATGCAGTTATTATTCTTGCTGTTGCATTAACTGCACGTCGCATGCAGGAGCTGGGACTGATGAAAATAATGACGCGAGGACTGACCGTGCTTGAGGTCTTTTACAAATACTGAGGCATACTTTCAGTCCTAAGAATGATCATAGTAACATAACACGATCAGTTATATTAAGTTACTGATACTTATAATTGACAGACTGGCACCTTAGCTCAGTCGGTAGTATGTCTGTCTACTGAGCTAAGAGTCATGGGTTTGATTCCTTGCATGGCCTGAAATTTATCATTGATAAAAATATGGGTTTACCCTTTAACATTGATAGATTGACGGCAGGGGGATGGATGTTGTGCCTGTCCTAGTCTTAAGATAGATTATAAGGCATGTGAAACTATGACAGGCCTAGCAAGACGGTAGTGGAAAATATATAACTTGAATAAAAAAATGACCCAGGCCACCGCCTGAAAACAATAGTGGATGTAACATACTTAAGGGCCAGTTTCATAGTCAGACTTAGTACGCCTAAAGTGCGAGTCGATACTAAATACAGGACAACACCTACCTAGAGCAAAATGGAATGGGCCATTTTCGCATATGAAACTGGCCCATTCCATTCAATTTCAGGTAGGTGACGTCTTGTATTTAGTATAGCGCCGCACTTGAGGCGTACTAAATCTGACTATGAAACTGGCTCTTATTACTGACACAAGATGAAAATTAACTCTCAGTATAAATTGGATTTGTCAGGCAAAGGTGGACTTATTTTTATCCACCGCGTCACAAAATCCGTTTGGGATGGACACATTTTAACTACACTGATGGGCTAGGGATGAGGAAGGTAGACTTTAAATCAATTGTACCCGCATTTGTATGTAATGAGAGTGAAACCACTTTGATGAAAAATGTTCCTCAGTGGGCCTAAACCCAACCTACCCGCCGCTGATAAACTAAACTAGATGCGCCTGAAATTTAGTTCGCTTGTCCACCGTTACGTATAAGTCGTTAACAAAAAAAGTGTGTTTAACATTTAAGGTGAGAGTATTGCTCCAGTGGAAATATGGGGTTTGATTTTATTCACATGTTTATATTAACAGTTGTTGAATATCTGTCATAAGCATAGCGGTATTAGATTAGAAACTTTTTAAATAAGGACAAAAGTTGTCATTAAATTCGAGGATAGGCCCTAACCTTGACAGATATTCAACAACTATTGATACCACCATGTGGAGAAAATTAAACCCTATGTTTCTACTGGAGAATTATTTTGAGAAAAAATTTTCAAAATAAAACCTGCAAAAAATACTGCCATTAGCTTGCATTCTCTACAGTTTAGTGCATTAATTTTGCAGCTTTTATAGCATAAACTTTTTTTGGCAAAAATAGATCAAATATTTCTTCTATAGAAACATAGAGTTTAGCTTTCTGCACATGCTAATCTTAAGAGTTCTTGAATATCTTTCATGAGCATAGCGGCATTTGGTGACAAACTTTTTAAATGCAGAGAAAAAGTTGTCACTAAATTCCAGGACACTCTTGACAGATATTAAAAAACTGTTGAGATTAGCATGTGCGTAAAACTCAACTCTATGTTTCTATAGAAGAAATATTTGATTTATTTTGGCCAAATAAATGTTGATGCTATAAAAACTTCGAAAATACTGCCCTAAACTCACGTTCACTAGCACCCCATCTTAAGCCTACATTAAAAACTAAATCATAAAAATGTTATCCAAAGAGAGGATAGAACCTTTTGGGAGGAAAAGTTCACGCGACCGAGATTCAAACCCCGTTTTCTTGGGGTTTCGCCAAGCACACAGTATGGCTAACTAAATCTTGTGAAACCGAAAGGAGTCTTTCCTCGTTAACCGATGGACATAAGGTCGTCTATCTCGAAGAGCCTCCACACGTTCACCTAAGTTCACTGGCCCGCGGCCATTGTCGCTTCCGCACTAATCATCATTGGCTGGAATTATGAATGCCGTTGCCTAGCAACTGGAGTTGACACATTAGAGGGACATAAAACGGGTGACCTACCTCCCTCCCCCCTTCATCCCTACTTCCCCCTTTTGAATCTAGCAACAAAATAATATTACCCTCCCCCTTTTTGCTAACTCCCTGCCCCTAACCTATATCGCTGCTCGGAGAACAATGGGAAAAGGAACTTGGTTGTTTTGTTTTGTTTAGTTTGTTGATAGGGGCTGCCAACTTGACAGTGAGAGAGAGAGGTGTCTGACCACAGCTGGGATAAAAAAGAAACTATTCAAGTAGCCTCAGAGGTGGTCATTGAAATGAATCGTTGTGGCTACTATCGTTGTCATTGTAGCGACTGAAAGAAACGAAGTGAAGACAGAACAAAAAACAAAAACAAGGAATGTCATTGATGGATGAGATTTTAATTATCATTTGCCGAGGTCCATTCACCATTCACCTTTAGCTAAAGTTTTGCTCTCTTGTGATGGGGATGTAAGAAACAAGAGAAAATACCAGTGGTATTTTTGTACAGTTTTTATAGACAAACATTTTTGGCTAAAATAAATAAAATATGGCTTCAGTACAAACAAAGTTTAATTTACTTCACGAGGTGATATCAACAGTTCTTGAATATACGTCATATACATATCGGCATTAGATGACAGATTTTTTGAATTGAACTCGAGATTTTGATAAATGTCTACGTTTCATGACCCCACTGAAACAAAAACAGTGGTTTTCGCATTGCCATCCGTTCGTATGTCTGTCTATTTGTACCTCGGGATAGAGCCGAAACTATATTACAGATGAGGCTCAAACTTGGTATCTAGGGGTTTTCATAGGGTTCTCCCAAGGGTTTTTTGTAATTTGAAGTCCAAACCTAAATTTAAGGATAGTTAGTTTACTGAAGGGCAAAAAGCGAGAAAACGTGATTTTATCGAAATTCGCTCTATAAAATATGATTAAATTTTATACCTAGACATTGTTTATTATTAAAAACAAGATGGCAGTTCTCATTTTCTCATGAAAATTACTTTGAGGGTGCTTTACATGAGGTTAATTTTCCGATTTTCATCATTTCTCCACAACTATTTGGAATACGAAATAACTTATCATTGTAAAGTTGTCCCACTATTAGAGAAAAGAATCCTTATTTGAAATATATTTTTATAAAAACCAATAATTTCAAAACGATAAGTAAATATATATAGACTTTTTATTCGGGTCTTTGAAAATGAATTTGATTCTTATGTTCTTTGGTGGATAAAGATGATTCTCTTTTCTTATTTTATTTTTGTAACAGTGTTGCTAGTTCCTAACGCCATAGAGTAAGTAACAGTGTGTATTACTTCATTTATGATATTTGGTGTAGTGTTTCTACAACAATGTGTAGACCTATTATTTCGTTCCACAAATCTTACGAGTTTTTAGTTAATTTATATTTTAAGATAAAAGCGAGAGAAAGTCTGTGCGGTACACCGTACTATTTATTTCAAACAATCATGATACCTTTCTAATGCACTTTAAATTATGATTAAAAGAGGCTTTGGTCATATTTAAATTAATTTTTTTTAAACTTTCGGGATTCTTATGGGGTTTCAGATAAAAAGTTGTCTCAAAAAATGTAAGTAATTTCTCCTGTACTCTTAAAATAGCTAAGCATTTTCGGACTATAAAGCTAGATTTTTTCTTTCATATTCAAAAAATAATGTTACAATGACATCGCATTTAAATAATTATTTTATATCACATTTTAGTTCCTAAAATAAGTTTTCTAAGCTAGGTTAGATATCATGTTAATTGATTTATGTTGGCTTAGTTTGATTTGGTTTGAATTTAAATAGATTCAGTTAACTAAAATAGGCTGCATCAAATACATATAATTATTTTTTTAAATTTGACACCATAGGAAATATTTAGTAAAAATCCTTTGAAATAATAGAATTTTAAATTCCTTTTAAACAAGAACTAATTTTACTTGTGTTTGTATTGTATCATAAATATCGCTTTTGAAGCTATAATAAATAGATTAAGTTTTTTTGTTAACTTTTAAAAATCAGATGTGCCCTAATCAGTAGTTAATTTTGACTAACTTTGGACCCTTCTGACTAAATATTTGCTGCCAGTAGGATGCTAAACCAAAGCCGGTGGCCTATAACTGTACCAAATTTGGTTGAAAAAAACTTTAATTAGTTCAAAAGATATTATTGATAGACGAGAATCAACAAAACATAACTAGAATATTAATCGGGTACATACATATTTTTCTTATACCAAACGTTACTTTTTTTTCCCTGAAATAAGCCAAATATACTTTTTATTTGTATCTATTGAAGACACCTGACTTTTTTTTTCAACCACTTTGCCACGAGGACAGGATTATAAAAGATGATTTATAAAACCAGTTTTTTTTATTAAATTTTGTGGGCCACTGTGCGTCAGTATTACAGTAGATGTCAAGTAAATGGCACGGTAGCCTTGTCGCAGGAAGTGTATAATATGTAGTCTGCTTAACACTTATCTCGCAAAAGACATCACAGAGAGCGACAGAGCGGTAATCACGCGAACTATACTTTATACCAGGGGTGACCCAAGGCTCAAAACTACTCCCAACTAGCGCGGCGACGAAATCCCGATTCAACCGTTTATTTGGTGTCCTAACAATTGCGCAGCTTCGGAGTGATAATTTCGTACACCCTGGATTGAAAAAAATGGGTGGGGTTTTTGAATGCTTTTTTTAATTTACTGCTGATTAATATAGAATTTTGTAATTTTTTGAGATTTTATTTTTTAACAATCAGTTTTATTGTCAATTTTATTCACAACAATACTTCAGTATTCATATTCCAGTATCTATGCCAACTTCTAAAGATACGACAAGGATCTCAGGCAATTAGCCATGTTTTGAATATTTTTTATGGTTAGGTTAAGTTAGGTTATGTTAGGTTAGGTTGGAGTGATTTGTAGAGGTGGCCAATTTGACAAATACTACTCCTTTCTTTCCCACGCATACCTGGGCTAGGTCAGAGGCATGCACGCAATTGTCACTCCCTAAATTCTTAGCAAAAATACCAGACTGCCAAATCAGGTAGACAAAGATATAACTGTAGACAATAGTCGCTATTTCTTGGGTGTACGCAATTGTCATATATTTGTTTATTTGGCAAAGTCCACAAACATTTATAGAGGGATTCTAGTACGAAGGAACTTTTTGATGGTACAAAAATATTTTTTTTTAGTCAACATTGATGATACTTTACTTTATTATCAGTGTTATTCTATAGATATTGAAATTAATTCTGAAACGTGACAGTTGCAGATCTCATGACTTTATTACTAAATATACAAACATTGTTTTAGAAATTTTTTTAACTGCCAAACATGTTTTATTCTCATCTAAATAGTATTGTCCATTTGTGTGTGTGCACCTCACGTATTTTTATTTAGCACCACATCTTTTTTTTTTTTAGCACCGCGTCTTACTACCCGTTCGGGTTATACGCTAGCACCACATCTTAATTCCTGTTTAGGTTTTACGCGTGTGTAGCCTACTAATTAAGCTAATGTGTTAGAGATGAAGGCCAAATTTAAAGGATATGTACCCTCATTTGCGTTGATGAAGAGTGGAACAAAGTTTAGGGGGAAAAACCACCCTAATTTGACCCGAACGGGATTCGAATCCTGATCTTCCCAACATAGGCAGTCTAGTCGATTGCAAGAGTGACGCCTTAGACAATGCAGCCACCGAAGCAGGTTCCTGCCTACCCGTCTTACTACACTTTCTTGCTATCCGTATATTTTGACCTGATTGGAGTGGAAGGAGAGTGGTAAACCAGCACTAAGGAAAAAACACCTTCAGTACACTCGGCGGGGAGTCAAACTCTGACCTCCCCGTAACCAGCAGTCCAGTAAATGGGGAATGAGACACCTTAAGCTGTATGACCCCCGATGTGGATATGTACAGTCCAATTTTCATATGTAGGGGCTTTATCTGACATCTGGAAGAGTTATAAGATCTACTTTCACCAAATAATGGGATCTGCAGTATCACTTTTGATAGATATTACAAACTTATAAAATAAAATTGATAATATTTCGTAATATTATCAACTTTGGCTGCAACAAATATGTTTTTTTATATATAAAATGCCCTTCTTATGAAAAATGAACTGTATATAAATATTGTATTATTACCATTCCATTTAACTTTAAAAAGGTGATTTAAAAGATAAAGCGTTTAAAACATAAATAAATTGGTCATTATTTTGACTTGAGATGTGCGGTAAAAGAGCATTGGCCACCCCTTGAGAACAACGCTACCACAAAACATAAGAATACATCCACCATACAAACATTGCTCGCACGTTGTCACAATAATATTTATTCCCTAGTTTTGCGAGTAAAACATTGTATTCACGTTTTTCGTTTAGAATAATATAATTATGAACTGGAGTCCTATTAATAATTTTATAGGCCAACTTATTACTATCACACACACAGCTGTGTTTTTATTACCTTTATTCTATAATTAAAAAGGAAGTGGAAATATGTTGTCTTAAATATATCTTTTAAATATTACGTTCGTTTGGTTATAACGTTAAATTTAAGCAAGATATTTGATTCATAATTAAGTATTTTACTATAGTAATTAATGGAATTATGTTTAACATTGAAATTATACTTATACGTTGGTGTTGTGTTAATCGAGATATATTTTTATACATTTCTATCAACTTAATTTAGATATTCACCTGCCTTGGTGGCGTAGTTAGCTAACGCGCTAATTTCGTGTTGAGCTAGACTGCCAAGGACGGGGAGAGCTAGGTTCGAATCTAGGTCGGGTGAACTGGGGGTGGTTTTACTAAATGGTTTTCCACTCTCCCTCCACACAAATGCGGGTTCACTTCCTCTAAATTCAACCTTTCCAATTCCTAACCCATTAGCGTAATTAGTATTTAAGCGTATAAACCGAACGGGTAGTAAGACGCGGTGCTAAAAATAAATAAAATAATGAAATTAGGATTTTTTTAAATTTATACTATGCTTATTTAGCTCAAATTGGAAATACACAATTATTTTAATTTAAACTTAAAATAAAGCATAAATATGTGCTCATGTAATACTAAAAATATGATCAAACCTATAACCTATCAAAATAAAATTACGATGTATACCTACCTACCCTTGGTGAAATGAATATCAGTTAAAAGATATTTAGGACAAATATGATTTAAATGGAAAAACTTTTATTTTTATTATATTTTAAAAATGATTCATCTTATTTTGTTGTATAGGCCTACGTGGGGACTCACTAAATCCGTAGACTTGGTTATTAAAGAGATGTTAATACTTAACAGGCGATGAAAGATAAAAGAGGTCGTAAAGAAAGAGAAACATCGAGAATGCATGTATCAAAAGATACATGTGTATGGAAGAGACCAATATAGATTAGATGAGAGAGATGGAGAGTAGGTTTACCAGAATTAAATAAGAGAATCTACAAACTGAGGAATAAAAATGATGCATTAATTATTTTTGTGTGAAGTTAAGGCTAAAGGTTGAAAGAGAAAGAGAGGAAAAAAAACAGTCTGGGGAGGGAAGAAACACACAAATAAGATAAAAAAATACATAAACTATATATTTAAAAGGAGAATAAAGAGAACATTGATAAAAGAAAAGATTAAAAAGAGGGCGAAAATTCGAGAAATGTAGAGAATTTTTTTTTTAAGATGAAGATTTAAAAAAAAAATCCTACCGACCGTTCGGGATATACTTGTTTAACTACGCTAATGGGTAAGGAAGGAGGAATGTAAACTTAGAGGAAATGTTTCCAGCATTTGCGTAAAGGTAGCGTGTTAAACGGTTTGGAGGAAGATCGTCAGAACCTTCAGCTGTGAGGGGGGGGGGTGGGGAGAGGAGAGGAGAAGGGGAGGCAAGCTAGACTAGATGGGCCTGTTACTTGGTCCGCGTGGCCACCGATTCAGGCAAGACAACTATTTTCTTTTAGCAAAAGTAAAACTAAGTAAGAGTTTGGAAGTTGAAAAGCAAATGAAATTGAAATAAGTCCCCGTTTGGAGGAGTGTGTTTGTAGAGAGGAGAGAGAGAGAGACACACACACACACACACAAAGAGATTATGTATAAGAAGGAGAAGGTGGTTGCTCGGGGGAGGGGGGGAAAGGGCAAGACGTCCGCCCCCCGTGGCGCCGTGACAGCGCCCAGCTTGAGGTACAACACGCCCAATTTACTGCCGCAGCCTCCACGACTCAACCCGCGACGGGTGATAGAGGGATGGTAAGGGGTGCAGGAGGGGTCGGTGGGGTTGAAGACGAGATGTCGTGGACCTTTCAAAAAAAAATTATATTCAACACGGGACACTGATGCACATTTTAATAGGCACTTTCAGATGTCTGGCTTCACCAATCTCCCAGAGTAAAACTGACATTCTTTAAAGGACAAAATCTTAAATTATATTTATTGGATTTCCTTTCTGCCCCATTTGCCCATCCCCAACTTTACCCCTATTTTTGGAAGTTTACCTCATAAACACATCATATTTCGTGTGAATTGTGTTTATTTTTATATATGAATATATTTTTTTATCTCGATATATTCACGTGGTTGTGTTGGTTATACATTTTTTTTTAACTCACAAAATTAAGGTGGAATGGAAGGTTACTAGAATAAGGCCTCTTTTACAGCCTTCGTATCCTTAGTCCGTGGTCCTTAGAAATTCCATTCGCATCCGTTACAGTCTGTATCCTTAATGAGGAGACCGTGCCAACCAATTGGATGGTCAGAGACTCTGTCTGATAAAACTCTTTGAAATAAAATTGCCTACAGCGAGGAGCAACCGCCAACCAGTCAGCTGATCAATAAATAAAACCAAAACAATTTTTCGGAGAAAACGTTCTCCAGGATATATTTGAAATGTAGGTTGAATACAATCCATTAAATAAATATATAAAAACACGATTTTTTTTTAAACTTAAAATTAGCAACAGATCCTTTCGCCGGCATTGGTGTTTTTATTTTGATACTTCTACGAATACTTACGAATCAGGACTCTGTAGACAAAGCAATCTAATATTGTGGCCTCAATTTCTTATGGACAACAAACTACGGACCTACAGATAACGGAATCTGTAGATGGAGCTTTAAGCTCCATATCATGCTTATTTTTTATGATGAAAAACTCATTTTTCGGTCAAAATCATTAGAATGTTTCTTCAGTAGATAGGTTTATTTTAGTTTTCTACGTATGGAAATCTTAGCAGTTATTGAATATCTGTCATGAGCATCGCGGTATTTAACCAGAACATTTTTTAACTAAGGGAAAATCTTTTAGTTACTAAAACTATGTGTAGTCTATAAAATTAAACTATACGTATCTACTAAAATAATAATTTAGTAATTTTAGACCCTCCTTGGTGGCCGTAGGGTCAAGGTTGAGAGTTTTGTACCTAAAGTATTTAAAAAAATATTTAAGAATATTTTATCAAACATTATATGTAAACTGTATCTTCTTTCAAATATTCAATTTAAAGGAAATTGTATTAAGGATGATTTTTTATGTAAATGAAATCCAGTGGAGGGAAAATCTAGTGCCTCGGATCGATTGGCTATCGCGGCGGATAAGCAAAACACTTTTAATAAAAGCCGCTTCGGTGCCCGCATGGTCTAAGGCGCTAATCTCACAATAGACTAGACTGCCAATGACGGGGAGATCGAAGTTCGAATCTCGGTCGGTTGTACTGAGGGTTGTTTTTCCTAGATGGTTTTCTACTCTTTCCACGCAGATGTGGCTACACTTACTATAAAAATAACCTTCCTAATCCCTAAAACCATTAGTGTAATTAGTACATAAGCGTATTCAACCCAAACGGGTAGTAAGACGCGGTGCTAAAAATAATAGTTTAATTTAATAACGTATGATTTGAAGTTCCAAAAGAAGAGTTAGTCCTTTCTATGCTAATTAAAAAAGTATTCTTTTATATCATATCTCCCTTATTCAAAACTGTCTCCTTTTTGTAGGGGGTGTGGGAGGAAAAGGGAGGAACTAAAAGAGGGGAAGACATACGTGTTAAACAGTGGGAGAAAACACTAAAAATAATAATAGCAATAAAAATGGAAGTGTTTAAATAAGGTGTGGTCATAGTCAGTAAATCAATGCTAAAAACATTTTCCCTCTATGTGGCCCATTATGTTTAAATGGTAGAAAGGTTCAAAAAGGGGGAGGAAGTGTTGTGGGTGGGAGGTAGGTGGGGTAAGGGGAAGCAGCATCCGTAAAGTCTCATCCATTCTTTGAAATAAAATTCATAAAGGAGACAAGAAAAAAAAATCAACCGAGAATGAAACGAAGGAGATAGTTTAGAAGAAGACAGATGAAGTAAGGTATATATATAAGGTTTTTTGTTTGTAGTTTTCTTATTTGTAAATTTGTAGGTGAGAAATTTGTTGTGAACCGCAGCCTGGCCTCCTGTTGGGTAAGCTCGTCTCTAGACACTTGGTATACAAGAAACTTGTCGCGTATGCATGTATATGTGTGGGGGGGGGGGGGGGGGGCAGGGGAGATGGAGGGGGGTTCAATGGAAATTTGTCCCTCCTAGTCACCTATGAAAACACACAACGTTGCAACAACACCATATCCACCCGAATAACATATTGGTTTTTATTTTATTTTTAATTTCAACGTAAAGTTAAGTTATATTTACTGCTGGTCGCACGGTCTAAAGCATCACACACACTTATGTTAGACTGGATTGCCAATGATGGGGAGATTTGGGTCTTGAATCCCCCGGTGCGGGTGTATTGAGGCCCTCGTTATTTTAGGGTGGGTTTTCCTAAATGGTTTTTCACTCTCCTTCCACGCAAATGCTGGTACACTTCCTATAAATATAACTAATTCCTAAAACCATGAGCGTGATTAGTACATAAACGTATAGCTTGAAAGGGTACTAAGACGTGGTGCCATTAAAAAAAATAGACAAAAAATTGTGGGTGCAAGCAAAGTGGGCATGCCTAACCTTACAGGGGAAATAGAGTGTACTTGATATGTTATTCCTCTAAACCCTCCCTAACGGCACTCCCATCACCGAGCAAGAGCACTTTGTACAAGTCCCCTTGTGCCAAGAAGATACGCCGCCTCACGACGCATGCGCCCCCGCACCCCTCTCCATGACGTCATGAAACTTCCCTTGCGCAACTCTAGAAGTATCAAGGAGCCCTCAGCCTTAAAATCATCCCTCTAGGACACTGGTTCTCAAACTGTGCTGCACGGACCAATGGTGGTCCACACATGGTGTCGCAGGAAAATTAATGTTATGACCCAATCGTATTTGGTTTCTCAAAGACAGTAGAGCATCGATAATTCGTACGTCAAAAATCCGGATCGTCGATAATCTGGATTTACAAGAAATATTATTTATAAAAATAACCACATTGCTATTAAAATCGGAGACATGACCCCCAAAAAACGCACCTCAATCCTTGTTAAAATAAATACTTTTTTGTTGTTAGATTTTTGCTTAGTTTTTGTATAGGTACTTTATTTTCGAAAATCCAAGCAAATTGATAATCCGAACTGAGTGGATCTCCAATTAGTTTGAATTATCGACGCTTACAAAAATAGGTAATCGGTAAAAACCTCAAATGACATTTACTATACTATTATTTAAAGACTTCCCAGATATCCATCTTAAACAAAATCGTAATTAAAATCTTCAAAAAATTTTCCACAACATTAAACTATTCTTTATTTTAGGATTTCAATCAAAATCAAAACAACGCCATGAGGACAGACAGAATTATATATATTTAGCACCGCGTCTTACTACCCGTTCGGGTTATACGCTTAAATATTAATAACGCTAATGGACTAGGAATTGGGAAGGTTGAATTTAGAGGAAGTGAGCCCGCATTTGCGTGGAGGAAGAATGGAAAACCATTTAGGAAAAACCACCCCCAGTTTACCCAACCGAGATTCGAACCTCGATCTTCCCGTCCTCGGCGGTCGAGCTCAACACGACTAGCGCGTTAGCCAACTACGCCACCGAGGCGGGTGACAGACAGAATTGTTTTTGAGTTGTGAGACACATCAAACGTAGCGATTCATCATAATCTTGAGACCAAAATTTTTCACACTGATTGGGTCAACCATATTTATTTATTTATTAGAAACTAAAAATTGGGATGAATAAAATGATGGCAGCAAAACTCCACTAATCTAACTATGCTCGTACTTTGTGCCACAATTACAATCCAAATTACATAGTATTAATTTTATGTTTATTTTATTTTAGCACCACGTATTACTACCCGATTGGGTTGTACGGCTATGTATACTAATCAGAAATCATATTTATGTGAAGGTTACACAAGGTTATATTTCATGGAAGTATACCCACATTTGCGTGGGGAGAGTAGAAAATCATTTTAAAAATCACCCTCAGTACACCCCCCTAGGATCGAACCCCGATATCCCCATCTTCAGCAGTATAGTTCATTGTGATAGTAGCACCTTAAACCATGCGGTCACCGAAGGGGTAATTTACATAGTAAGTACCGACATTCATAAAAATGTTACTGCATTATTAGTGTTATTTTAACAATATCAAAAATTGACAGTTAATAATTTATTACTTGATATGTTGGTCTCTTGGTTTAGTGATCATAATTCCTGGTTACTATTATAAAGGTCCCGAATTCGATTCTCGGTGGTACCATAGGTTTTTTTCTCGAAGGAGAATTCTTTCTGTGGTTATCGTGGTCTGTTTAACTAGGCTTACATTGAATTTGACTTCTACTGGCACCAAATAGTAATAATAATAATAATCATAATCATAATCATCATGATCTCACACTCACAGGGTTGAAGTAACCGCACCTACATTGTGTCTCAACCCCAGAAGACTGTTATATATCCGCCACTGTCAATAGAAGACCAGGAAGGTCCAGTCGATAAATCCTGGTGGCCTATTATAGATGTGTATATTATATATATTTATTATGTATGTATTATATATATTTATCATGTATATTATATCCTATATATTATTTTTGCTGTCAACATCCCTTTTTCTCAACTAATATAAAGCCTACAGCGATGAATAAGGTATCAGTGGATAAGATTTTTTTTTACAGATTTTTGAGATAGCCATACTCAGTTCACGTTAAAACACATTGTTTGTTTAAAATTTAAGTTAAAAGAAAAATCTAACTTTTTTTATTAATTACTGAAAATAAACTCTCTTTGCTATTTTGTGTATACACTTCGCTGAGTATTTAATTTCAACAACCCCCCCCCCCCCCCCCCGCCCAAAAAAAAAAGACTAAATCTTTTTTGGGGGGGAAGGGGGGCGAGGGTAAGGTTGAATGTGCGAAAGTTTCGCAAGGGTATACTGGTATATATAGTACTTTAATTGAAAGTAGATTTAATATATTTTTTAGCTATTAGAAAAAAATAGTGGTTTGAAATCTCTAAAAAAAAATGTTTGAATAAAACAAAGTTACTCTATATAAATATGTTTTATTTATTGCTTGATGAAAACATTTCTTATAGAATGTCCTGCTTTGACAGGTAAAAGTGGGTAGTATATTAAGGTGGTTGGTGAGTGTGTACATGGAACGCTTCTCAAGTGGTCCGCTACTGAGAAAAGTTTTAGAAATGCTGCCCTGGGAGAGATAACATTGTCGACCTGCTATTCCGAGCGAGGTCTACTGTTCACAGAACTACTAGTAAGACTAGTAATGATAATAACATGAAGGGAGCGAGGTCTACTGTTCACATAACTACTAGTAAGAACTAGTAACGATAATAACATGAAGGGAGCGAGGTCTACTGTTCACATAACTACTAGTAAGACTAGTAACGATAATAACATGAAGGGAGCGAGGTCTACTGTTCACATAACTACTAGTAAGACTAGTAATGATAATAACATGAAGGGAGCGAGGTCTACTGTTCACATAACTACTAGTAAGACTAGTAATGATAATAACATGAAGGGAGCGAGGTCTACTGTTCACAGAACTACTGGTAAGACTGTAGTAACGATAATAACATGAAGGGAGCGAGGTCTACTGTTCACATAACTACTAGTAAGACTGTAGTAACGATAATAACATGAAGGGAGCGAGGTCTACTGTTCACAGAACTACTGGTAAGACTGTAGTAACGATAATAACATGAAGGGAGCGAGGTCTACTGTTCACAGAACTGCTAGTAAGACTGTAGTAACAATTATAACATGAAGAGAGCGAGGTCTACTGTTCACAGAACTACTAGTAAGACTGTAGTAACAATAATAACATGGAGGAAGAGAGGTCTACTGCTCACATAACTACTAGTAAGAAAGTAGTAACTACAAGAACACGGAGGGAGTGAGGTCTACAGTTCACAGAACTACTAGTCAATACCTATAAAATAAATATAATTATATAGTTGAATATAATGAATGTTGACAGCAAAACAAAAGCCTTTATTTTCTAAAAGTCTCTTTCTATGAAAACTGGACTGTACCTCTGCAATTCCCTATGAACAGCATTCCAAAGAAACACACTCGGGCAACTATATATCCTTTCCCCGGTGTCCCATTCACATCGCTTCGTTCCTCACTTCATAACTCTTTCTCGGAAAAAAAAAACCTAATTTATGTACAAAGACAAAGAGTTTCCAGTCTTCCATTAACAGGCATTGTTTTACAAGACGAGATGGTATCCAACACTGGGGGACCGTGAAATTCTGGGGGAGGGGGCGGGGGGGGTAGATGTTTAAGGGGGTGCTCGAGAGAGTTATTTCTAAAACAAATTCTGCTTTCACATATTAAAAAATTCAGCCCACATCGACGGGTGCAAAGACTAATATGTCAGGCTCCTCCAGTCTCGGTTTCCAATGAGAGGGAGGTAGGTGTTCAAATCCCGGCTAGGTGTACTGAGGGTGATTTTACCTAAACGTGTTCCTTAACTTACCTACATGAAAATTCTGGTACATATCTTTTAAATTTTACTTTTTTCATGTCCACCCTGTTAGTAAATTTAAATGCAGATATACTGAATGGAGATTAAGATGCGTTTGTGGAAAAAAAAAAGATAACATTTAATTAAAAGTAGGCCTAACATGATATAGATTTTCATTTGCTAAAAAAAAAAGATGACGGGGAGAACAGTATTAGAATCTGGTCGGGCATAACGAGGACTTTTTTTTCCTAAAAGGTTTTATACTCTTCCTCCCAGCAAATGCGGATACACTTCCTCTAGATTCAATCTTCCTTTATCTTTAACATTTGAGTATAATAAGTTAATATATGAAGACCCGAACGGATAGTGATTAGTAAAACGTTGTGACAGAAAATTAATGAAATTTGTTAATTTTATCAAATTATTTTAATCCTTTTAGCCCGCTAATTTTAAATGCAATTCCAGAAATCGATGACGTCAGGTGGGTCAGTAGATGGTAGTATGTTTCTTCTGTTGTATTCGATGACTTTGGTGAACCCCTCAGTTACGTAGATTCAACGGGTATCCTAACCGGTAGACTTTAAACGTTGACAAATTCCTTGTCGCCTTTGAGTTATGCACTCGAACTAAGGAGGTGTTAATATATAGTGCGTCTGGCGAGAAAACGCGCTGGGGTTTGGCGAATCTTGTGTGAGATATGTATCAGGTTTTCTTAAGGTCATATTTTGATCATCAATATTTTTACTGCACAATTTCTTCAAGTGTTTAGTTAGAATCTATAAATGTGGATTTAATGATTTTAAATCATGACAGTTTAGGAGTTTATATATTTTCTCTAAATCCACTCTAACAATTTTGATTAAAATTCGTATAAAAGCCCTGTTTAGCATTACAAACAAAATTACTATTCATATTTTCTCATGAAAATGACTTTGAGGGTAACTTACATTAGCATAAATCTCCATTTCTGATCATGTCTCCGCAAATATTAGAGATACAAACTAACTTATTAGAATAAAGTTGTAGTAGTATTAAAAATAAAGACTTATTTTTCCAAATATAGTTTTATTAAACCAATAATCTTTAAGCTATAAGTAGATTTTCCTTAGATAAATATAACTCAAGTGTGTATTTAATTATGTCATAAATCAATTGGAAAGGTAGGCTTAAGGACTAAACATAGGTCTATTTTATTTGACAAAATAAACCACAGTTACTTATGTATATATAATCTCGTAAGGATTTTAATATTCATTTGTAAATTTTATGATTTGGGCAAGTTGTAGTATTGTTGGAAAATTGCTCATTTTATCACATCTATAGGTAAGGGAATGGTCTATAAAAAAATTTCTTTAATTTTGCATAAAATCGTCTAAGAAGATGCTCCTCAAAATCACCCTTGTAGGAAACGTGATTTCACGACCACATCTATCTATGCTTGGACTTGGACCCAAGCTATAGAAGGTGACGTCCTTAATACCCCTTTTCTTATCTCTACCCGGGACTTGTTTAGCGAGGGATATGGCAGACAAAATGTGTTAGATAAAAGGTTTAGAATCAATCTTAGCGCAAAAATTTGCAGTCAACGCCGCAACTATCCACTAGTTTGATTACAATTTACTCAAATATAATCTTCCATAACGTAATTTGAGTAAAGTTTAATATAAATCTCAATTAGTTTTGAAAGAAAACCGAAGCCGGGTAGTATTTTCTCTCCAAATGTACTGACTATAACATCACAAGTTTCTTGCGTTTAGGCAGTAGCCAACAAGTAAAGGAAATAGTAGCGGTGACAGCAGAATAATAATTCAACATACCTCCTAGTTGTCGTTGATCTCCTGATAGATTCACACCAGCATAAACAAGAATTGTGGACCAACAAATCACCATTACCATCTCTTGAGAATTCTTAAGATCGATTGTGATGATAAATAATGTTAGATATGTGTTCACAAATAATTATATAAATCTTGTAGAAAAATATATGTAAATTCAACAGAACTCTCTATCTATGTTCATCGAATAGTTTTCACGTTCAACGGAAAGAAAAGTTAAAACAATTTATTACCAAGTCGAAATAAAACCACGACAGTTTGAATTATATATATATATATATATATATAAAAAGACTATTCATCATTAAATAATCTTATATTATCCTGCGAATGTATGACGTAAGAAAAGTATAAAGTATATTTTTGTGTTCATAATTTATTTATGGCCTTCGAATTATTATGAGTTCGATTGTCACTTTTATTTTAGTGAACTTTGTGCTAAATGTGTGTTGTCAGTTTCTCAAAACTCTTATTATATATAAATGCAGGTAAAGTATGTTTTTTTAAACCTGTTAATTTACCAATCTATATAATATAGGTTTATTTGTGCTATCCAAATTCCTGCTGTCAAATTAATTTCTTGAAATAAAGCCGTAATCTATTTTAAAAAACCTCTTATTTCAAATTAATCAATGAAACGTGCAAGTAGGTTAATTAAGGGTAATTAACACATCTTTAACATAACTATCACACAAATGTTTCCTGAAGACAGTCACATAAAAGCTATTAAAAATTATTAACCAACCTCATACAATGCAGGAGATGAGGTTTAGTCATTAATAAACTATTCTTGTTCCTATCTCGGCGACCTAATCTGATGTTTCCTAATTGAGTCATTGTTGTGCTGGCAAACGGTGAGGTGAATATTACGTGACGTCAGATCCGGTTAAGGTAATAAGCAAAAGCTTTCAACTTTCGTGTGTTAAATGAGATCAGAAAGAGAGTTTTTTTTTTTAGCTTGAAGTGAAATTACAGAAAAGCGTTTGCATCTTACGAATTTGCAACTGGTAGGGTTAGCACACCTGACTTTGTTTCAAGAGGTCAGAATTCAGTCCCACTTGTCTGCAACTAAGATTATTTAATCTATAAAGATAAAAACTGTTGGAGCTAATAGTAAACACCATCTTTAAATAATTTTATAATTTAAGTCGTTAAATAGTTCCCTACTAAGTTAGTTGGTCGAATTGTCTAAAGCATCACGCTCGCAAGAGACTAGGGCTGTTGGGGACAGGGCTCAAATCCCGGTCGGGTGTACCGAGGGGTTTTTTGCCTAGTGTTTTTTACACTTTCCCTTCTAAACTAAACCTTCCTCATCCTTAGCACTTTAGCCTAATTAGTTCATATGCGTATAACCTGAATGGAGAGTAAGACGCAGTGATAAAAACTAACTTGTCTCGTCGATTGATGGTAGGCCTACGAATACTAATAATAAAACAATTAATGTTTGGAAGAAGTCGGTCGGTCTTTGTTCTCACAGATCAAAGTCAAGCACACTGAAGCTGAGCTACAGTACTATGCGATGCACATTATTATCATTATGTGTTCTGTCTTACGACAGGTCCATTCTTTCTGTCAGTGATCTTAGACCACCAACGCATCCTTTCCCCTGCCTCCTCCTTCAGCTCCTAAAAATTTTCTTTCCTTCAAGTCATCCGATATTTTAACCCTTCTTCCTAAGCTCCTCTTTCTCTCAACCTTGCCTTCTATGACGTTATGCGGAAAACACTTCCTCCTAAGGATATGTCCGATCCAGTTTGCTTTGTACCGAAGAATCACATCCAAATTTGTTCTCTTTTCACCCACTCTTCTTAGGACTTCATTTCATATACACACATACAGGATGTTCCAATTTATGTTGGAAGTAACTTGGGTGTGGATAGTATACTTTAAACAACACAAAAAGTCCTTATGAACATAAGTCCTATGTTCGATGGTTCCTGAGATAAGGACTTCCAAGGTTTCGCTGGAATTGTTAATCGATCTTTACTTGATACACCCTGTTGCACCTCTTGTAAGTGACGTCTCACTGCTGGTACACAGGCAGGGCTGCAGCTAAACTAACAAGGAGGGGTGTATCAAAAAGGGCTATTAGCAATTCCAAAAAAACTCTGAATCCCTTATCTCGGGAACCATCGAACGTACGACATAAACATGTTCATAAGGACTTTTTGTGTTGTTTTGTGGTCTTTTATCCACATCACAGTTATTTCCCACATAAATCCGAACACCCTGTAAATACTAGAGGGGTTGAATTCTATATTATTTGAATCCGAATCTTCGATCCAAATCTTGCATTTTATTTCGAATCTCGAATCCAAATTCTAATTATTACTTTCTCGCTGTCTTACAGGTTTAGAAAGTATTGTGATCTTCAAAAAAATCGAACTCGAGATTTTGATGAATCTTGACGTTTCATGACCCCCCAAATCCGAAAAAGTTGTTTTTAAATTTCCGTCGTTCTGTCTGTCTGTACCTTCGACTAGAGCCGACTGTTCCGGTTAAAATTTTAACATTTTATTAGATGTTACACATCTTCAGGTCATCGCATTACAATTCAATTCCTCATTTATAAATGTTGACCAATAAAAATGGTAAATATTGACTATTGAGTCTAAAATGAAGGAAATAGATCATTGTTGTACAAACATCTTTCCTAAGAGGTTAAAGGAAAAATAGCAAACTTTTTGAGAGACTTGCTTATATTTAATTACTCGATGGCATTACAGAATTATTGCGTTAAAATGTAGGTAGTATCTCTTTACAACTTAAGCTCACAAAATTGTATAAATATATTTGCCAATATCTCAAAAACTGTTGGTTTTATAAAAATATATTTCATATAAAAGTTTTTTATTTTTAATAGTACTACAATTTTGCAATGATAAGTTATTTATCATCTCAAATAGCTGCGGAGATACGGAAATTTCCGCTTATGTAAAGTACCCTAAAATCTTTTCTGGGGGAAATGCAAATAGCCAGCTTATTTATAATATTAATCAACGCCTCAGATACGAATTTTATTCAAAATCGTTAGAGCCGATTTTGAGAAAATCGATTTTTTTTCTCTTTTCGCTTTTTACTAAACTACTCTTTATTTTGGGGTTAAAAAGACACACAGAAAGACAGCATTACAAAAACCACTTTTTTAGGGTTCGGGGGGTCACGAGACTTCGACATCCATCAACATTTCGGGTTAGATTATTTTTACGGTCTCAATACTTTAGTGGTTGGAAAGTTAAAAAAATATATAAATTTGCGTATAGATTTAAAGTTCTTGGTTTTATAAAAATACATTTCTCATAAAATATTTGTATTATAAATAGATCGAAACTATTTGAGATATGAAATTACTTATCGTAGCAAATATGTAGAAGATATGATAAAAAATGAGAATTTATGCATCAGACTGGAGCCCTTAAAGTCATTTTGCCGAAATATTGAGGGTAACCATTTTGTTTGTAATATTTATAAATATTTAGTAATGAAATTTAATCAAAATCCTTAGAGCCGATTTTAATAAAATTGAATCTTTCTTTTTGTGTTCTTCAGTATACTACATTTAATTTTAAGGTTAGATATCCAATTCCAAAAATCTATCGGTGCAACCCTATGAAAACCCTAGATACCAAGTTTTAGTCCGATCGGTAAAATAGTTTAAGCTCTAGTCGGAGGTATAGACAGACAAATAGACAGACGGAAATTCAAAAACAATTTTTTTAAATTAGGAGGATCATGAAACCTCGAGATTCATCAAAATCTCGATTTCAATTTTTTTGGCGATCACATTCCTTTTTCTACCTTTAAGATAGCGAGAAAGTAAAAAGCTAACACATTATTAGTAAGTTAATTATATTAATACAATTTTGTCCCTTTTTGTGACTTAGTTAATCTCCAAATTATACAAGTCAATTTTTTTTCTCAATTACTTAAAATTGTTTAGCAAAGATATTTATAAATTTTATTCAAGACTTTTTTTTTTTAGAGATTTTTTTACGAATCTTGAATCTCTCGAATGATATAGGATTTTAAGAATCTAGGATTCAACCATCTCATTTTTAGTGTATACATATATAATATATACACATATATGCGTGTTTGGATGTATGTGTATACATATACATTTACTTATGCCCATAAAAACCAACCTCAGCCCCAGTAACATGGTCAGCGTCGAACAGAAGTAACGTAGTGTTATGAACAAAAACCATTTAAAATTTGAATGGTATCTATGGCGTATCTAATAAATTAGCAACCACATTTTCGAGGGGTTGTGTCAAACAACAGGCCTACACAAAGAATAAGATAAAAAAAAACCAAATCTCTTTTGGCTATGCCTCGTTTAAAATGCCGTTCATCCGATGTAAAATTTAGTGGGCTCCCATCCATGAAAAATGACGCACAGATTGTATATTGTTCTAAGCTCATAAAATAAGTACGTGCTGTGAAGGTTTCATAGGTCCTACCTGTAGAGTTTGCTGAGACCACACAAGACATTTGAAGCGAAAAAAAAACCCACCTTTACGGGCGATATATTATGAAAATAAATGGTACGGAGCACCGCACAGACTTTCTCTCTCTTTCTATAAACTCCTAAGATTTCTGAACGGAATAATGTACATTATATCATCACCACTCCACATAAGAACACGCATAAAATAATATACAATGATATAGAATCAATGAGAAAAGAGGCGCATCTTTGTCCACCTAAGAGCATTTCAAACAGTTTAATGTCTTCCACAAGGGTCAACACTTCGTATTAAAATTTCGATTTCTGGTTAAAATTTTAACATTTTATAAGGTGTTGCAGATCTTCAAGTCATCGCATTGATATTTAATTATTCATTTATACATTTTGACCAATAAAAAATGTAAATATTGACTATTGAGTCTAAAATGGAGATAGATCATTGCTATGCAAACATTTCTCCTAAGAGATTTAAGGAAAAATAACATACTTTTTTAGATACTTATATTTAATTACTCTATGGCATTGGAGAATTATTGCGTTAAGACTTAAGTAGTATATGTTTACAACTAAAGCTCACAAAATTGTATTAATATATTTGCAAATATCTCAGAAACTGCTGCTTTTATAAAAATATATGTCAAATAAATTTTTTTTATTTCTGATAGTCCTACAATTTTGCAATGATAAGTTGTTTAGTTTCTCCAATAGTTGTAGAAATAAGGGAAATTAACGCTTCTGTAAAGTACCCTAAAAATCATTTTCATAGGAAAATGAAAATAGCCAGTTTATTTATAATCTTAATCAACGCCTAGATACGAATTTTAATCAAAATCGTTTGAGTAGATTTTGAGAAAACCAAATTTTTCTCTTTTCGCCCTTCAGTAAACTACCCTTAATTTTAAGTTTTTATAGACACACAGACAGACGGCATTGCAAAGACTATTTTTTAGGGTTCGGGGGGTCATGAGACGTCGACATCCATCAACATTTCAGGTTAGTTTTTTTTACGGTCGCAATACTTAAACTTTAATGTCCAAAAAGTTAAAAAAATTCATGTATAATAGCGTATAGATTGAAAGTTATTGATTTTATAAAAATATGTTTCGGATAAAATTTCTGTATTATAAATATATATACATATTTGTAATGCTAAGTAATTTCATATCTCAAATAGTTTCGGAGCTATTATAAAAAATGTTAATTTACGCATCAGACCGGAGCCCTTAAAGCGATTTTGCCGAAATATTGAGGGTAGCCATTTTGTTTGTAATATTTATTAATGTTTATAAATGAAATTTAATCAAAATCGTTTGAGCCGATTTTGAGAAAATCGACTTTTTCTCTTTTTGCCCTTCGGTAAACTACCCTTAATTTTAAGTTTTAATAGACACACAGACAGACGGCATTGCAAAGACTATTTTTTAGGGTTCGGGGGGTCATGAGACGTCGAAATCCATCAACATTTCAGGTTAGTTTTTTCTACGATCGCAATACTTAAGCTTTAATGTCCAAAAAGCTAAAAATATATATATAATTGCGTATAGATTAAAAATTATTGATTTTATAAAAATATGTTTCGAATAAAATATTTGTATTATAAATATATATACATATTTGTAATGCTAATTAATTTCATATCTCAAATAGTTTCGGAGCTATTATAAAAAATGTTAATTTACGCATCAGACCGGAGCCCTTAAAGCGATTTTGCCGAAATATTGAGGGTAGCCATTTTGTTTGGAATATTTATTAATGTTTATAAATGAAATTTAATCAAAATCGTTTTGAGCCGATTTTGAGAAAATCGACTTTTTCTCTTTTTGCCCTTCGGTAAACTACCCTTAATTTTAAGTTTTAATAGACACACAGACAGACGGCATTGCAAAGACTATTTTTTAGGGTTCGGGGGGTCATGAGACGTCGAAATCCATCAACATTTCAGGTTAGTTTTTTCTACGATCGCAATACTTAAGCTTTAATGTCCAAAAAGCTAAAAATATATATATAATTGCGTATAGATTAAAAATTATTGATTTTATAAAAATATGTTTCGAATAAAATATCTGTATTATAAATATATATACATATTTGTAATGCTAAGTAATTTCATATCTCAAATAGTTTCGGAGCTATTATAAAAAATGTTAATTTACGCATCAGACCGGAGCCCTTAAAGCGATTTTGCCGAAATATTGAGGGTAGCCATTTTGTTTGGAATATTTATTAATGTTCATAAATGAAATTTAATCAAAATCGTTAGAGCCGATTTTGAGAAAATCGACTTTTTCTGTTTTTTCCCTTCAGTAAACTACCCTTAATTTTAGGGGTAGATGTCCAATTCCAAAAACCCCTCGGGGCAACCCTATGAAAACCCAAGATATCAAGTTTCAGCTCAATCGGTAAAATAGTTTAGGCTCTAGTTGGAGGTACAGACAGACAGACAGACAGACAGACAGACAGACAGACGGAAATTCAAAAACCACTTTTTTGGATTCAGGAAGTCATGAAACGTCAAAATTCATCAAAATCTCGAGTTCGAATTTTTTGACGATCACAATACTTTCTCTACCTGTAAGATAGAGAGAAAGTAAAAAACCATGGTGGAAAATTATGTTGGCGCGAAGCTGCTGCCTGTGTCCGGTATTCCAATATGTTTTGAATCTTTAGAGCTATTGTCTAGTATGCTACCACGTTTAAAAATGGGTTATTTACAAATATATATAACGTCATTGCTACCGGAGGAATTTTGGTGCTACCCGTTTCGGTGGTCGCATAATCTTTAGGTGTCACTCTCGCAATAGGTGGGATAGGATTGCCGAAGTTCTGGGTTTGAAAACAAGCCGTGTGTGCTGAGGTCTTTATCCTAAATACTTTTTCACTTTCTCTTCACACAAATGAGGATACATATCCTCTGAATTTTACTTTCCTCATCCTTATAATATTAGCGTAGTTCATATATATACGTGCGATCTAAACGGATACTGAAATTTGGTGAAAAGAATAATTGGGTGTGATCCCCTTCAATGGCCGAATGGTCTAAGGCGTCACTCTCCTGTTAGACTGGACTGCTGATGAGGGGGAGATCGGGGTTCAAATTCTGGTCGAATCTACTGAGAGTAGTTTTTCAGTGTTTTCCCACTCAGCTTCCACGCAAATGCGGGTAGATTATCTCTAAAATGCTTTCTTTTTTATACCTACCCCATTAGAGTAATTATCATATGTACGTATAGCCTGAACAGGTAGCAAGAAGCGATGATAAAAAAAATTGTGTTTATTAATGGACTTGACATTTGACTTGTGTGGTTGGAGTTTGATTCCAGACAACCCACATTCTATGGCCACATGGTCTAACGTGCTACTCTCGCAGTAGACTATACTGCCGATGATGTGGAGAGATCAAGGTTCAAATCTCGGTCGGATGTACTGATGGTGGTTTTCCCCAAAATAGTTTTCCACTCTCCTTCCACGCAAATGCGGGTAAAAGCTCTCTACATTCCTCAACCTTATCCCATTAGTGTACATATACGGACAGCCTCTACGGATAGCGAGACGTTAAATATGACGTAATCACAATATCACAAAAGCTTAGGCCCGTTAATACAAAAAAAATCTTCCTGATCAACAAAATCATCACCATCATCATCACCATCACCATCATCATCATCACCATCACCAACAACGGTTTCCAGCTTGTGGCTGGGTCAATTTAATAAAATGCCTCCATCTTCCTCTATCCTTCCATCATTCTTCCTCCTTTAATTTCTTCCATTCTTCTACTTTCACTTGAAAACCTATTTTGCTGGTAATTGGTATAAAAATAACTATTCCGTAAAAAATGATGAATGAAGCCACACACATTTCTAAACGTATTATTAAAATATAGGCTACAAAAATGATCCTATTTTAATAATATATTTAAATCATAGTTTTTTAATTTAACGAATTATTAGTAAGGAAGACCGAGCCTGGTTGTATCGGATGTACGTAGCAACAAAGAACTTTCTTTAGAAAAGTATTGTGATACAGAGCGAGTCGCTATGACAGAATATTACACTACAGTAATGTGTTCAACAAAACAAATAAGTTGTGCAGGCATCAACTGAGTTTCTGATGAATATGGCGAATTTAACGATTTAAACAATTGTTGCAACATTCTCCTTTAAAGGGGCAGCTTAAAGCATATTATGCAATCTTTGATTTGAAATAATTCTGTTAAACTAACATGAGAGGCCAAAAATTGTAAGCATAAACAGTTCAGTACAGGGAATATCATTATGGACACCCTGTATAGTCAAACATATTTTTTTAAACTATCGGGAAATTATTTATTTTATACCTGTACAAAATAAAAAGGATTTTATGAAAAATAAAAAATAAAAAAATTTGAAAAGTGTTGAGACATCTCCTCTATTATTTATATTTTATTGAAGAAATATTATATTCAGGAAAAAACTCTTTTGCATTATAAAATAGTTCATATTTTTATCCACATAAATTCATATGATTGCACATAAACCACTTTTGTACTAAAGCCACTCATGTAGGTGAAGGAACATATTTATTACATAGTAGGTGCAATAATTTAAAAGATCCAGTGTTGTGGAGTTGTATGAATGTGCAAGCGGGTATGTTGAGGGGGCTTACAGAATTTAAAAAAAGGCTGGAGGGGGACGGCTGTCAGTTCATGGGGTAAAGTGTGGGGGGGGGGGAATGGGTTGCCATCCCACCCAAACTAGGGTTCTTACGGCCCTACTGGAATTACACACCAAGAGTTCTAACTATACCACCTGTGCCATCTGACAGATCATACTCTACCTGTCACAAACCCTAAAGTAGAGAACTGCTGACCGAGTTCGTTTCTCTTTTGTTTTTATTGTATATATATATTTATATATATAATTTAAAAGGAAGTTGTAAAAAGTCAAATTAAAAACTTTTGCCCCAACACGTCCAAACCTTATGTATAACTCTTCCTAACATACAAGAATAACATTTTTTCTTGGACAGATATTGAACAAACAATTTTTGTTTTTCTTTCTAATACATCATTCTTCAGGATTGATATTCTGGGGGGGGGGGGGATAGGGAATTTGACACAACGAGGAATGGACCAATATCTTTTCATTCTTGTAAGACAATAAAGTTATGTTGAGGGAGGGGGAGAACGGGGGGAACAAACAGAAAATAACTGATTCCTGAATAGAAATTGAAAGTGGGTGATCGTAAGAAGATTCTATTTATCTGAGCATTATTTACATTTACTTGGTTCAAATTATTTCAAAATAGATGTAATTAAATATTCTAATCACACCTATGACCATGATAATTTTAGGCATGTCATCTTTTTAAATAGATCTTCCCAAAGGGACCAATTTGGAAGTCAGCCAATCTCCCATTTGACCTGAAATGCTTGTTTTATTCGTACACCTGGATATTTGTTGAATTCTGAGATTATATTATTTAATATGGCCCTAAATACGGCCCCTATTGCCAAACCGATTAAAGCGATTAACTCAACAAGTCTTTATTTTTAAGTAAACTAAAATGTACTTAGATTTTATAACGTTTCTTGTTGATTGACAACTAAATTATGTATATATTAGCAATCCCACACGGCGTTGCCCGTGACCCACTGTGGTGTAAGAATTATATAAGCTCTCCTTCTTCAAAAATGGTTTAGAATTACGGTCGATTTCATAAACATTTTTTTCCGAGGAGGATGCGGCATATTTTTATCACAGTTATCTCTGAAACGTAATTCTAAACCAGACTAACAATATTTTCTTCAAAAATTTGTTAAAAATAGCCTAGTTAAAAATCTGATTAAAAATTTAAAAATATGGCTTCTAGGTGCATTCAAACCCCCTTACGTCTACCTATGTTAAAAATTTCAGATCTATGCATCTATGTGGATATGGCTGGGCATCGCACACACACAAACAAACAATTCATTTTATTATTATAGATTACAAAATTATAATCCATGAATTGTTGATTAAATAGCACCACTTTTTAGGCAAGAATTTAAAATCTTGATTTTTCTAAAGGCCATAATACTTAGCTTCAAAACTAAGAAAGTAACTGTCAAATTATCGTTTTTGTTGACGTTTTGCAGGAAATGCTGAAAAAGTATAATTAACTCCCTTTTTACTTTCTCTCTATCTTACAGGTAGAGAAAGTATTGTGATCGTCAAAAAAATCGAACTCGAGATTTTGATGAATTTTGACGTTTCATGACTTCCTGAATCCGAAAAAGTGGTTTTTGAATTTACGTCTGTCTGTCTGTCTGTCTGTACCTCCAACTAGAGCCTAAACTATTTTACCGATTGAGCTGAAACTTGATATCTAGGGTTTTCATAGGGTTGCCCCGAGGGGTTTTTGGAATTGGATATCTACCCCTAAAATTAAGGGTAGTTTACTGAAGGGAAAAAAGAGAAAAAGTCGATTTTCTCAAAATCGGCTCTAATGATTTTGATTAAATTTCATTTATGAACATTAATAAATATTCCAAACAAAATGGCTACTCTCAGTATTTCGGCAAAATCGCTTTAAGGGCTCCGGTCTGATGCGTAAATTAACATTTTTTATAATAGCTCCGAAACTATTTGAGATATGAAATTACTTAGCATTACAAATATGTATATATATTTATAATACAAATATTTTATTCGAAACATATTTTTATAAAATCAATAATTTTCATTCTATACGCAATTATATATATATTTTTAGCTTTTTGGACATTAAAGCTTAAGTATTGCGATCGTAAAAAAAACTAACCTGAAATGTTGATGGATTTCGACGTCTCATGACCCCCCGAACCCTAAAAAATAGTCTTTGCAATGCCGTCTGTCTGTGTGTCTATTAAAACTTAAAATTAAGGGTAGTTTACTGAAGGGCAAAAAGAGAAAAAGTCGATTTTCTCAAAATCGGCTCTAACGATTTTGATTAAATTTCATTTATATACATTAATAAATATTCCAAACAAAATGGCTACCCTCAATATTTCGGCAAAATGGCTTTAAGGGCTCCGGTCTGATGCGTCAATTAACATTTTTTTAAATAGCTCCGAAACTATTTGAGATATGAAATTACTTAGCATTACAAATATGTATATATATTTATAATACAGATATTTTATCCGAAACATATTTTTATAAAATCAATAACTTTCAATCTATACGCAATTATATGAATTTTTTAACTTTTTGGACATTAAAGTTTAAGTATTGCGACCGTAAAAAAAAACTAACCTGAAATGTTGATGGATGTCGACGTCTCATGACCCCCCGAACCCTAAAAAATAGTCTTTGCAATGCCGTCTGTCTGTGTGTCTATAAAAACTTAAAATTAAGGGTAGTTTACTGAAGGGTGAAAAGAGAAAAATTTGGTTTTCTCAAAATCTGCTCAAACGATTTTGATTAAAATTCGTATCTAGGCGTTGATTAAGATTATAAATAAACTGGCTATTTTCATTTTTCTATGAAAATGATTTTTAGGGTACTTTACAGAAGCGTTAATTTCCATATCTCCACAACTATTGGAGAAACTAAACAACTTATCATTGCAAAATTGTAGGACTATTAGAAATAAAAAACTTTTATTTGACATATATTTTTATAAAAGCAGCAGTTTCTGAGATATTTGCAAATATATTAATACAATTTTGTGAACTTTAGTTGTAAACATATACTACTTAAGTCTTAACGCAATAATTCTCCAATGCCATAGAGTAATTAAATATAAGTATCTAAAAAAGTATGTTATTTTTCTTTAAATCTCTTAGGAGAAATGTTTGCATAGCAATGATTTATCTCCATGTTAGACTCAATAGTCAATATTTACATTTTTTATTGGTCAAAATGTATAAATGAATAATTAAATATCAATGCGATGACTTGAAGATCTGCAACACCTTATAAAATGTTAAAACTTTAACCAGAATCGAAATTTTAATACGAAGTGTTGACCCTTGTGGAAGACATTAAACTGTTTGAAATGTTCTAAGGTGGACAAAGATGCGCCTCTTTTCTCATTGATTCTATATCATTGTATATTATTTTATGCGTGTTCTTATGTGGAGTGGTGATGATACAATGTGCATTATTCTGTTCAGAAATCTTACGAGTTTATAGAAAGAGAGAGAAAGTCTGTGCGGTGCTCCGTACCATTTATTTATCTTGGCAAAAATAAAATTAGGTTGCAACGTAATAAGTATATATTTTAAAAAAATACAAATTTCAAATAGAAATTAGTATTTCTCTTCTGGTAACCACTAAACAGCTAAAAATAAAGCATATAATATTATATTTTTGGCAATAAGTATACACACACACATATTTACACTATATTTGTATTTTTTTAAATTTCTACTTATTACGTTACCTTATTTTATTTTTGTCATGCTAAAACAAGGGAATAATTCCACTTTCCGAGCATTTGTTGTAAAACATGACCAAAATTAATAAGGGGACAGTTTTTTGTCTCATATTTGATGCAAGGATTTATGGCATTAAAAAAATATATTTTATATTCTGACCCATACATTGGTGGTATTCAATTAGAAATTAATTTGTTATATCTTTAAAATATATAAATAAGTTGTCTATTAAAAAGTAACATTCTTAAATTTAAGTAACGTATAGTGACCAACAGTAAAAAAAATAAATCGAAGCGGGCTATTTTAATATTAGTCAGTACCCGAATGGTCTAAGGCGTCACTTTCTTGTTAGACTGGTCTGCTGAAGACTGTGAGATCGGGGTTTCTAATCTTGGTCGGGTCTAGTGAAGATAGTTTTTAAAAATTGTTCCGCACTCTCCTTTCAAGCAAATATGGGTAGATTACTTCTCAAATATTTCCTTATTCATCCTTAAACCACTAGAGTAATTTTCTTATATTTGTATAACCAGAACAAATAGTAAGACGTGGCCATAAAAACAAGAAGAAATAACACATAATGAAATTCTAGAGTAGACTAACCATAAGGCATAGGTTTTAATACATTTTAATCGACATTAGAATAAAGCAGTCTAAGTGTTAAAAGAGTTATCAAATCTATAATTTCATGTATTTACAGGCAAAAATTGTGTTGTCATTTTTGACAGAGTAAATAAATGTGAATAGATTCTAGATAACCCAACAACTTAGCTCAGTCGGTAGAGTGTCTGCCTACTGAGCTAATGGTCCCGGGTTTGATTCCCGCCATGGCGGCCGATAATTGATGAAAATATGGGTTTACCCTTTCACATTGATAAATTGACGGGCGGGGATTGGATGTAGTGCCTGTCCTAGTCTTAAGATTGATTATGAATCTAGGACAGGGCTAGAAAGCCAATAGTGGAAAATATATGTCTTGAATAAAACTGACAGAGGCCATAGGCTGGAAACAGTAATGGATGTAAAAAAAAAAAAGCTAGATAAATATATTGGCTTCTTGTCAAAGTTGGATGGGTTAATTTATTTGTCTATCTTTAAAAAGGCTGTTTTCATAGCGGTCCGGCTATATTGATCCGCTCGACTATATTGATCTAGTCAAAGTCTCCTGAAAACTACCTTATCTGAAAAGTCAACAAACCTATAACGGTGAACAAACCAGTCCGAATACCATTAGTATCGAAAGCATAGAACATCTGGAACCAACATCAAAGAATAACACCGGCATAGTCGAAGCAGCACGGATATTGTGCCCGAGTCTGGAGGCGAGGGTTCAATCACGATTGGTTTATCCACAATATGTTTATGGGTATTATTTTTGGTTTAATTCTGTAACAGAAAGTTTTACTTAGTTCAATTATCACCTTCCTCTTAAGTCAACACGTTAATAATCTTGTGATAAAACTTAAAATTATAATTTTAAAAGACCCGCATCGGTGGCCGCATGGCCTAACGCGCTACTCTCTTGTTGGGCTAGACTGCCGAGGACGAGGAGATTGGTGTTCGATCCCGGTCGAGTGCACTGAGGTTGGTTTTTCCTCAATCGTTTTCCACTCTTCCTCCACGCAAATGTGGGTACATTTACTATAAATTAAGCCTTCATATTCCCTAACCCATCAGTGTAATTAGTACATAGGCGTATAGTCCGAATGTGTAATAAGCCGCGGTGATAAAAAAGGAGTTTTAAAGAAACGAATACAGTAGTAAAAATTTATTATAAACTCTTAGATTAAGATATTCTTAAATTGTAAAAAAGAAATCTGGATAGCTCAGTGGTAGACCACTAAACCGAAGGTCCCGGGTTCGATTCCCATGTCTAGGAGTGATTTTTCAATTTAACAATATGATATTTAACATTTTAGAAAACATTCTAAAATAATGATTAAGTAAGGAGTTACAATACAAAATAATAAGACTTGAAAATTAATCTACTAATATTATTTTAATGTAATCAGTGGATGAAATATGTGAATATTCATTAATAATTATGGAATAATTTTGTTTATTCAAATTTATATTGTTTGTTAAAATTGTCTTTTATTCAACATTCAATATCACAATTTTTATAAAAGGATCTTAACGCTGGTCGATTTTTTATAACTAGATTAAAGTTAGTAAAAAATCGACCAGCGTTAAGATCCTTTAATAAAAATTGAGATATTGAATGTTGAATAAATTTTTTTAACAAACAATAGAAATTTGAATAAACAAAAGATTAAATGTGCAATAAAAATGGACCAATGATGAAATTTTAAGAATTTAGTAGTGATTTTTAAATTAAAATTATCATTTTTATTTAAGATCATTTTTAAATTCTCAATGTCATCATTGGTCGATATTTATTTTTAAATTCTTAAAATTTCATCATTGGTCAATATATTTGATTTAAAACGACTTTAAATAAAAAACGATCATTTTTATTTTAAATAATTTTTAAATTCTAAAGATAACCGTAACTATAAAATATAATAGCTTTGCTATTTAATCCACCTAGATTAAGAGTTACGTTAATTTTAAAGAATTCATCAACTAAATATTTTGTAGATCAGGAGAGGATAAAATATGAAATTGAATTATATCTTTATCGTGTTGGACTAGACTGTCGATGACGGGAAGCTCGGGGTTCAAATCCCTGTCGGGTGTACTAAGTGTGGTTTCACATAAATGCTTTTCCACTTAAATTCCACGCAAAAGAGACTACACTTCCTCTAAATTCAACCATCCACATCCTAAGCTCATTAGTGTTATTAGTAAACTACGTATAATTACAACCCTAACATTTAATAAGACGCGATGCTTAAAAAAACACTGATAAAAAAAGGATGAATAAACTGATCTTGAGAGTGCACGTAGAATATTTCAAAATATCACCATCATTATTTCGTTATATTTTCTCTAGTTAATACGAGTTAGTACGAGTCAGTTGTCTTGGGCTAAAGTGCTCGCCAGAGTACCCGATGTTCGTGGGTTCAATTTAAACCCAGTCTGGGTAAACGGATTTTTCTAGAGCGATTAAAATCCGTGGCCAAAAAAAACTCCTACGGAGGGGAAGTAAAGTCGTCTGTCTCAAGTCGATTGTGGCATGTTAAAGAACCCTGGAAGGTATGTGAAAAAAAATACCTTTCCCGGAAAAATTGGTAGGCCCTTTCGCTATCGCTCATAGAAATTCTCGTGTGTGGGTATAATCAGTTAGTTCATTAAGTGCACGTTAAATACCTCAAATAAATAAAATAAAGTGCATCGCCCCTGTGTACGGTGTATTATATAGTACCATCTCTCAGAAAGGATGGCTAGAGAAATAATCAATATTTTGCCGTGTTAACATATTAAAGTAGCTCTAATAACTATTGTAACTGCTTCATACTCTCCATCGTGTGGCAGTTACTGTACAGTCTGTTACTATGTAGTGTACTACTCTTGTACATGCGATGGGCTGGATGCCAAAGGCAAAGTGGCGCAGATGTGAATATTATGAAGATATTAAATAAAGTTATGGCGTGGCTGAAAATCATCAGGACGCGTTACATGTAGGTCTGAAAGACATTTACGACTGCGATCCTTCTTCAAATAAGTTTGTTTTTAGAGGGATGAGGAGTGTGTCTGCTCCCTAGAAGATAATGTCCAGGTCTATTTGTGTTAAACAAACGTGTGTGTACAACTTAATGAAATTCGTTCTCATCGAAAGTATTTTACATCAAGCTTTAGGTTGGGCTTGGTCTACAAATTATTCGAGGGTCATTTTCTTCGAGTATTCTACTAACTTTCTCTAGCGTAGTGAATAATGTATCTATTATGGACAAAGTGAATAAAAGGTCGCTATGAAAAATGACCTGGTTTTATGCATAGTGACCAAAGCAGTCAAGTAAAGTGACAATATTTGTTGATTTATCATTTTTACCGGGCAGTATGCATAATGCTCCACATTCTATAGGCAATATAATATTTTTAATAATATTTTTTATTTGATAAAATGTAAAAGTTGGTACTTCCTATATAAAAACCAAAAACAATAAAATTAGTTAGGTTTAGTTAGATTAAGTTAGTTAGGTTATGTCGGGTCGGTTAGGTTAGTTAGGATAGCTAGGATAGGTTAGTTAGGTTAGGTTCAGTTAGACATTAATTGGCTGGCACGTGACCGGATGTTCATTGTTCCTACCCTGCCAGTGACGTAGTACTTCACTGTTTTTAAAAAAAAAAAAAAAGAGCATGGAGCATTATGCATACTGCCTGGTCAAAATGATAAATTAACAAATCTTTATCACTTTGCCCGACTGCTTTGGTCACTTTGCATAATATAAGGTCATTTTTCATATAGACCTGGTTAATCACTTCGTCCATAACATAATATACGGGTATCTATCTACAAGTGTTTGTACCTGGGCATAAGGCCAAAACGATCTGATGGATTTGAATTTGAATTTTGGATGGTCGAGGGAAGATCGTGATTTAAACGTATTCATAAAAATAAGGGTAGTTTAGTGAAAACATGATTTTTGAAATACGAGCTTTTTAAAAATAGTTTTAATGATTTTGTTCAATTCGATATCAAGGGAGGGATCAATTTGATATCTAGGGAGGGATTATACATTATAAATACTATTGTATACTTGTTTTACGAATAAAAACTCATTTAGTGTTAGCTTATCCAGTACGATGAACTTTTTTGAAAATTAAAAATAAATACAGCTTTAACAATTATTTTGTTTAGAATTTATTTTTGAAAACTGTTTCAAATGTTGCTTTTTTTTAGGAAAAAATATCCACGGAGAGTTGAATTTAGTTTTTATTTTTTTCAAATTATAATAGGTGATATGATAAAGTTATACAGTTGAATCGTACTCCCTATCAGAGTGCTTTGAAACTTTCCAGAAGCATGCATAGAACAAGGCCGTAGCCAGCCAATAATTTCAGGGGGACTTTGGGGGCACATCCCTCAATTGCAGGAAGCTAGTCAAAATTCTAAATGATAAAAAGTTCTAGAAGCTATCTGAAGTGTTTTTTTATGGCAACATAACCTCCTAACTGCCGAAGGCCAGAAAAAAATTACAGATATTAATCATCTCTAGAAGCTCTCTGAAGTACTTTTTATGGTAACACAGTCCCCTAATTTGTATTTGTATCTTAATTTTGATTTTGTTTGAATCATAAATAAAGCCATTTGTATTTTGTTCATAAAATTCGGGGGGGGGGGGGGGGAGGGGGAGGTTGAATAAAAAAAAACTGGCTACGGCTTTGGCATTGATCAAGAATATAAATGTTTTTCGATGTTATGGCGTTAAGTTCCGTCAATGGTAAACAGATCTTGCTAATACTTTACCTCTGCGATAGTTTCTCTCTCCCACTCGATACCCCCATTTGACCAATCATACCTAGCTTCTCCACATACCTCGCATGGGAATGTATTTCCGATGTTACTTGGTCAATGAGTACTCTACCGAGTGAAGAGAACATTCACAGGTACACTTTAAACTACCTTTAATTACACTGGCAACACGCCACAGATACTTTTACAACACTTGTGTCTTGCCATCAGTCTTTCGTTCAAAGGGGGGGGGGGGGGAGAAAGTATCCAACATAAGAACACACGTGCTAGGTTTATGGTATCAAAAAGAACGGGCTCGGTGAAGACGGATGCTTTCGGTCCTCCACGAAGGAGTTGATGGAGCTCGGGTTTGAAATACGGCCGCAGTAAAAAAAGAAAGAAAAAAAAGCGTCCTTCTTATGCTTCATTTTCAATATCATAATGGAGAAGTTCTCAGAAAGTGAACATAACCGATAACGTGAGTGTAAAATAATATATCTATTTTGGAAAAAAGAGGGAGTTTTTATTTATTTATCTTGACTGGATAGTTGTTTCCTCATATGAGAAGTTGACAGACAATATTTTTTATCTGACTCAAAGCGGACCTTCCAAATATTAGAACATCTGGTTGTCAGGATTTTATGTAAAGGCAACGTGCGCGTAGGAAAACCCTTTTGTTTTAAAATGAGACTGAATTTTGGTGACCTTGCACCTGTTATGAAAAAAATATATCAATTTACAACCTATTTTGTTAATACTATTACAATTGGCCACTAACATGTTTTAAATATATTATGGAGAACTATCTAAACAAATCTTTTATCGAAATGTTGAAACTACAGTGATTTAATTAAGTTTTGTATTAGTTACTATAGACTGAGAATTTTAAACAACTCTCAATAGAAAATATTAGCTTTCCATGAATTTAAAAATAAAATAGACATAAATTCTAGTTTATAACTCACAGCGTACCTTAATATAAACCAAACAAATATCAATTTGGGGTCAAAATAAGTATTTATGTGATATAGCTAACGTGATTCTTTGAATAAATATTATTCTTCAATGAGTAAAACTTTAACCTTACCTATAATAATGGAAATATTAAAAAAAATTAGACACCACTGTTTCCGTTAAAGGTAGTTTTAATTAATCCTCTAACCAGAATATATAGCACACATCACAGAAGTCAGTCAGTATGTCAGCGTATCTAAGTCACACCGATGGAGAATCCTAAGACAACAAAACCCTTACAATATTTAAAAAACTAAGACTCGGGAGATTTTTATTTCGACCCTTTTTAGAGATGTCACATGGTCCATTTTACAAATAATTCATATACATATTTCTATCTATCTAGCCATTAGACACACACACAGTAACGTAGATTCATCAGAGTAGCAGATCAAAGAGTGATAAAAACAATCAGAATCATTCTGTCCCGTCTCACCTGTCCGTTCTTATCCATCTCGTTGTTGGTGAGCTTGACCTTCTCGAAGGAGACGACCTGCTTCCTGAGCTGTTCTCCTGTGAAGGGGGAGTCAGGGTGCATGTAGAGGCGAGAAGGGGCCGGGGGGTCGGCCTTGCCTGCCACCAGCCACGACGACCGGTGGTACGCGTACCGGTACCTCTTGTTGTCCACCGGGACAATGTCCATCAGCACCGCGTACCTCTGCTCCGGCCTCACTCCCGTGAACGATACTCTGCATGTTGGGAACATCCGCCTGCAACAGTGACAACATCCACATACAGTACCAGTAGCACAATGTCCATCAGCAGCTCTGCATGTTGGGAACATCCACCTGCAACAGTGACAACATCCACATACAGTACCAGTAGCTTCTTGTACAGTAGCACAATGTCCATCAGCAGCTCTACATGTTAGGAACATTCACCTGCAACAGTGACAACATCCACATACAGTACCAGTAGCACAATGTCCATCAGTAGCTCTGCATGTTGGGAACATCCGCCTGTAACAGTGACAACATCCACATACAGTACCAGTAGCACACTGTCCAACAGTAGCTCTGCATGTTGGAAACATCCACCTACAACAGTAACAACATACACATACAGTACCAGTAGCTTCTTATACAGTAGCACGATGTCCATCAGCAGCTCTACATGTTAGGAACATCCACCTGCAACAGTGACAACATCCACATACAGTACCAGTAGCACTATGTCCATCAGCAGCTCTACATGTTAGGAACATCCACCTGCAACAGTGACAACATCCACATACAGTACCAGTAGCACATTGTCCAACATTAGCTCTGCTCTAGTGAACAATACTCTGCATGTTGGGAACATCCGGGTTCTGGCTGCAACAGTGAACACATCCACATACAGTACCGTGAATATTGCGATGCACAAGAGTTTAATAATTCGTTATTTGAATAAATTTTTAAATATTTTCCCAACATGTTTCAAAACGGATCATTTGGTGGAAATACTTAAATGTTATATTGTCATTTTAATAGTCAAAGATATTTTTGTCATTTTAAAATTACACTTACTTTTTTAAAACCGAGATCAAACGTATAGCCAATAGTTTTTTCTCGTAATATTTAATAATATATACGAAATAAAATAAGTAAAACATTTGTCAATTCTCTTATTTGCATATTTCGAACCTTAACTTAAACTCTTAATTTTTTATTTAGTAAATTGTGTTTGTTCTGCGTTTGAACTCATCTTGCGTGGACAATACCCCGCTCCCCCCTCAAAGGCCCCCCAAAAGCACTGATAGCTAATTTCCATGTCACCAGCAATGTACGTGAAAAACGTTCAGTCTTGTTTGAGAAACATTATGAAGTAGCAGCAGCAGCAGCACTGTGACATTGGTCAATGCGCATGCTTCAGATGACTATCTCGCTCACCTGCCAACAGAACTGGCCCGGTATTGACAGATGCTGCTTGTCTAGAACAAGAACTACATTCCACCCTGCCACGCCATAATGATGTACGACTACCAGACATAATCTTAAGAACGAATCCGTTTATTGCAGAATCAGACGTCTCTCTCATTTAAGGTAGTGTGACATGGATCGCGAATTAAGGTCAGCATTTTTTTTACAGTCTTTCTAATAAAAACAAAATTTTAAAAAATCGACTAAAATAAATAAAATACTGCCTCAGTAGATAGACCTTCGTTTAAATTTTATTGACAACGATGCCTATGAAAAAAAGTAAATAAACTTCGAGATCACTATGTGGAGAAAAGCAAACTATATACTTCTACTCAAGCAATATTTTATTTATTTTGGCCAAAGTAACGTTTTTTCTATATATTAACTTCGAAAATATTGACCCGATTTCAGAATTCCTTCACCTTCACCTTAAAATTGCCACGTGACCAAACCATAGTAATCCATTGTGGAAATTAAGTTACCGATATATTTGATGCGCCATACAACACAGAATTTGGGATTTTCCCAGACATTTGACAAAAATATATTTCTAGCAGCGGCAGTTTAGTCAACTGCGAAAGAAAATCGTTAGACCATGCGGCCACCAAAGTGGATTCGAACGCTATTGAAAGAAGGGGTTCTTGATCTCATACAAAATTCTTTAAAAAATAGTATTGAGCTGCATAAAAATTAAAAAACGTTTGAACTATCGCTGAGCTTTAACTACAAAACACCCGTGATTTAGACGACGTGCAATAAGCAAAAACGTTGACCTAGGTAATTTTACGGCTGAGTAATGCGACTGACTAGTCACTTGTTAAAATTGAAAGAAAAAATCCTCCTCTTTTTTTTTATAGTTTTACGTACTAAAAATATTCACATAAGTATGATACCAACAACATAATCATCGTTTTAAAAACAATATTTATTTCTTCATTTAGACACCACTAACTGGCCATATAAACCTCCTTGAGTATGATAAGAATCATAAACAGGATAATAACGAAGTTGGCAGATGCACATTGCATGTAGATGAATAACTAATAACCCATTAAACATTATAATATAATTTTTGGGTGGTATCTACAAGACAATTCATAGTAGAAAAAAATATATAGATCAAGAATGGTTGGGGAGGGGCATATAAGCTTGCATAACTACTTTTTTAATAGAAGCATATCATAAAGGTACCAGACATATCCAGAATTTAAACATCAATTCAAGATATTTATCAATAATAGTTCTTAAAGTGTAGAATGTACAAATTTTTAAATGGAAGGCAGATGTGCATTTCGTTAAAGACTTATATTAAGGTGCGTATGTTGGGAACGCGAGAAAATACCAGGGTTTTTGCAGTTTTTATATCAAATATTTTATTTGGCCAAAAAAATTAAATATGGCTTCATTACAAAATATTTTAATTTTATTCACATTATGATATCAACAGTAGTTGAACAGCTCTAGTTAATATAGCGGTATTAGATGAGAAACTTTTTAAAGAAGGAGAAAATTTTGTCATTAAATTCCAGGACTCCTTTGACAGATATTCAACAACTTTTGAGGTCACCGTGTGAAAAAAAAATCTATGTTTATACTGAATAAATATTTTATTTCTTTTGATAAAAAAATATTTTTCTATAAAAACTGCAAAAACACTGGCCTTTTTTCGCATCCTCTAATTCCTCATGGGAGAGCAATGAAAATCGTTGCAGACGTTTAGAAATCCCAGATTATTTATGAAGGAGTTTAATATTTTTTAAATATTGTTTTCACCAAAATGTAGGCAAAGTTCTGCCTCAATAGAAAGTTTAAATTTTAAGCGCAAATTGTTACACAACCCTATAAAAGAGTATCACATTATCTTAATATATTTCGTTGTGGTCCTAACAAGACATGACTTTATTTGATAGAGGACATCTAGTTTTCTAACCTCTTGCTTTAATCTCAGAAATAAATTTTTTTGTTTAAGGCATCATTTGATTTTCTTTTTAATTCAATTTCAATATTTAAATTTTTAACTGGTCAGAAACCTGTTGATAACTTTCTCCTACATTTTATTAAAAATTATATTAAAATATTATCAAATAACTTCCTAAATAATGTGGTATTTCTCAACGTTTGCAACGCGTCCCAGTGCTTGAGAGGGCAGTTTATGGGAGCGATGTTTCGCGTTTCAGACATCCATAAAAACCGCGTTATTTAAAAAGCCGGGTCCACACTTGTATCGTATCCTCGTCGGACACACACGGACACGGTTGAGACCAAATTTCATCACATCCAATTCTCGTTCCGTCTCGGATCATTGATGTGACCAATAATTTCCATCATTCTTGTGTTGAAGCGGAGGGAACAAGAACTAAACCGGAAGAGATAGACAAGTGTTTGGCTAGAAGCTAATCCAGAAAATCATGTTATGTCCTCCCCCCGTAGCTTCCTTTTGACGCGACGGAGAAATACTGATTAGAAGCGGTCAGCTGCGATCTGATACGTGTGACTTAGTGCTCTCGTTATGGCGTCGAGGATAAAGGGTCCAGTCCAAACAGCGTCGAGGATACAGGGTCCAGTCCAAACAGCGTCGAGGATACAGGGTCCAGTCCAAACAGCGTCGAGGATACAGGGTCCAGTCCAAACAGCGTCGAGGATACAGGGTCCAGTCCAAACAGCGTCGAGGATACAGGGTCCAGTCCAAACAGCGTCGAGGATACAGGGTCCAGTCCAAACAGCGTCGAGGATACAGGGTCCAGTCCAAACAGCGTCGAGGATACAGGGTCCAGTCCAAACAGCGTCGAGGATACAGGGTCCAGTCCAAACAGCGTCGAGGATACAGGGTCCAGTCCAAACAGCGTCGAGGATACAGGGTCCAGTCCACAGCGTCGAGGATACAGGATACAGTCCAAACAGCGTCGAGGATACAGGGTCCAGTCCACAGCGTCGAGGATACAGGGTCCAGTCCAAACAGCGTCGAGGATACAGGGTCCAGTCCAAACAGCGTCGAGGATACAGGGTCCAGTCCAAACAGCGCCGAGGATACAGGGTCCAGTCCAAACAGCGCCGAGGATACAGGGTCCAGTCCAAACAGCGCCGAGGATACAGGGTCCAGTCCAAACAGCGTCAAGGATACAGGGTCCAGTCCAAACAGCGTCGAGGACATGTTACAAGTATTGATCCGACTTAAGTTCATTCGACGATGAGAGTTACTAAGATGTTTTTGAGTTAATAGAAACTTGGCAGAAAATTTAGCATACTATGCAAAGATTGCTATCTTTTCCTAAACAATCAGTAATGTATCAGCCCATTCCAATAACTACAACTTCCACTTTACTTGGGTGTGTCATTAGTTAGGATTATTTGACCCTCTGACTCAAAAACATAAATTTCATGACCCACTTGATTGGCCGCATGGTCTAACGCGCTATTCTAACAGTAGGCTAAACTGCCAATGACAGGGAGATCGAGGCTCGAATCTTGGTTGGGTGTACTTAGAGTGATTTCTCCTAAATTGTTTTCCACTCTCCCTCCATGAAAATGCGGGTACACTTCCTATAAAATATAGACTCCCCAATCCCCAAAATCATTAGCATAATTAGTACATAAGCCTATAAACCAAACGGGTAATAAGACTCAGTGCTAATAAAAAAACATCATTATATAGACATTTCATTTATATATAATGGGGGGATAAAAATAACAATTCTATATGTCCGATCCGAAATCAAATTCACAACCTCTCCATGAATGAAAAACCAGAGGATGACTAACTGGATACTCAACGGCTCGGGTAAATTTTTTAAGTACAGCTAAACAATAAATACATGGCAAGCACTTTGGAATGCGTTAACATGTGTCAAAGCGAGAACCACAAATACAAAACAACACATTTAAACAATTTTAAGTTATTTGGTGGTAAAAATTACTGGCTTTGTTTGTATAGTATTTTACAAAAAAAATTAAAAGTAAAATTTACCAAAAGGTTAACATTTAAATAAAATGATTTTTTTAAATTAATATTTACTATAAACTATTACCATGAATAGAATTAGATTCTATAACTTAGTTCTTTAGAGCTACTTATCCTGGCTAATATTGGGGCCTACATAGATAAGGAAAGCTACCATTTATATCAACCACATTATTAGCATATTACAAATTTTCAGGTTAAAATGTAAAAAACCTAAAAAAAGTAATTGATAACCACAGCCACACGATCAACACTAATCTTGTTTTAAATATTATATTTCTAGAAATAATTTAGGATATAAAAACTGTTTTGGGAGAAACCCATTCGCTTTTAAAGCTGTAATGAATTAACTTTATGAACACTAATAAGTAATTGCTTGATGAATATTAAATATATTTTGTGATCTATGAAATGCTTAACTTTGTTGTTCTGAATTCTCGATAAATCTACTAGAAAAATCAAATTACATAACCCATAAAACTGACTTCATGTTTTCACTGCCCATTTTTTCTATATTTTTTCTCTTTTTTTATGACCTAGAATTCACACCAATGATATTTTACACGGACAAAACACATCAAATGTGACTTCTAAAAAAAAATGTAATAAATCGTATTTTTGTCGACCTTGTCTTACAGGTGAAAAATACCCTTTCAAAATGTCAGACACGTCAACACTCAAATATATATATATTTTTATCTTCACACGAAACTTTTATTTTTATTCATCTCAAGTTGAAACTCAACTTCAAAAGAACCGAAAAATTACGAGTATTTGATAGCCAACGCATGTCTTAGAGTGAAGGTTTATTTTAACTAAGGCTTTCTTTTTATATATATAAACGCGTGTTCAAAAATGTTTATAATCGTTATGTTATATCCTCAAGAACAACATTATCCCTCTGTAGTATTGTCCCCCTTAAAGAGGGGTTAATAAATGTCAGTGTCCCACTTGAGTTGAAAAATAAATATTAGTTGCTTGAGGATGGTGTTTACAGAAAAAAACGAACTAGTAGGGGAACTGAAAAGTTTCTACGCTGATGGTTAAGTTTATATATGAGCTGTAGTCACTGATGGAAACGAAAGGCAAGACACGCTTTGACTAATACAGTAGGATCTGGCTAGTTAGACATTGGTTAATTAAAATAAATAGTACGGCGCACCACACAAACTTTCTCCCGCTTTATCTTAAAATAAATAGGCCTATTTACTTAAAAACTCTTAAGATTTGTCAAACACTACACAAATGATCACAAATGAAATAATATACACTGTCACTTACTCTATGGCAATAGAATCTAGGAACACTGTTACAGAATAATTGAGGAAATGGAGAAATCTTTGTCCACCAAAGAGCATAAGAATTAATTTTAAAGGCCTGAATTAAAAAGTATTGTATATTTTAATATAGCTCAGAAATTATTTGTTTTATAAAAACATATCTCAAATAAAAGAATGTCATCTTTAAAATTGCTAAAATTTTACAATGATAAGTGATAGTGTATTTCATATAGTTGCGGAGAAATGAGGAAAATTGGAAAATTTCCCTCGCGTAAAGTACCCTCAAAGTTTTTTTCATGAGAAAATGAGAGTTACCATCTTGTTTTAAATGCTAAACAATGTATATATGTACAAAATGTAATCAAAATCGCTAGAGCTAGTTTCGAGAAACTCTATTTTTTTCTCTTTTTACCCTTCAGTAAACTACCCTTAATTTTAAGGCTAGATAAATAATTCCAAAAACCCTTGGAGGGACCTTATAAATACCCCAGATACCGATTTCTTTGCCCAATTGGTAAAACCGTTTCGGCTCTATCCCGAGGTACGGACGGATAGACGGACGAACATACGGCATTGCGAAAACAACTTTTTTTGACTTCATAAGGTCATGAAACTTCGACATTTATCCAAATATCAAGCTTGATTTTTTTATGATCAAAATACTTTTTCTCTGAAGTGTCGAGAGAAATTAAAAATGGAATAAGATGAACCCATCATGACTCTCCATGAAGTTATTATTTGAAATAATGGTAAGAAATAATATTTAATTGGAATTTTAAGGAAATATTTGGATGGGTAGTTTGAAGTATATACAGTGCAGTGTTTATTTTTTTCGAGTAACTATCATTTTTAAATCACTTAAATGCCAAGACTGTCAAATAAAGTTATTGAAGCATAGTAAAAGAGATAGAACCTACAATGATGAAAACCTGAAAATAATCACTGAATCCCAACCAGACGTGAAACGAGAAAGATAATATTTTTAATGCAGTCAGTGAACTTGAATATTTTGCTTATTGCGTCAAGATAAGCAAATTACAAAAAAACCACGATCACTAATTTTTACCACCGTAATATAATTTAAGTATAATATAACACTGATAATATGCTAAATTGTTATCAATGTTGACAGCAAAGAAAAGTGTTTGTATTTTTTTTAAAGTTGTTTCATACCAAAATCTTCCAAGACTATTAAAACGGACCCATAAACAAATAAGGACCAACTAAATTATTTTAGACACCAAATCAAAATGAGCAAATATACCTTAAACTTGGTGGTCACTCGGGAACGAGTCACCTAAAGCGAACGCTTCGACAAATCCGACGATGTCCACTGAGAAAGTAAGGGTAATCCTCTGGTAATGAGCCGCTGAATCGGCAGAGGGTAGTGTGGCGAGAATACTGGTCTGTGTGTGTTGGCCAAGCGTGTGTGAAAGTCACTGCGTCCACCGCGAAGGGTCTGACGTGTCATTATGACCAGATTTACCCTTCCTTGATCTCTCTTTGCAGAAGGACTTGACCTAATGTGGGAACCCCCTTCAATCCCTGAAAACTATGAAACTATAAAGCTTGATTCACGTATGTGCCGAAAAGCAGAAGCTGCTTGAATGTAGTAACAATTACACTATAACAAAATCTTATAATACTACACAATCCCCAGAAATAAATTTTAAACAAAATGGTTAGGGCAATTTTGAAAAATGATGATTCAAAAAACACTCTTAATTGAAGGTTAGTGTAAAATAAAAAAATAAACCTCCTGAGGTATAGTATCTAAATGTAAGTTTGAACAAAATCTATTCAATAGTTTTGGATCCAGGAAAGTAGGGTGTCGCAAAAAAAAAAAAGAAAGTTTAGAAAGGTTAACTCTCACCTTCTTAAATGGTTTATTAGAGTAAATTACGAAAACTGGTAAAATTTCAACCCAATTAAATCAATATTTAGAGGTCCCCCAAACGCCGTCAATATGAAAACTATTGGACAATTTTGGATTGAAAATAAATGGACCTAGCCCTTACTGTACAAGACTACATTGTAGTAACTCTTGTAAGGTCTTTAAAATCTATTAAAAAAAAGTACTTGCTGGATTGATGGTAGCATTTATTATCAACTAAATATTTTATTGTAAATAATACAAAATTACAAAACTGTTACTCAAAACATGAGAATATATTAGTGCAAGTCCCTCGTGATTGTACTTGGTAAAATCTTTCCTATGTTCTCAACAACTTGTAATAAGTACTGCTTCTGCAACTTATCCTTGGTAGTCACATTAAATGTCTCTATCAAAGCTACACCACGTTCAGCGCAATCATTCACACACGACATGTTTCTAACTAAATCTGCAGCTTTCTTGAATGACTGCGTTTCTGGCCAGATTTCAACGGGTGCGTCAATAAAGTTGTCATCTATTAAAGTGTTTGAAAGAAGTTGCGAAAAATCTCTATATTACGGACTGTGAGAGGAAGTAACTTCAGAAAGTGCGAACCTCTTTCTGTTTTGTGGAGAATATGTGCTTTGTTCAGAAGACAGATGTCCAGGGAAAAGAACAAGTGGGCGAGCTCTGGGCTTAGGTACCAAGAGTGACGCAGTAAAGCCTTAATATCAACTGTTCTTAATTTTTCGTTCCATAATATTGAAGTTTTTGGATTAAAAAATACATTTAGTGGAGTTTCAGCTGCAGATCTGCTTTAAACCAAGATTCAATGCAAAACGCTGCAACAAACTTGTTGAATCATTTAATTCCTTCAAGGTTCATGAGCTGTCAGATAAGTGTGTTTCGTTCTCTTCAAAAACAGTTGGATTTTCATAGAATAGATCGCCTTTGCCATCCAGAGAGCTCTTGAAGAGCACCAGGCTTCCGAATTCAAGTAGCTCCAACTTTCAACCCTATCAGTAATCCTGCAAGGTTTAGTAGCTCCTTATAGTCATCTATTAAATGAGTCTCTTTTAAATTTTTGAGATATGAAGTCTTTCTGCAGCTCTGAAGTGGGTATAACTGGAATTTCTTGTTGTTTATATTCATGGTTGAGCTTAGACTAATTGTCTCGGAATCTCTTGAAAATCTGTATCAGTAGACGGCCTAAGACACACGTTGAAAGCGTCTGAAAGAAGCAATTCTAACATGTGGTGTCGGCAAGCTAGCCACAACAGATTTCTCCCAATTAGATTTTCCAGAATTTTACAGGCTCCTTCCCGTGTTTGAAGCAGTCGTATCAAAACATTACCGACTACAAGATAATCGCAGTTCCATGACTCCAATTGATCACCTACTGCCTCAGCTGCTGCTTTACCAGAGCCAGAACACCAATCAGTTTAGTTGTACCTTCAAATAAACAGGAAACTATAACAGGTAGCCGTTCTACTTTTTCAGTGACAGTCACATCAACCAGTAGCTTACCATCCCAGTGGAAAACTTATTTAGAGGCTTGTTAATTATATTTAGTTCTGTGTGCATCATCACGGCGACGTTGCATCTTGGAAAGAATTGCACAAGAAGTAGAACATTCTGTCTCATTGATTACGGACGCCAAAATCATTGTTGATTTCCTGATGCTCGTATTAGCCCGGTTTCAGCACAGCTAAAACTGATGACGACGCAACACGTTTGCGTTTACATCCAACACATTCACAGGTTTGAGTTGTGATGCAATGAATTGCACTTTACATTCTTCTTCAGTGTTGATTTTGATACTGGCACATCAGGCGAAATGGTTAAAATACCAATAATGTCGTCTTTGCCACTACCAGTACCTGTAGAATTTTTAGTTGTTGATGTTGAAGTTGACTGATGATGTTGGGGGCTTACAAGGGCAGCTACACGCTGATCATATCGTTCTTTACGTAGAGCAGACATCTCCTGCCCAGCGAGTATATTGTCCACAGGTCCGATTGAAATGGTCCTTGACTCTTGCTGCAACTTTAGAAATTGCTGGTATTATTTGTATTTAATCAGCTTTTGGCTATTGCTGTGACTAATATCAAACAGTTTATCCATCTTCTCATTGAACTTTGGCTGGTTTTTCTGATATACGGGAAATTGTTTCTTGTCTTATGCTTCATCAGACGGACATGTTCTTCATAAAGATATTTTATTTTTTGGATAATGTGATATTTTTAGTCTGATAGGGAGTCGCGACTCTATCTAAAAAGGCACAACTGGTTATACACCTATTCAGCACTTTCCCGAATTGTGAGTTTTTGAGATCTATGATAAAACACGAAATTTTGCATCACATCACGCCCCGAAGGAAGACGAGCACCCAATATAGTTTCACAGGGATGGCCTATCAACCAGATATTATCACTGTTTCAGGTTAATTTTGAAGCCATTATTCTACACAAATTCACACATAAGTAAATATTTTTATGTTGTGATTTGCCTTTCTTATTTTTGTAATGCTTAGCTAAAAGAGAGAGAGAGAGAGAGAGAGAGAGAGAGAGAGATGTGGATCACATCAGTGTGACGTGTCTTGGCGATTCTCAAAAACCACTAAATTTATGAACAGAGCAACTAGTTTAAGTTGCAGGTGTTTCTGTTGAGTGCTTGTGAATTCTTGGAAATCTGCTGCCAACCAAAGAAATTAGAGAAAATTAGGGGGATTAAGGAAGGTAAACAACTAGTTAACTGGAATTATCAACAAGTTAAGGTTTCATATTAGATTTTAAGTCCAGCAAATAAAGTGCTGTTGAACAGCTATGTTATGTATTGTATAGGCCTATAGAACATGTATGATTGTTTTGCAACTAGCTTCTATATGAATAAAAATAGGACAATAAATTTATTTATTTATTATGATATCGATTTCACCTACCGACTTACCAACCGCACACTAGCGCGAAGCTCAAAAATGGAAAATTACCTTTATAAGAAGGCTCGTGGGGGACCTCTAAATAAATATTCAATCAAATAAAACTTTTGAGAGGGAGAGACTAAGAATTTTCCTTTTTTCATGTCTTTTCGGGACACCCTAAATTGGCCAGGGATAGCATAGACAGAAATGGAGACGGACAGAAATGGACAAGAAGAGAATTCTAAAATTCGATTTTTTTGGTTTGAGCTCAAATAAAACCTAAAGATTAAGCATAACCTTAAGATAAATAAGTTTTTTAATGATTACACTACTTTCTCTTGATATGAAAAAGTAAAAAGTAACAATTGCATATCACATGATTTTACGTATTGATATATCAACATTCTTTAAGTAATTCTTATATCAGTAACTGTAAAAAAATAGTTCCTTTTCTATAAATTAGACTTACTGTTTGAAACTGTAGAATCTGTGTCAATGAATGGTGGGTCGATTACTATGGGCCTTTTATTAGGTGTAGGAATAAATCTTACCCACATCGGTGGTCGTATAGTCTAATGCGTCACTCTTGTACTAGACTTGATTGCCGATGACTGGCAGATTGGAGCGCAAATCCCAATCGTAAGTACTGGGATATTTTTTACTAAATGATTTTCCACTCCCTTTACGCATAAATTCGGGTACGTAAGTATGACATAAATTTGTATTTAGGAATAAATATGTCACAGTTTTTTAATTCAATTAAAATTTTCTAACGATTCTACTAAATACAAATATAGCCAATAAAACAAGTCTATCCATTTTTTTAAGGTTTTATAAAAGTTTAGTTTTTTGGATATTACTAATATATATAAATTAAACTATATTTTCTCGGATGATTTATCAGCTGTAAAATTTACATATCTTCATTTACATTTTTGTGCTTTCTACCCTCTGATACCAAGTTCGCAAATTCCAGCCACACACACACACAAAAAAGAAGACTAACAGTCTGAAGAAGTTTTATTTAAAAATATAAAGATACACATACAAGAACGAGTCTGATAAGAAAAGAAAAACTTTACATAGTAGAAACAAGTAAATGTAGAAAAAAAACTTTCCGTTTTTTTTTTATGTTTTTCTTTTACAAAAAAATGTGTACCTACGTAGTTTCCTCGACTTCCAAAACCTTGTTTGCTATCGTTGTTAAAAGTAACAGTAGCAGCAACATGATGAATTATGACATTCTCTATTGCTCTATTTTCTTGGTTTCTTTTCTCCCCTTCACCCCTCCACTTCCATGCCCCCAACCGCCAATTTAAAGCGTTGATAAATATATTTTCACAAAGTCGCACATAACAAATGGTTTATTCCTCTTTCCTATGTTTACACCATTATGGTGGGAAAAAAGATATAGTTATTTCAGTGGTTGGTATCCGCCATCGAAGCGCTGAGATAGGGAGCGAGAGAGAGGGGGGGGGTTTGGAAGGGGCTTGAAAACATTTTACTTTATTTTGAAGCGCCATTTCTCCCACCTTCCTTACTATGAATCCCCCCCCCCACCTCACCTCACCCTAGTACCCATATTCCCCTTGTGCTTCAACGAATTGTTGGGAGTCGTCGCCGAGCTAAAAGCGACGCCGTATCGATCGCGTCTCTTCCTAGAGTGCGCCAGCGTCGTTGTAATCCTACCCTCTTTTCTAAAGCTGCCCCTTTTAACTCACGTCTACACCAACCTCGCCCCTATCTCCCTCCCCTCCCTTACCCATTAAAAAAAAAGAAAGTAGAATCTAGCTTTGTCTCGAGGATTCTAAGCTTGAAGGAACTGCTCTAACTGTAACTTTAAACTTAGGCATGAGCTCGTAGCTTCTTGTCACCCCGTCTTACTGCATGTTCGGGTTGTACGCTTATGTTTTAATTACGCTAATGTGTTAGGGGTGGTCCGACACCCTAGTCCAGTTGGTGGCATGTCTATCTAATGAGCTAAGGGGCCCGGGTTTGATTCCTGGCATGACCGAAAAATGTATCATTGGTTATATGGGGATTTCCCCTTTCACAGTGATAAATTAACGGTCGGGGCTAGATGTTTATCTGTTCTTAATTTAATTTTAGTTTATATGTTGTGCTTCTGATATAATCAGTTGTTTAGAAAGTACACGTAAAATATCTCAATAAATTAAATTTAAATTAAACTTTAGTGATGAGATAGGTTGAAGTCAAGAGGAGTAAGCCAGCATTTGCGTAGAGGGGAGGGTAAAAAAACACAGATATACCTGACCGAGATTTGAGCCCCAACCCTACCTTCCGTCATCGGCAGCCAGTTTTTGTGTAAAGTGACGTCTTAAACAGGTCGACCACCGAAACGGGTAGGTCATGACTTAATGTCACTCGAGCTCATGGCGAATGGTTGAATAGGTCCACTATATGTCTCTATGAAAACCTCTAGTTTGATTCGAGACGTTGACTAAATTGAGTCAATATTTTGTCTGTTTGTGTACATATATACGTATATAAACATTTATTGGCTAGAAGTAGCCTAAAGTAAATTTTTCTAGTGGATTCGTCTTTTAAGAAAAATAAGCTTTCTACGTCTTTGTACTTATCCTTAGACCTTAATTAAACCGTTAAGATGGGATTGAATTTGTTGGGAGTTAAGGTCCGTATTTCGACAGTTGTTACAACTAAAAAACATTTTGATTAAAATTAATAGAATATTACTTCAGTAGAGATTTTATTTTAATTTAAAACGCACAATCATCTCAATAGTTTTTGTAATATCTGTCATGAGCATCGTTTTATTTGAACAGGACTTTGCTCTTGCATTTTAAAAGTTTCTGTTCAAATGTCAACATAATCATAACAAATATAAAAGAATCAGAGATTGCAATATTAATAAAATTAAGGTGGGCATGTAGAAAAAGCGATAACAGGCCAGTTTTTTTTTTAAGTTTTTACAGCAAAACATATTTTTGTCCTAAATAAATTAAATATTTCTTCAGTATAAACATTGAGTTTAATTTTCTTAACGCGGTGATATCAACAGTTGTTAATTCTCTGTCAAGGATGTCCTGGAATGTAATGAAAACTTTTTCCTCTTCATTTAAAAAGTTTGTCATCTAATGCCGCCATGCTCTTGACATATATTGAACAACTGTTTATATCACCTCGTGAAGTAAATTCAGCACGATATTTCTACTGAGAAAAATTATATTTCTTTTACCAAAAAGTATTTTTTTGTTTTAAAACTGCAAAAATACTTTAACTCATGCTTCCTACCTCCCCCCAACCCGTCAATAACACTCATAATAAAGGTAAGTTTTTAAAAATTTACCTTAGTGTTGGTTGAGAAAGTAAACGTATTTTACCAAACGGATAAAAAAAGTGCATAAATATACGTGTATGTGTAGAACTAATATTTATACCCAACTCATAAACTGTCGTAAAAACCGTCTGAGGTTAATTATCTTCGAGTGAGGTCAGTACCACGATGGTCGACCGTGAAACGATGATGCGTCTGTTGACAAATTAGTTCCGATTCTTCTTTGAAATTCTGTATTCAAGATGGTGTCAAGGACATATTAATAACCTGTTAGATAGCTATATAAATATAAACAACACTCATGAAAATGTTTATTTTATTTCTATTTATTCATAGTCTGGTAGAATACATCTTGCCTACAAATGACGTTTTTTAAAAAAAGTAGTAGTATTGTATTATTTATTTAAATTTACAATTTAATAAAAAAACAATAAGTTAAATTGTTATAGTCTACATAGGTTTCTTTGTAAAAAAGATTTTAAAAATTTTCGAGTATTCTTATAGCCATATAAACATTTTTTTCTGATAACTTAAAACATATCGAAAATTTAATACGATGTATTAATAAGCAAAGTTATGTCCTCATACGATGTCAATTTTGAGAGCTGAAATATAAATAAAGTGATATTTTGTTTAGGTTGGATATTCTAAATTTATTTGGTAGGTCTATACGTTAGTAAAGCTTCTTTACATAATGATAATACTTTACTTTACATCCATTCCTGTTTTCAGCCTGTGGGTCAGTTTTTTTTATATCCAAGCGACATATTTTCCACTACTGCCTGCTAGGCCTGTCGTAGCATATGCCTTATAATCTAACTTCTAGGCCTGTCGTAGCTCCCATAGTAGTTTAATTTAATTCTAGGACAGGCACAACAGCCAGTCCACCGCCATTTATTCATCACTGTGAAAGACCCATATTTTATTAGTGATAAATTTTTTGGCCCATAATGATAATAATAAAAGCCTATCTCTTATTTAGTAGCTATTTTATTTATTGATAAAAAAATTAAGACAACTCCACCCTCCTCCTCCACTCCCGAAAAAAATAAATAATAATAAGTGAAAGAGAATTTTGAAAGTGATTCCTCTAGTTTTTAATAGATTTTGTCTTTAAGTAACTTCGCTAGTACCTACATTAAATATTTATTCTATTTTTTATATTAAATTTGTTCCACTGGCTCAAGGGACTCCATTTTTTTTTTTTTTCGAATAGTTCCTCTAGGTATTGTCAAGTAGTTCAACTAGCTACCGTCTTTAATAATTAAGTATGCTTGAAGTGTCAACTAGTACCGTCTTATGATTAAGTGTAGTCTTAGTATTCAACTACTACCGTCTTTAAGTAGATTAAGGTTGTTTGAAGTAGTTCAACTAGCTACGTCTTAAGTAGATAAGTGTATGTCTTGAAGTATTCAACTAGCTACCGTCTTTAAGTAGATTAAGTGTATGTCTTGAAGTAGTTCACTAGCTACATCTTTAAGTAGATTAAGTGTTGTCTTGAAGTAGTTCACTAGCTACCGTCTTTAAGTAGATTAAGTGTATGTCTTGAAGTAGTTCAACTAGCTACCTCTTAAGTAGATTAAGTGTATGTCTTGAAGTAGTTCCACTAGCTACCGTCTTTAAGTAGATTAAGTGTATGTCTTGAAGTAGTTCAACTAGCTACCATCTTCAAGTAGATTAAGTGTATGTCTTGAAGTAGTTCAACTAGCTACCATCTTTAAGTAGATTAAGTGTATGTCTTGAAGTAGTTCCACTAGCTACCGTCTTTAAGTAGATTAAGTGTATGTCTTGAAGTAGTTCAACTAGCTACCATCTTCAAGTAGATTAAGTGTATGTCTTGAAGTAGTTCCACTAGCTACCGTCTTTAAGTAGATTAAGTGTATGTCTTGAATTATTTCCACTAGCTACCGTATTAAAGTAGCTTCACTAGCAATTTTCTTGGCCTGTTAAACTGCTGTCAACCCAAAGCACTTAGAAGATGTCAGACCACTCTTTAAGACTAACAAAGCGATACAGTTTACGTTTCAGATCTGAACACTCGACATTCTTTTTTCTTTTTTTTTTTCTTAAGAAGTATTTCCTTTCTTGATCCCAAACCAATGAACGACATCTTGAGAAACACTTCAGTGCGGCTGTTTTATGGGAACTGGCGTCGGCTACTTGTGTTCACTAATGTGGGCGAGACACTAGCTACTTTTTACTGGCAGTCACTTGTAAGAGTCTTCTGTGGATCTTGTATCAATAAGGTACTTCATATTGGTCTATTTCCTGGGTATGATAAGAATTAATTTTCATGGAATATTGAAATAAAGCAGGGGTTGTGGGAAAATCTATTGGAGGGCTGATATGTGCTCTAGACATTCAAAACTACCGCAATACTTTTGGTGGGGATGTAGGAAACCTGAGACAAGGTCAATTTTTTTGCAGTTTTTGTATCCAAACTTTTTTTTGTCAAAATAAATCAAATATTGCTTTAGTAGAAATATAAAGTTGAATCTTCTTAGCATGGTGATATAAACAGTTCTTGTCTATATATGAAGGGTGTCCTGGAATTTAACGACAACTTTTTCTCTTAATTTAAAAATTTTCTCATCTAATGATGCTATGCTCATAGCAGATATTCAACAAATGTTGATATCACCATGTGAAGAATATTAAATTATTTTTCTACTAGAGCAATATTTGATTTAATATGACAAAAAAAAAAGTGTTGCTATAAAAACTGCAAAAACACTGGCCTTTTTTTGTGTCTCCTACATTCCTATTTTAATGTATCGTGAAAAAGAATTCATTTTTGCATATATATTTTTAGAGCTAAGTCAAATCCACTATTTTCCGAATATATATAAAAGTCTTGTAACTTCTCGCAGCAAGATCAATCACGAGGAACAATATATCAAATTTTAAAGCATATATTAAACAATTAAAAATGATTTTATTTTAAGCATTTGAAGGGTATAGGGGGAATAGGGTTAAAATCATACTACACACATTTTCAAGGAAAATTTAACATACCAAATCTCGTAAAGACCCCAGAAAATATTCTGTTTTTTTTAAATTAATTTAAATGTGACAGAGGCTTCTCTTAACCATAATCTAAATCTGAACTATAAATGTCTCATGATTGTCTGATATATGGAAGAACTACACTGGATATCATCTCTGAGGGAACTGCTTGGTTACTATTGGGAAACAGCGTTGTAATTTTCTCGTTTTTGTATGGTCAATCTCTCCTCAAATATAAGACAATATTTGCAACACTGGTTAGTCGAGGTTGCCAGTAGCTCCTTCTTACCCTAGCACACCACCTTTCGACATAAATGAGAGCGAGGAGATTTGGCAACAGTTAACTGAGAGAGAGCGAATATAAAGCGTTTCTCCGTAAAGCTTGATTCACACGCTCGCCGAAAATAGAAAGCAGAATTTGCCTCAGTAGCGCAGCAATTCACACACTGTATATTGACCCATGATGCATTGCAACGCTAACTTAAAACATCTGATTTTCAACATATTGTATTTTCTAGTGGATAAACATATATTTTAGATAATTCTCCCGATGGATGTTTTCAAATAAGTAATTATAGCACTTTGTCGTGGCACAATCCAATACATCGATAAACACGCTTTACATTAACGAGTTATTTCAAATCTCCTCACATCATTCAACGAAGCAGTCTGCTTGCTTCTGGCTGTAGAGCGCATTCATTATCAAATACGCATGTGCACTAATTTGAAATGGCTGGTTCTGAGATTAAACTTTAGCGAAATAGCTCACGCCGATGAGGCGGAAGTCTTGTGATTTTCTTAGGGCTAGTCACGTGACCACGTTTCGGTTCTGCACAAGGTTTTTTTTTTTGTTTTTTTTTTTGTGAACGTGTGAATCCACAGTTATACCTACAGTTCCCTCAGGAATGATATTTGGTGTAGCTCAGAGAATTAAAATTGGACTCTCCCTCTTTTTGTATTCTTATTTTTTCAAGTCTGGTCTCAATTTGGCTCATAGATCGCTATCAAACCCTGTCAATTGAAGTCTCCAGCATACACTAAGATGACAACTTGCCAATGAAATAAGATACGAAGGGTGAATAACTGGGTCTTAATGTCTGTGTCATTCCGTCTAGGACGATGATTGAATGATAAAGCGCTCAAAAAGAAAGTTATACACACACTTAACAATGATTATTATGGAAATAAAACAAAAATATTTAATTGTTAGTGATAGGGCGTACATTTGTTTTCTCTAAGTTATTTCAAACACACATTTTTAATTGGATTGAGAAAAAATAATTAGATGTAAAACTAATGAATATTTTGGACGAGACTTGAAGCCTGCTTCATTTGATTCGCCAGGAATAATTAATTTCAATTTAATCGACTTCGGTGGTCCCATGGTTTAAAGGAGTCACTCTTTACTGTCGATGACGGGGAGATATGGGTCGGATTCCTGGTTGGGTCTACTCAGGGTGTTTTTTCCTAAATAGTTTTCCACTATCTTTCCACGCAAATGTGGGTAGATTACCTTTAAAATGCTTCCTTAGGCTACTCATCTCTACCTCTTTAGAGTAATTATCACATATGCGTGTAACCTAGAAAAGGTCGTAGGACCCGGCGATAAAAAATACTTTATCATAATTTATAAATATTATAATAAACGTCAATCATTTATTTATCATTGTAAATAAAATGTACAATATTTTATAGGTAAATTTATTAACTATTTACCTGCAATAAAATGTTTAGATTAAAATTAGACGGTGAGATTTTATAGAACATCATAATATCAACAGTCAGTTTAATTATGTAACTAACTATCAATTTATATTATAACAATACCATAATGTATTAACGTATTGATAATAAATCATAAATAATTTTTGTGGGTGACCATATAGTATAATAAGTATTCCTACGCTTACAATCACATAACACTTGATATTATTATTATTATTTCTCACAGTTATGTTAAATTGTAATAAATATAATTTGGACCTCCCAAAAATTTATTTTTCCTATCATAATATGTTGTATTTTTCATTAATTTTAGGTAGTCATATTTAACGTTCACGTTTTGAACCGACTTGTTGTATCAGATGACCTACAAAACGAACTAGTTCTCCCTATAACAACATCCAGACCCTCGACCGATCAATTCATCAATGCGAAATACGAGGTTTCAATTTCCTCAGCGATTCTCAGCTTTAGGCGTACGTGTTACTGATTGATCGAAGATGTAGGACAAGGTTTATTTATTTTACTACAGAGAAGCGTTTGAAGAATACATTATAAAACAAAAGATTACACATTTTTCACCTATGATGCCAAACTTAACATTTAAAGTTTGCCCTTTTTTGTAGTTTATTGCCAGCGAAAAAAATAAATAAAAAGCTAACCTTTCAACATGAATATAGTTTATTTTTTTATACAAGAACGTTCGGGATATTGCACAGTTAAATTTTAGTAGAAAGAGTATTTTAGAATAAACAAACATATTTTTTTGTAATACCACCTCTATTATTAGTGTTACTTCATAGTTATTGATAGGCCTGATGTATATCAAAAGAAAAATATTCTGATCACACGAATTGACGTATGAACACGTGAAATTAGTTCTAGTAACGTTTCTAGCTGTCAGATAAGAGCCCTTTTCTATGAGAATTGTACTGTAGCATCCCAACGTGTGGCTCTGAGTATCTACAAAGACCAGACGTGATTCTGCAGTTTAGGGGGTCTGTTGTTAACGTTAAACTTTGAGTGGATAGGGAGGTGGTGATGGTGGAGGGAAGGAGGATGCATAGTGACCTCGAGTGGCAGCCACTTTACCTTGACAGCCAGGGTCCAGAGGAAAACTACCTCTAAAAGAGAGCGAGAGAGAGAAAAAAAAGAGAGCGTTCGTTACACACATTAAATAAATGAATGGGTTCGGGTCTATGAGAGCTTCATGAATGAATCAAAAAAGATTTTTTATTTCCGCAGGCCCAAGGTGGTTGAAAGAGCGACTGGGCCCGAGGGCTATGCGTGTCCACGATCATTTCCCAACTCGAGATCTGGTTTAAGGTGGAAGTCTAGGGGACGTGAGAAAAAGGCCATGTTTTTAGAAAAACCTCTTTTCGGCCAAAATAAATCAAATATTGCTCTGGTAGAAACATAGAATTTAATTTTCTTCACACTGTGATATCAACAGTTCTTTGTCCGACACCTTAAATCAGTCGGTAATGGGTCTGTCTATGAAGCTAAGGGTCCCTGGTTCGATTCCTGACATGACTGAAAGATTTATTATTGGTGAAATAAGGATTTCCTCTTTCACTGTGATGATTTAACAGCTGTTTGATTAATGTTGTGCCTGTTCTAGATTTATGTTGGTTTATAAGTCGGTTCAGAAATTGCACGTTAAACACCTCAAATAAATAAAGAAACATTCTTGAATATGTCATGAATATATTAGGATTAGATGACAAATATTTAAATTAATAGAAAGGTTGTGATTAAATTCCAGGACATCCTTGACAGATACTCCAAGAAATGTTGATGTCATCAAGTGAATAAAATTAAATTATTTGTTCATACTGGAGCAATATTTTATTTTAGTTTTGCCATAAAAACTGAAAAAAAAACCCTGGCTTTTCCTCGCGTCCTCTTCCACCCCACCTTAAATGATGTTAACCAAAACCGGCCTAGGCTCGGATTGAAGAGAGTACTTTTTCTTACCTTTAACGCGATAGTAAATTATTACTCTAGCACAGTGCTACCCAACCTTTTTCGACTCAATGCCCCTTTGCAAAATATTTTTAATCTTAACGCCCCCCTCAGATTAAGTATATATGCCAAGGCTTCTTATTCTTCCCTTAAAATATAAATAATGCATAGTATGCGTACAAACCAAACAGGTAGTAAGACGTGGTGCTAATAATAATAATATAGTAGGTATTTTCAATGATTAGTAATGATCGTTTTTATCATGTTCTTTATTGCACTTAGATTACACATTTAATTTTATTTTTATTTATTAATATATACACATAGTTATATAAAAGTAAATAAATTGAGATTAACTATAAAATAATAATGTGAGCCCTGAGCTATAAAATAATTTTGTGAGCCCTTACTTTATAGCTCAGGGCTCACACTATTATTTTATCGTTAATCTCAATTTATTTACTTTTCTATAACTATGTATATATATATATAATAAATAGAAATAAAATTACAGCATTGTCAAATTTCTGCTTAATTTCTTGTTTATTTAAAGATTTTTTTTGTGTGTAAAAGTGGTGTTATTTCGTTTTATAGGAGGATTTCGTATAACGAGACAATCTAGTTTTATTTCACTTTTCAGAAACATTGTAAACCATATCGAAAAACTATCAAAGGAAAAAGTATTTGATTCCATCTTTGTATGACACTTTTTGCTCTATCTTTTATCCCCATTTTTGCGGGCTCTACCTATAGGTAATCTTTGAAGTGCAATAACTCTTGAGTAAGCATCCTATCAACAACAAGTATGCTGCTGTCAATAATTTTGGTGGAAAAGTTGGATTTTTTTCCGAAACGAAGCTGAATTTGATTTTTGTTTAAGCCAATTTGAAGTTCGCACACCCTTAATAAACTTAATTAGCTGTGCATTTACCTCTGACGTTCCACGTATATCGATCAATCCATAAAATACACGCGAGAAACAAATAATTACTTCACAAATTATAAAAACATTAACAAAACTAATTAAATCCACACATTATGAATCGATAAAATAATCTGTGTCACTTAACAATAATCTCTTTCAGTTTACTGGCATTGTTTCGCTAAAGAAGTTCATTTAAATATAACAAAGGATTATCAAGTGTTTGTAGTTCTAAAGAAAACCAGCAAATAACCGTCTGCTTTCCACGTTTGCACAAGCCACTAATCCGTTGAAGGAATACCTCCCCCCCCCCCCCCCCAATTCGCCCAGCTTGTCAAACACTATCTCGCGATTGGTTCTAAATTACCTCAAGGCAGCTCTGAACATTACCTAGGGCCAGGGCGCACCCATTCCTTGATATTACACTGGCCTATATTTAGAATTATTTACTGAAGAACCCACATTATTTATACTTTATAGTGTTATTTCCATGAATTTAGACTATTAAATACATTCTGAGGACAAAACAGTTTAAAAATTAATCATTTGTGTATTAAATCTTAAATGTCTCAACTATTGCATTAGAGTCTAATGCGACATGATTAGACCGACAAATATCACCCCCCCTCCCCAATAGACCCAAAAGCCCGCCTAAAGTTTGTAGTTATACTAACGCCCCCCGGGGGGCGCTACCGCTCACGTTGGGTATCCCTGCTCTAGCACGTAATAATTGATCACAAAAAAAAAAATTATATTAAAAAACCAAAAACCTAATGAACAACACTTGTTTTCATGTCGTTCTGGTTGAGTATTATTTTTTTTGAAACTGTGGTTCGTTCAGGTAAAGAATAATGATGATAAAAATTTGCATATAAATAGGTTTTGTAAAAAGGTAAATTATTGTTTACGTGCTTTACCGGTGAAAAATAATAACAGAGATCTAATATACTCTAATAATGCAGTAACAGTTTTTTTAACTTAGTTTGAAAAAAGATAGTTTCCCACATTTAGCTAAACCATAGTGTTCTTAATTAATTATAATTTTGACTCGTCTAAAAAAAATTCAAGGGCATACGGTTTATCTGTAGCTTATATTAGCAGAAGTACCCAGCGTCTCCCGCATTGCATGGCTACCCTGGGCACATCTTTTATTTACCTCAATTTTTAACGAAATCTTCATTTAATCTATTCTAACCTAGTTTTTAAATAAATTTAAGAGAAATAATAAAAATTTTAAATTTCTAGCTTTTAAGTGCAGATGTTTGTGCACAGGGGCCACTAATTTTAAAATTACCGACCTCTGCATGCTGTACAGACTTCTGCATGCTGTACAGACCTCTGCATGCTGTACAGACTTCTGCATGCTGTACAGACCTCTGCATGCTGTACAGACTTCTGCATGTTGTATCAGCGCCATAAAAGTTTGGCTACGAGACCCCTTGTCCCAAAGTTCATAGCTTAGTTGGGCCACGATCATTGACCAGGGGATTATCGTCATATTTTAGTCGAACCACGATCACTGACCAGGATTATCGTCATAGCTTAGTTGAACTGCGATCACTGACCAGGATTATTGTCATAGTTTAGTTGAACCGCGATCACTAACCAGGATTATTGTCATAGTTTAGTTGAACCGCGATCACTAACCAGGATTATCGTCATATTTTAGTTGAACCGCGATCACTAACCAGGATTATCGTCATATTTTAGTTGAACCGCTATCACTGACCAGGATTATTGTCATAGCTTAGTTGAACTGCGATCACTGACCAGGATTATTGTCATAGTTTAGTTGAACCGCGATCACTAACCAGGATTATTGTCATAGTTTAGTTGAACCGCGATCACTAACCAGGATTATTGTCATAGTTTAGTTGAACCGCGATCACTAACCAGGATTATCGTCATATTTTAGTTGAACCGCTATCACTGACCAGGATTATTGTCATAGCTTAGTTGAACTGCGATCACTGACCAGGATTATTGTCATAGTTTAGTTGAACCGCGATCACTAACCAGGATTATTGTCATAGTTTAGTTGAACCGCGATCACTAACCAGGATTATTGTCATAGTTTAGTTGGGCCACGATCACTGACCAGGATTATCGTCATATTTTAGTTGAACCGCTATCACTGACCAGGATTATTGTCATAGTTTAGTTGGGCCACGATCACTGACCAGGATTATCGTCATATTTTAGTTGAACCGCGATCACTGACCAGGATTATTGTCATAGCTTAGTTAGGCCACGATCACTGACCAGGATTATCGTCATAGCTTTCATAGTGATGAATTAACTGCTGAGGGCTAAATTATCTAGATTTAAATTAGTTGAGGTAAGTCGTGTGCTGATGTAATCAGTCATTTCAGAAAATTCGAGTTGAGTACTTCAAATAAATTGAAACGAAACTAATTGAGTGGAATAACATACTATTTCTAATGACACTACTAGAAGGCCTACTACTAGTACTATTATGCTTCAGTATTGTAACAAGAACAGCAGCCACATCGGTGGGCAAATGTATTTAACGTCTAGTTCATTAGACTGGTTTGACACGGGGATGGACCAATCCCGGCCAGTTATACTTAGGTTATTTTATCTCCTTAAATATGTTTACCAAACTCTTTCTCCACTCTAACGTAAGTATATTTCTTTAGATTCCACTTCCTCTTTCCTATCCCCCTTCCACAATTAAAATGTGTATAGCCTGGGACGGTCCGAGTTCGATCTCCGGCACTTCCAGATTTTGTCTGTGAAGCAGTGGATCTGAAACGAGGTCAACCCGGCCTCGTGAGGACAAATGAGGAGCTACTTTAATGAAAAAAAAAAGTAGTGGCTCTGGTTTAGAAAACTGAGATTGTCGGCTGGAGGAGTTTGTTGTGCTGACCTAATGACACCTCTATCCGCAGAGGTTTGTACTATCTTCGCTAACAAATGGCGGCCACTCGGTTGGTATGAATCGATTGCGGTCTGACGCTATGGATTTTTATAGCACGAACAGGTAGTAAGAGGAGCTAAAGAATGAGAGCATAAATATATTTAGTAAAAATTAATATTTATTTTGTATTTAGATTTATATACTCTTAAGGAAGAGGGAAGGGGTTGCCTTTTCAAATGGCTGGATGTTTTTTCTGTTTATTTTTACCACAAATCTTTATCAGGCGTTCTGCGGACCAAATTAAAGAACTTTTATTTGGTAATTTTCAACGCCGCTAGCAAGATTCCTCTCAATAATCTCTGCTGTATGTAGCTGTATAGTATAATCTCTATCATCCTATCTGTGGTAATAGCTGGAAGTGGAGTGAGTAATCACTAGATCTTAACTCCCTTCTCCCAGCCTCCCTATGGAACTGGCCGAAACAAGGGGGGGAGGGAGAGAAGTATATCTACAAGGGTCTCCAAAGGGCGGTGCGGGGAGAGGAGGGGGAGGCTAACTTAATTTGTCACAACTCCCACCAGAGAGTGCTCCTGAAAAGGAGAGGGGGGGGGACTCCACTAATTGGCAATCATGTCCCCCTTCTGCGGCGTTCCCTAACACAGTGTTTAGCAAGCGATTTAATAAAGATGGACAGCTAAGTTAATCCGTCATCTGGTTTTTATGTCGGAAGTCTGTCTGCTCACTGATTTCTATTTAGAGTTAGATTTTAGATAGGAAGTAGGGTTGTTTACACTGATTAAAATAACGTTTATATACTCATGTATCGACTCATGTGATCTGAAGCTGTCACTTTTGATGGATATTATAATTTTTATATTAATTATGATACTGTCATGTTTCACTATCCGTTCCGGCCTTAAGCATGTCTATTATTATAATATATTATTATATTTTACTATTATATATTATTATTTTATCTTAAGTTGGCGTATTTAACATACCTACTTTCTCTGAACCAACTGATTATATATATCAAAACTCGACTTATAAATATCTCAAATCTAGAAGAAACACAGCAACCAGCCCCCAGTATTTAACTCATCACTGTTAAGGTAATTCGACAGTTAAAATTGTTGATTGTCACAAATTTATTTCAAATCATTGCAGCTCATGAGTTTTAAGGGTTCAAATTTGACTATTTAATCTTTTCCAGGTACCATTGTTAAGGGTAGATTAATTAATTAATGGGCTGAAATTTATTATAACTAGACATGCAAGGGAGGTGTGCATAATATAATATTTATAAGAAAAATAATTGTTATTGTATAAGCAGCTTAAAGGTAATAAAATTACATCATTTTTAATATCATATAAATACTGTTATTTTTTACTCCAGTAATTAATTTTTCTCATTTGGTAGTAGAAAATGTCGTTAGTTATAATTTATTTTGATATTTTTTTTAACCTAATTCATCTCATTAATTTTATTAATATGTCCGAATTGATCATTGGAAATAAGATTTGAAATGTATTTGATAAAAACTTTTGTTTTGACTGTACCGACTATAGAGTTAGCACCGAATGGCAGAACATAATATGCCAGGCCGAGTCAGAGGTTCAGATGATCTCAATTAATGACACACCCAGTGAAAGTGGATGCCGGCTTTCTTATCTGGTCGATGTTACTGAAATGGGCGGAGACATTACTACTTTATATCTTTTTCGAGATAACTCCCCTGCCCCCCCCCCCCCACCTATATTAAATTCCTGCCAAGATGTTATTAAACTCAAAATATATTACTAATGTTCGCAGTCAAATTATATATATTTCACCCATAGTACATTTTTTGGTAATACCAGAAATTGAACCCTGGACCCTTGGTTCAGTAGGTAGACACGCGGAACGACAGAGCTAACGTATCGGGAAGCGTATATATTAATTATGAATTTATGATAGTGCCATGTGCGTGAGGAAGGTGGAGTTTAGAAGAAAAACCCCCAAATTCGTAGTAGGAGAGTGGGGAAAAATTTAACAAAAAACAATTAAATGCACCTGGCTGGGATTAAAGCTATTACCTTCTCATCGCTGACAAACAAGATCAAATGACGGTGACACTTTAACCTCCGTTCCCGTCGATGCAGTTTGTTTTTGTAAAGGAATGTATTAAGCTTTTTTTTTTTGCTAGTACGTTTAATACTATGGTTACCAAAGATTTAAATAAAGTTTGTAAGGATGAATGATATAGATTAGAAGAAGTGAACCACATTAGAGAAGGAGGAGAAAACCATAGCTATAAATATAATTAGTTTGTGGAAAACAGCTGCGATGTACACATCGCTTACCTTCAAAGTTAGTAAGATCATCTTGCATGATTCCGGTATGGCGCAGTTTATAAGGTATGACCATAGCGTTGTTCGTCAAGGTAGCACTGCTACCGTTTAAGGGTGAACGAAACGAACCTGGATTATATACGAACCTTGACCTTCTTGTCACTGGCAATCCAGTCTTTTGAAAGATTAATGCTCTGTTTGTTCCAACTAGCGGAACACGTGCCAAATACGGTCCACACTCACTAAAAATGTATACCTCACGTTATCCTTGAGAAAGTGTAAAGGAAAACCCTCAGTGGAAAATGTGAAGTAGCTAATGATTCGAATAAAAATATTTTTAAAAATGTCATGAATGCATTTTACTATAAATTTATTTTATTAAATTCTACACATCAGTCGGTAGTGTGTCTGTCTACTGAGATAAGGGTACCGGGTTTGATTCCCGGCAGGACCAAAGAATTTATCATCGCTGAAATGTGGATTTAGCCTTTCTAATTGATAAATTAATGCCTGAGGACTGTTCTAGTTTTAAGCTATATTATAAGGCGTAAGACGCTACGACAGGCCTAGAAAGCCGGTAGTGGAAAATATATTACTTGAATAAAAAACTGACCTAGGCCACAGGCTGGAAATGGATGTAAAAATTATTTGATTAATAAAAATATGTATAAAGATATATTTATGCAAAGTTGTTTTGTGAAATTATGCTTTCATATTTCATAATACATTTTGGGAAGGGGGATAGAATTTGAAAGATTTAACCAACTAAAAATAGAATTTATAGTTATTTATAAGTATTGAAAAGGGTTTATCAATTGTTGTTTGTAGGCCTATAGTAAGTTGATGGGATTACTGATAATATTTGTCCCATGGTGCAAAGTTATAATTAGATTTGGCCATAGGAATTTAAAATGTTGCCTCCCCTCTCCCCTTGCGGCTCAGACCGTATGACCACAGGTGTAGTAGTATTAAGAATTAGACAGTAAACAACAGTAGGTCTGTTTTTAATAATCCATCAACAGTTGAACTTGGTATCCGGTTGAATTTTTATCTCCACGACATAAATAGGACTGTTTCTTTTTTCATATTTGGAGTAAATGCCGTCCCCCATAAAGACCACATCCCCTCCCTTCTCCACCCTATTCACGACCTAAAACCACCGTCACCATAAGGCTTATCTTTACTTCTGTTAGCGAGACTGGAGGATTAGCTTTTGAAATCGTAGTTGACTGGAGGGAAACGTTCATACGACCGAGCTAAGGACCTTGCGATTACAGCGCGAGTCCTAGTCCTTCTCCCAGAACTCGCTAATTGCGCCAATTACCAGCGCCGAGGTAAGCACATATCCTACCACCCGTCCTCACACTCTCCTCTACTCACGTAAATAAAGTCCTAGTCTAGTTTTTTTACGAACGGTGGACCACGCCCCGGCGCTACATCATGGGCTCGTTGATGCCGAAAGCAAATACATTTAGTTTTTTAGACGAGAATAGTGAGATCCTGTTTGAGCTTGACAATTTGGCATTTAATATATCTATCCTATTTGTATATTTGCTCCACGATAGCTGTCAAATGTTTTGACACATTTAACAAAAATTTGCACGAAGATTCTTTAAGCTCAGGTTGAACCTCTTATGAATAGAGTTTTTTAAATCTGGTTACCAGTTTCAAGATAGTGGTTGCCCAAAAATATGTTTGTTTGTTTGTTTGTTCCACGATAACTGCCAAATATGTGGAATTAATTTAACGAGATTTTGCCATGGACATTCTTTGAACCTAGGCCAAATAAGGCGATTCATCAAAATTGTGGCTGCTCAAAAGACGTTTAGCTTAGTAACTCATTTCAATTGATTTGAATTTAAAATTATAAGCAATCGATTGAGATCCTAAGATAAATCTTAAGACTGTAATAAAGATAATAACGTGGAGGGAGTGAGGTCTACTTTTCACAGAATTACTAGTTTTACATGTGTTGTTAATATATGTAGTCAAAGGTGACATCTGCAGATCACATGACTTGACGTGAAAGTAGATCTATTGACTATTCTAACTGTCGAATAAGAATCTTTCTAATAAATTTGGATTTCATATTATTATTTTGCGACTCACTTTAGTGGTCGAACGGTCTAAGACTCTATGGCATGACTCTCGTGTTAGACTGGCCTGCTGATGATGGGAGCTTGGGGTTCGTATCCCTGATCGGATCTATTGAGGATGGTTCTAACTAAAATATGTCTCCCTTTCCATCCAACCGAATGCTGGTAGAGTACGTCACTACATTAGAATAATTATCATAGATGCGTATAGCCTAAACAGGTAGGTCCCTAATAAAACGCAATGATAAAAAAGTATCTTGCTTTTGTCATCAATTTAAAATAAAATAATTAGGAATATATATATATAATATTAGTACAGAATCTTCAAACACCAGAAAAAATAATTTGGGTTGTTGTGAATCATATTATATAGCAACGCTCACTCAGTATATAAAACGTTAGGATACCACACAATAAACAGTCCGTGCAGGTGAATACAAGGAAATTAACGGAATAAGAAAAAAAAAAGTTGACGTGTTGCATGACACATTTAGTGTGCGTGAGAATCGCTGTATTACCACTTATTTTGTGTGTGACACACACACACACACACACACACTCTTCGCGTGTCTCACCTTGCCTATAGGCCTATTATACCTTTTTATATGCCCACGTTTTAGTTATAATAGTATAAATAAATCCCCTCCGCCGAGGCTAGGCGTGTAGGGGAGGTCGACTTCTAAGTAATGTTCCTGCTCAGTTTGAATCGGGGCAAAATATTGTACCAAGGATTGGGTGAATTTTAGTAGGAAGAAAGGTTTTTTTAAAAAAAATATAGGATCACCGAAGCCAGTCCCAGAGCTATACATCACTCGTATATAAAGGCGCAGTCTGTAAAGGACGTGTTAGATAGTAACATTAATCAGTTGATTTCAAATAAAATACAAAGCATAGCGTTTTATATAAAAAAGTATGTTTTTTAACCTCGCTTTACTAAACGACTACTCTTATGTACTTATTACGCTAATGTTTTTAGGGATTAGGACGGTTATATTTATAGGAAGTACACCCTCATTTGCGTGGAGGGAGAGAAAAAAATCATTTTGGAAAAACCACCCTCAGTCCACCCGACCGAGAGTCGAACCTCAATCTCTCCGTCATCGGTGATCAAGTCTACTGCAAGAGTAGCGCGTTAGACTATGTGACCACCGAAGCGGGTAAGAAAATAATTACTTTTTTTTAGGCTATACTAAAAATAAGGTTACGTAAATCTAATCTAACGTTTCTATATAAACAGCATAATATTTTATTGTCTACTATGATGAACAGTCTGTTTTTAAAATCCATATCAATTTAATGTTAAATGTAAATAATTTAATACTTCAAGAATCACTTTCATGTTAGACTAGCCTGCTAAAGATGAAGAGAACAGGGCTCAAATCCCAGTTGGGTCTACTGAAGAGGGTTTTTCCTGAAGGGTTTCCCCACTATCCTCCCAGGCAAATGCAGATAAATCACCTCTAAAATGATGCCTTCCACATTCATATCCCAGTATGTATCCTACATGTGTGTAACCGGAATAGGTAGTAAGATTCAGTGATTTTTAAAAAACACTCTTAGGTTAGGGACTAGGAAGTCGTCGAGTAGAATAAAAATGTAACCACATTTGCGTGTCGAGGGAATAAGACAAATACCCAAGGTTGAAACCATGATCTTTACATCACTGCCAAACTAGATTATAAGTCAAAGCGAGCCCTTAAGGTGGGATGGAAGAGGACTCGAGAAAAGCCAGTGTTTTCACAGTTTTTATGGCAAAACTTTTTTTGGCCAGAATAAATAAAATATTCTCCAGTACAAATATTGAATTTAATTTTCTTCACAATGGTGATGTCAAAATTTCTTAAATATCTGTCAAGGGGGCTCTGGAATTTAATGCGAACCTTTTCTCTTAATTTAAACAGTTTGTTAGATAGTAAAATGCCACCGTGTTCATGACAATTTTTCAGGAACTATTGATATCAACATGTGAAAAAATTAAACTCTACGTTTCTACTGGAGCAATATTTTATTTATTTTTGGATAAAATAATGTTTTGCCAATAAAAACTGCGAAAACAATGCCTTTTCTCGAGTTCCCTACCATCCCACCTTAAGGAAAAGAATATTATCATTTGCTCCCACTTGGAATGAATGCAAAACTTTTGTAAAGACTGTGCCAAACTCTGCTCATACCGAAACAAACTGTTGAGTTCGTGATAATGTGACTAGCTGCTCTCTCAAGCGTGTATGTTAATGAGTTATTAAAGTCAGTTGAAAGTAACGTGTCGTCCGGAAGTTTGTAGCCAGGCTGGATATATGTTGGCCAGGTGAGACGAGATGTTAGGGTGGCTATGGTGGGGGGGAGGGGGAGAACAACCTAAATGAAAGGTCAACACGTCATTCGGTCCTCTACCATGATTATCTCGCTACATATTACAGATCTATTCGTTTACAATAGTACACGAGTTCTAAAATTGTATCTGAGATTATATTGTGTACGATTTGTCATGGCACATTTTTTGGGCAATGCGTCTTAATATCCACCTGGGCCATTTGAAATACCTATCTAATGCATAGGGTAGCGAGAAAATAAAATTTAAGAGGAGACTTACTCCGTATTTTTGTCGTGGAAGAATGGTAAATCATTTGAGGGAGACTTACCCTTAGTAACTTACCCCTAGCCCTGATTCGAACACCAACCGTGCCATCAATGGTGAACCGCAATAGACAGAGTCTGACGCCTTTGTCCACCTATCCATCTATGCGGGTTGCATAGCGTTTTAAATTAATCTTTATGGTATATCACGTAATTTTAAATCACGTTCAATTTTAGTATGGTATAATTATTTAAGAAGCATGTGGACATGTATGCTCACAAAGGCCCTAATCCTAGGCCCTATTATTAATTTTTAATTTTTAATTATATTATAAAATTAATTACCTTTTATTATAGCCGACTGTATATATTATATAACCCGTCTTATTATCTCTTAAGGTTATACTCATATGTACTAATAATGTTAACGAGTTAGAGATGAAAAAGGTTTGAATTATAGGAAGAGTACCTGTATTTGTTTGAAGGGATCGTGGAAAGACCATTCAGGAAAAAACTACCCTCAGTGCACCCTACAAAGATTCGAACTCCAATCTCCTTATCATCAGCAGTCTAGAATATTACGATAGGAACCTCATGGAGCTTAGACCATGCGGCCACTGAAGAAGATACTTCCTTTGATATTAAAATATTTTCAACATTTTTAATTAAGGATTTTTAAATAAGTACGTGGTTTAACACTTCACACTGATGATAGCTATCATTTACTTGTTTGCTGGTGGAAGGGAGATTTGGGTTCGAATAACCGGTTGGGTGTACTGAAGGTTTTTTTTTTTCAAAAAGGTTTCCAACTCTTCGTCCACGTAAATAAGGTACATTTTCTCTAAAATTTTACCTTTTATCGTATCTATTTCAGTAGTGTTATTAATATATGCGTAAACACCCAACTGGTAATAAAACGTGGTAAATATAAAAAGTTTGGATTCATAATAAAATACATTAATCTGACATAATCAAATGTAGATACAAAAACAATATATTTTAATAAGTAGAGTTATGATATTAATTAATTGAAAGGAACGCCTAAGAATAAGTTATAAAGAGGTATTAAATGAATAAAGAAAATCAAGTAAATACTTATACAGTAGAACTAGAAAACATATGAGATTACCTAGGTTATATGGTGAATTGAAACCAAGAACCTTAAAAATATAGATAAAGAGAGTTTGAATAAAAATTGTCAGAGACAATTAATTAAAATCATAACTCTCCTTTCTAAATCACCATGAATTTAATTAATATTATTACTGCTTCCAAAGCTACTAAATATATTTTAAGATTTATTTTATCGGTTACAAAATGTTTGTAAGATTTGGTTTATTTCAGAATCTGTTATTTTCTTGGGCTGGCCTTTTTTTTTTCATTGTCGAAGCTGACGTTTGACAACATGGCAACATCAGCAAGGGTGTTGTATGAATCTCACTCTCTTTTCTTGTATCTCCTTCTTTCTTGTCTCACTTTAGGGGAAATCTATAACGTTCACACATTTACCTAGACGACGCTTTCCTCCCACAAGTTTAGTCCACACACATACACAAACACGCATGCGTTCGTTGCAGCGCGCGCGTCCAGTATCGAGCGGAACTAAAGTCAGACAGTGCTAGGCGAGCCGGGCATGCCTGCTTCTACCCTCCACACCCTTTCCCCTCATACTGCCGCGACGTAGGTCCGACTGATTGAGACGTATAGACATGAGTTCCGGACCGGATCTAACGGCCACTAAACTACGGCAATTATACCTCCACGTGTCGATTACATATGTGTGTGTGTATGTGTGTATGTGTGAAAACCACCTTGATCACGTGCCAAAACCACACACTTCGGGAACGTTACTTTTACACGGGAGCATTTGAGGAGTGAAGATATCCTCTTTTTTTTTACTTTCTCGTGATCCCTCTGAAAAAGAAAGTATTGTGATCTTTAAAAAAATCGATATTTTGATGGATGTTGGCGTTTCATGACACACTAATCTCGAATAAGTGTTTTTGCAATGTCATCCGTTTGTCTGTCTGTGACTGGGAATATCGATCGGGGGTAGCTAGTTTTTTTATCTTCCACGTATTACTACCCATCCTGGCCATGAAGCGAGGATTAGGAAAGTAATATTTTAAAGAAATACATTTGAAGAAGGAAGATTAGAGAATCATTTGAGGGGGGGGGGATGTCTGGAATTCGAACGTAGGCCTCTTTGATCACCTAGCCAACCCGTGTATTGAAAGTTGGATGCCCTAAACCACGTGACCACTGGCGTGGCTGTAAAGGTATCTAATGGAAGGAGGTTTATTTAGATCGTTGCAGGGACACAGCTTCCTGTGATAGCCTTAGAGAATGCTTCTAACACAAAACGTCCATACGAGTAGTAAGAAATTATCTAAAAAAAAAGTAAAAATGAGTACCATTCTTACTACCCGTTTCGGGTTGTACGTGAATATACTAATTACGCTAATGTGTTAGGTATAGGAAGGTTGAATTTAAAGAAAGTGAAACCGCATTTGGTGGGAGATAGAAGATTGGAAAAACCGTAAAAGAGAAAATCGCCCTCGGTACAACCAATAGGGGTTTGAACCCCGATCTCCTGTCATGAGCAGTCCAATCTATTGTGAGAGTGACGCCTTCGACCAGCGTTGGTCAAAATGTACTTCGTGGAATCCTTGGGATCCGTCATTGAACTAGGGCTCCGTGAGGTAGTTTTAGAATATTCTTTATATGATTTTCACACTAAAAATATCATCAGTAATAATTTTGGTTTGGCAATTTTTTCAATCTGAATAAGGGTGATTTACCAAAGATGCAGTCAGAACAACAATGTTTTTGTTTGTTTCATACGTGTAAAATTTAACTGTCGTCACCCCCTGGTTCTGTGGTCGAAAGGCGCCACTGTCGTGTTGGACTAGAATTCTGATGACAAGGAGATTGGGGCTCGAATCCTGGCCGGGTGTACTAAGGATGTTTTTTTCCAATATGGTTTTCCACTCTCTTCCACGCAAATCAGGATACACTTCTCTAAATTCGACCTTCTTAATCCCTAAATCATTAGCGTAATTAGTGCATATGGGTGGTAAAAAAACAAGTGTCGCCATTGAATGTTCATAGCTTGGTGAAAACTTTTTTTTGTCTAAGATACTTTTTTTTTTTGCTCCTTTGGTCTAAACCGGTTTGGGAGCCACCCCTGCCTCAGAGCATTGGCTACTGAAGTGTAGGATCAGGATTAACCCATATAGGCGCCGTGCAAAGTGCAAACGATATTTGAATTCACGACACGAGCGTGCGAAGACGGCCACATTTTTAAGTTCTTGCAGGGTAAATCCGGGGGCATCATGTTTACCGAATCAAATACTCGAAAATCCTAAAACATAACTCTCGTTTTTCTAAACTACTTGTACAATCACAATAGTTTTTTTCAGAATTCGTTATAAAAACTTTAAAAGACATAAGGATATTATTAAAATTCCCATTTTCCAATTAGTTTGCTTTGAAAAAAATAGTTTTCTAATGAAAGAACTATAATTAGGTTTTTAGTGCGGACTCTTGTAAAGTTTTTTCCAAATTGAAATAGTATTGGGCACCTAGCCTATACAATCTTCTCAAGGTGGGATGGAAGGAAATTTGGATTAAGGTCCCTAATTTTACACATTTAATGATTAAAAAACTATTTTTTGTTAAAAAAAATGAAATATTGATTTGGTAGATAAAAGCTCGATTTACTTTACATAGTCATCTTAACAGTTCTTGAATATCTGTCGTGGAACTTGCGTAATTTATTTAAATTTTTTATTTATTTATTCGATGTATATACCGTTCACTTTCTGAACCGACTGATTATAACAGCACATGAGATTTTCCATGAGCTAGAGCGAAAGGACTTACTAATTTCAACGGGAAAATTAGGCCTACTTTCACACACTTTCCAGGAACTATTAAATACCCGCTTCGGAGGGCACGTGGTATAACCTTCTTATTGGACTAGACTGTCAAAGACGGGGAGATTGGGTTTCAATTCCGTTCGGGTGCACTGAGGAGTTTTTTCTAAAATATTTTACACTCCTCCTTCACGCAAATGCGTGTGCACGTCCTCTCAATTAAACCCTCCTAATCCCTAAACCATTAATGTAATGAGTAGATAGGCGTATAACCCGAACGGATAGAAAGACGCTGCGCTATAAAAAAAAAAAACAAAATGCCACAATCGATATGGGATCGATAGCTTTATTTTACGGATTTTTATCGCTCAAGAAAATCTGTCTACCACGGTTACCCACCAACATCGGATCATGAGGTGAACAATGAACTCAAAGACCAACCGAGGTTAACAATTGCTTAATTTGACTATTACTTTTTCTCCTTATTTGAAAGTCTTTAAGTCAAATGCCGCGATAAAAATTAGAAAAGTAAATTAGATGATGTATCTACTAAAACGTTATTTTTTTATTTAAAAAATTTAAAAAAATTTTGCTCTAAAAACTGTAAAAAATAAATGGTACGGCACACCGCACAGACTTTCTCTCTCTTTCTATAAACTCGTAAGATTTCTGAACGGAATAATGTACATTGTATCATCACCACTCCACATAAGAACATGCATAAAATAATATACAATGATATATATAATCAATGAGAAAAGAGGCGCATCTTTGTCCATCTAAGAACATTTCAAACAGTTTAATGTCTTCCACAAGGGTCAACACTTCGTATTAAAATTTCGATTTCTGGTTAAAATATTAACATTTTATAAGGTGTTGCAGATCTTCAAGTCATCGCATTGATATTTAATTATTCATTTATACATTTTGACCAATAAAAAATGTAAATATTGACTATTGAGTCTAAAATGGAGATAGATCATTGCTATGCAAACATTTCTCCTAAGAGATTTAAGGAAAAATAACATACTTTTTTTAGATACTTATATTTAATTACTCTATGGCATTGGAGAATTATTGCGTTAAGACTTAAGTAGTATATGTTTACAACTAAAGCTCACAAAATTGTATTAATATATTTACAAATATCTCAGAAACTGCTGCTTTTATAAAAATATATGTCAAATAAAAGTTTTTTATTTCTAATAGTCCAAAAATTTTGCAATGATAAGTTGTTTAGTTTCTCCAATAGTTGTGGAGATACGGAAATTAACGCTTATGTAATGTACCCTAAAAATCATTTTCATAGGAAAATGAAAATAGCCAGTTTATTTATAATCTTAATCAACGCCTAGATACGAATTTAAATCAAAATCGTTTAAGCAGATTTTGAGAAAACCAAATTTTTCTCTTTTCGCCCTTCAGTAAACTACCCTTAATTTTAAGTTTTTATAGACACACAGACAGACGGCATTGCAAAGACTATTTTTTAGGGTTCGGGGGGTCATGAGACGTCGACATCCATCAACATTTCAGGTTAGTTTTTTTTTACGGTCGCAATACTTAAACTTTAATGTCCAAAATTTAAAAAAATTCATATAATTGCGTATAGATTGAAAGTTATTGATTTTATAAAAATATGTTTCGGATAAAATATCTGTATTATAAATATATATATACATATTTGTAATGCTAAGTAATTTAATATCTCAAATAGTTTCGGAGCTATTATAAAAAATGTTAATTGACACATCAGACCGGAGCCCTTAAAGCCATTTTGCCGAAATATTGAGGGTAGCCATTTTGTTTGGAATATTTATTAATGTTTATAAATGAAATTTAATCAAAATCGTTCGAGCCGATTTTGAGAAAATCGACTTTTTCTCTTTTTGCCCTTCAGTAAACTACCCTTAATTTTAAGTTTTAATAGACACACAGACAGACGGCATTGCAAAGACTATTTTTTAGGGTTTGGGGGGTCATGAGACGTCGACATCCATCAACATTTCAGGTTAGTTTTTCTTACGGTCGCAATACTTAAGCTTTAATGTCCAAAAAGTTAAAAATATATATATAATTGCGTATAGATTGAAAGTTATTGATTTTATAAAAATATGTTTCGAATAAAATATTTGTATTATAAATATATATACATATTTGTAATGCTAAGTAATTTCATATCTCAAATAGTTTCGGAGCTATTATAAAAAATGTTAATTTACGCATCAGACCGGAGCCCTTAAATCGATTTTGCCGAAATATTGAGGGTAGCCATTTTGTTTGGAATATTTATTAATGTTCATAAATGAAATTTAATCAAAATCGTTAGAGCCGATTTTGAGAAAATCTACTTTTTCTCTTTTTTCCCTTCAGTAAACAACCCTTAATTTTAGGGGTAGATATCCAATTCCAAAAACCCCTCGGGGCAACCCTATGAAAACCCTAGATATCAAGTTTCAGCTCAATCGGTAAAATAGTTTAGGCTCTAGTTGGAGGTACAGACAGACAGACAGACAGACAGACAGACGGAAATTCAAAAACCACTTTTTCGGATTCAGGAAGTCTTGAAACGTCAAAATTCATCAAAATCTCGATTTCGATTTTTTTGACGATCACAATACTTTCTCTACCTGTAAGATAGAGAGAAAGTAAAAATACTGGCCAAAGTTTACATGCCCTTCCATCCCACCATAATAAAAGAATTCCTACACCAGAATGTAGCGTTTATTTAAATTTTTATGGCTCATTTAAATATAAGTTTATGTTTTATTTTACTGCAACTAAATAATAGATTTTTTAGTTGGAACAACATGACCAAAATAATATCCTATATTTACGCACCTTCCCTTCCCACCCCCTATTCCCCCTCTTGATCCTCCTACCAAGTCGAGCATTCGTGTACCTGTAGAAAGGCAACTCTTTCGTGTCAGCGCGATAAAAGTCACTTTCTATCAAATCAAGTCGTTAAACCACCAACTTTTAGTTTGGAAAAAAAAAAAAAACCAGAAAGCAAACTCCTGAGGGAAAACTAATTATGTCAGCTCTGAGGTGAGGTCACTCGAAGTCTAGGTCGGGAGGAGCCCAAGAAAGAAAGGAATGTGAAGAGGTCAAATGGAGGAGGTCAAGGTGTAACCTTCTTTTTGGAGGAGCGGTCAGTGTTTGGCTAAAAGAGCTGCCGATTGGTTGGCCGTCTACCCGGCAAGATTTCGATGAAAGTATCTTGTCTATTTTATTTTATAATATTTCATTTATCTTTTTTTTTCATGCAACCGTTTGGGTTATCCATATAAATACACTAATTATCTGAGAATGAGGAAGGAAGAGTTTAAAGGAAATATACCCACCTAAGCATGGAGGAGGGCGGGAAAACATTTGAGAAAAATTACCCTCATTACACCAAGACAAGATTCAAATCACCCGCTTCGGGTGAATGCGTGGTCTAACGCGCTAGTCTCGTGTTAGACTAGACTGCCGAAGACGGGGAGTTCAGGGCTTGATCCCGGTCGGGTGCACTGTGGGTTTTCACTCTCCTTCCACGCAAATGCGGGTGCATTTCATCTGAATTAGGCCTTCCCAATCATAGCACACTTATGTAATTAGTACATAAGCGTATAACCCGAACGAGTAGTAAGATGCGGTGCTAAAAAAAATCAATTTCTGACCTTACTGTAGTCAGAAAACTAGACTAAATGAGCGTGATGTTTAGTCCGTGTGGTTACATTAATAATAATATGGTTGACCTCAGTGGTCTTGGGGTAAAGTGCTCGCCTCAGTACCCGATGTTGGTTGGTTCAAAACCCAGTCGAGGTTGACAGATTTTTCTTGAACGATAAAAATCCGTAGCACAACTTACCTCGGTGGGGAAAGTAAAGCCATCGGGCACCCATGTCAATTGTGGCTTTTCCTGGAAAGTAGGTGAAATAACCTTTCCCGGTGAAATTAGAAGGTTTTTTCGCTCTCGTTCATAGAAATTCTCGTGTGCTTATATAATCGGTAGATTTAGAAAGGTCACGTTACAAAACCTAAAATAAATAATATATTTTTGTTTATTAATATGAACTAGTTTTATATTCTGACTGATGGAAAAAAATATTTCAAAGGATATTATTTATTGATTTATTAGTTTATTAATTTTACCGTGCGGGCTGCCTGCATTTTAATACACTAATGAGTTAGGGATAGGGGAAGTTAAAATCCAAGGCTAAAGTAGCCGTACTTGCGTGGGGAGAGAATAGGAAACGATCTAGAAAAGATCACCCAACTGGGATTTGAACACTGACCTTACCATCACTGGCGTAGCTTACTAGACGAACCTTACATTTAGTCCACGTACGCACCGATGCGTGTAATATTAAATAACGCCAAACAAAAATTGTTTTTATTAAATTTGAGTACAAGTATAATATATTTTATGAATGTAAAACTTTACCTACAGAGAGCTTACAATTTAACATTGGTACACCAAAAGTAAATATTAAACTCCAAATAATGTTATTATAAGGGTACTTAAGAGACCACACCACACCCGCCTCAGTGGCGTAGTTAGCTAACGCGCTAGTTTCATGTTGAGCTAGACTGCCGAGAACGGGGAGATCGAGGTTCGAATATTGGTTGGGTGAACCGGGGAGGGGTTTTTCCCTAAATTGTTTTCCACTCTCCCTCCACGCGAATGCGGGTTTACTTCCTCTAAATTCAACCTTCCCAATTCCTAGCGCCTTGATGGCGTAGTTAGCTAACGCGCCAGTCGTGTTGAGCTATACCACCGAGGACGGGGAGATCGAGGTTCGTATCTCGGTTGGGTGAACCGGGGGGTGGTTTTCCCTAAATTGTTTTCCACTCTCCCTCCACGCAAATGCGGTTTCACTTCATCTAGATTCAACCTTCCCTATTCCTAATCCATTAGTGTAATTAGTACTTAAGCGTATAGCCCGAACGGATAGTAAGACGCGGTGTTAAAAAAAAAGATACCCCACCACGAATAAATACTAAACGATACTCCATTCGGAATCGAACCACCATCCCTAAAGACATGTGACCGATCTCCCCCACCATTTGGACACGGGTAACCGGCTATTTCTAAACATAAACAGATAATTGTATAACAGGAATGCTGAGGTGAGCCAAAGGAACGCCACCTGCCTGCCTTCTTCCCTAGTTTAACATTTCCAGCTCAGCGGTGTCAACATCAATAAATCAACGGTGTAACCAGGCCGGGTTTTTTTTTTGTGGGCCTGGTGTGTCTACCTTTGCAGGCCGAAACCCACAAAACACACACACACACCTATCTATACACTGTCTACCACTTCCTGAGGTTTTAAAACAAAATTTTTAACCACTTCAGCAGTCGAATGGTTCAAGGCAGGTATTTGGCGCAGCCTTTTTTTTCATATCTTGTCATCGTTTATAAACTAGACATTCTTAAACGGCATGTATTTTAATTAATTAAAAAAATATTATTTTTAAAGCATAATAGTAAAAAAAAATTAACCGCTCTATCTATCTATAATTGGCACACTATCATACTATGTTGGAAATAAACTGGAATTACGAAGACGGGGAGATTGGAGTTCGAATTCTGGTTGGGTGTACTGAAGGTTGTTTTCCCAAAGTATTTTTGCACTCTCTCTTTCTACGTAAATGTGGATTCACTTCATCTAAATGTTAACTTCCTCATCCCTAAAACATTAGCGTTTAATTTGTACATATGTGTGTAACTCGAATGAGTGGTGAAACATGTCACTAAAATATTTATAGAGCAAATGTTCTCAAATCACTTTACCAGTGACGTGGCATAGAGTGTATCTAGGATAGTATAGAGATATTTTAATCAAACATATATTTGTGCGCCGAACACTCCTTCAGTCTACCCAAGATCTCCTTTTCAATGTGTCATTCAACTGTATTCCGGATGGTTCAGTTTAGAGAACAGTTGGCGCGCTAAACATTACCACTAGAGTTCAAATTTCTGTATTTACATACATTTTATTAAAATTGGTGGTCCTTGGGTAAAATGCTCGTCTCAGAACCCGGTGTTAGAGGGTTTAAACCCAGCCGAGGTCGGTGGATTTTTCTTGGTCGATAAAAATCCGTAGCACAACTTCCTTCGAAGGGGAAGTGAAACCCGTTGGTCCCCCATGTCGATTGTGGCATGTAAAAGAACCCTGAAAGAGATATATGAAAATTTGTTTCGAGCATAATTTGTAGGTTCTTTATCGCTCGCTCTTAGAAGTGCCCGAAATCAACGGGAAACTACCGGATTTTCAGGACTGTCCTAGGACACGTGATTTATCCCAGATAGTGCGGGCAGCACTAGCCAGCCTAAGGGCTGAGTGTAGTCCCAGCTCCAGATGGATGAGAAGCACATTAGAACCAACCCTCGTGCTGAAGATTCATTTTGTTAAAGCTGCTTTGACGGTTGATGCTATTATGCTAGCTTATAAAATACACTGTAGGGAAAAAGTGTAAAATAAGATTGCTACCTTTCAAGGTAAACCTAATATAATTTGGTTGATATCTGGACAATGAGTTCTCTACTTAGTCATGTATACTCCAGTGCGAGTATTGTCAGAAGTAATTATAGTGTTACGGAGTTTATTGTGATATTTTCCCCGCAATTGAGCGCCAATTATTACGATATCGGATTTTATTGTGATACATATGTGGACGATACCGGGTTTTATTATGATGACGACGCGCGCATGTCTTACTGCGCAATTGCACGCGGCTATATTATCTGATTTTATGTAATTGATTGAAATCAGATAAAACTTGATGTTGTAAACAATTTATTGATTTTATTACACTTTCAATGTTGACATTGATACATTATTATTAGCACCGCGTCTTACTACCCGTTCGGGTTATACGCACTTACGCTAATGTGTAATGGTAGGGTGATTGTGAGATGAAATGGAGGACCTACAGTTTAACGTGGAATCCGAACCACGGTGGAGGCCTGGCATTCCTCACATTCACAAGTTGTGATTAATACACATCTTGTCAGAGGTGAAGGAAGGGTTTGGTAATCAGATAAATCTGTGCCGGGACCGAGGATTGACCCCGGACGCCAGCTCAGAAGTCCGACACCTTACCCCTAGACCACCAGGTCACCACACTGATACAGTTTTTATGTGATATTACTATTTTTCTGTATTAATATGACTATTTTCTGTATTTTGAGTACTGTGTACTCTCTTTCTGTTTTATTAATCTATGTGGATTTATGTTACTCTGCTTATATATGACCTACCCCTTGCTTCTTGGACCCCTTGTCAACAGTGTTAAAACTAACTAATAGAAGAACTCCTGGCGACCTGATGTTATTAAGGCTAGCTTCCTATTGGGTAAAGGGAGCCAGCATTTCACATGATCTTCTAATACGACGGATTTGGTCTTTGAAAGAGAAAAAGATTTTAAAACATAACCCGCCTTGGTGGCGTAGTTGGCTAACGCGCCAGTCGTGTTGAGTCAGACCACCGAGGACGGGGAGATCAAGGTTCGAATCTCGGTCGGGTGAACTGGGGGCGGTTTTTCCTAAATGGTTTTCCACTCTCCCTCCACGCAAATGCGGGTTCACTTCCTCTAAAATTCAACCTTCCCATTTCTTAATCCATTAGTGTAATTAGTACTTAAGCGTATAACCGAACGGGTAGTAAGACGCGGTGCTAAAAAATTATTAATTAAATTTAAAACATAGTGTATTGAAATAACTTCTTAAAACGCGTGATTCTCCATTAATGAAATATTAAAAGGAAACTTTGCATACAGTTCTTTAAAGAAAAATTAACTCCATCCATGACCTTTTGATTATATGAGAGGGGTCCAAAACAGTATCATTACATACTATTGCTGACATGTGTGAATGGTTTAAGGTGGGTGTGTAGGGAAAGTGAGTTAAAAGCAGTGTTTTGGCAATTTTTATTAAATAAAACATATTTTTGTCTTAAATATTGTTCTAGTAGAAATAGTTTAATTTCCTTCACATGGTTAATCACAGTTGTTGATATCTGTCATAAACATAGCGGTATTATATAGGAACTTTTAATGAAGAGAAATGTTGTAATTAAATTTCAGGACACCCTTGATAGATATCCACGAACTGTTGAGGTCACCATATGAAGAAACTTAAAACTCTGTTTCTAATGAAGCAATATTTTACTTATTTAAATTTAAAAAAAGTTTTGCTATGAAAATTGAAAAAGCACTGCCCTTAAGTTGTATACCCATCTTAAAGTAATTACATTCAATAACATTATAAATACAGTTTTATATAATATATTCTTAATTTATTGTCAACATTGATAATAATTTGTTGTATATTTTTTAATAAAAAAGGACAACTGCATATTAAAGCTTTGAAGAAGAATACATTGGTTTCAGTAAATTTATAACGGTCGATACTTTTCTTTCTGCATGTTCTTAGTTTAATAATTGTTTCAACTGTCTAACAAATGCACCAACAAGTCGTTGATGAACTATATCACCTACCAGACCATTCTTCTCACCACTCAACGAACTTTGTGACACACATTTTTTTTTTACCTCCTCCCACTTTCCTTTATGATTAATTCTTCGTATACTTGTCAAATTTATAAATATAAATCATCTTAAGTACCCTCTGTATGCACAAGGTCAAAAAAAAAAAAGACATGAATAAAACATGTTTTGTTTGTACATGCGAAAACAGTTTTCGTGTATTTTCTTTCTATTAGCACTTTATTACATTGACGTGCCCCTTTCAAAATAAGATGTATTAAGTCTTTATCAAACAAGGCCGGTATCATTATTAAGATGTAAAGTTTTTGTTGTTGTTGATGTTGTGAATGATAGTGATTTGACATAGCTCTTTCTATGCTTGTAGAACGATTAGCTGAAGATTAATGACTAAGTGGCAGCATTAAAACTTAAGATATTTTCTTAAACACACCTATAAAATGTGTCATTTATTAGATGTGCGAAATGGCCTCAAAATAGAAAGTTTAAAAGGGGCAAATCAAAATTCGTTGTTAGATTAATGATTTTATTGGAATATTTAACGTGTAGGCCTTTTTTTTTAAACACGCACAATATGGTTATCCCGTGACTTACAAACTAGCTCTAGACAAACAAAGCAACTGCCTATATGCATACCAAACCCGCCTCGGTGGCGTAGTTGGCTAACGCGCCAGTCGTGTTGAGCTCTACCGCCGAGGACGGGGAGATCGAGGTTCGAATCTCGGTCGGGTGAACTGAGGGTGGTTTTTCCTAAATGGTTTTCCACTCTCCCTCCACGCAAATGCGGGTTCACTTCCTCTAAATGCAACCCTCCCAATTCCTAATCCATTAGAGTAATTAGTACTTAAGCGTATAACCCGAACGGGTAGTAAACGCGATGCTAAATATTATTTATTATTATATGCATACCAGTTTTGATATCATTGATAGAAACATTGTAGATATCTTAATAATAACCACCTTGATTCAAACTAAGGGTCTTCTAGACTTGCTAATACTCATCCAAGGTAATAGACAGTATAAAATTAAAACTTAATCAAATGAGAGGTTCTGAAACGGTGCGTTAGTGGACCTCCCATAGGCTAGGCCTAGAATCTGGAAATTCGAAGGTAACGGATGGAAATAATATTAATCGTTTTATTGATTAAACTCTAAAGATACACATTTAGCTATTATATCTTATTTTAGTTAGAATATAATACAAACATACTATCGTGAATTTATAAATTTTAATATTAATTTAGCACCCATTCTTATGTCCTGTTCAGGTTATACGCATCTATGATCATTACTCTAATGGAGTAGAGAAGAGGAAAAAAGCCATTTGAGAGAAATATACCCGCATTTTCTGGAAAGGAGGGTGGGACACTATTTAGGAAAAATATCCTCATTAGAACCGATTGGGATTTGAACCAAGACATTCCCGTCATCAGATGGCCAGTCTAATATGAGAATGACGCCCTAGTGTTAAACCATTCTGCCACTGAATCACGTAATATGTTAATAAAATCTCATTAACTCATGACATTCAGAAAAAAATCATAAGATTCAATAAATATATATAGTAGTATTAGTGTAATAAATAATAATATGTAGCTTCACTTTCTTTAAAATACCATTTTTACCCTATTTAATATCTTCTCCGATCCGTTGCGAACCACAGTTTAAGTAGCACTTACTTATACTACACTAATTATTATAGATTGTTGTCAGTGACGTGGCCTATTTTTTCATCAGGATAAGCAGATCTAGTCTAAACTGTCCTGTTAATTGTTCTAATCTCTTAGTATCTGTATCAACGGAAACATATTCCCGAGGGAGCTACGCAGATCCTAACCTATATATTTTGGTCAAATGGGTAGTAAGGGGGTCAAAACCTTTAACAAACAAGCTATGCTTACCCTGGACACACAGCATGACACAACACTGATTTTTGATTAACTATATATAATCACACACACATAAATATATGCCTTATTTTTAAAATACCCATTTTTATTTTTGTGATAAAATGGATATTAGATTATACAACAATATTTAAAAATCAACAAGATTATTATAAAAATTTTTTTAGCTTTATGCAAAAAGTTGAGTAGGTGAGGGAGGCATTGTGTTTTAAAAATACACCGTGTTTAAATTATTTTCAAGCAAGTCTAATAAGGTAACCGCATTGCTATTAACTTTCAAGTATCTGTTTACGAACAAACAACTTGTACGATTACATCGTTCATTTTTTTTTTCTGAGGTTATAAAAATGAAAGCCCTAGCTATTTAACAAACCATAATCTCGGTTTTATTTTCACAAAGGTGTTCCCATATAAATGAGATCGTGTCTAACAAAGCATGATCCGGAAGTTAAGTAACTATATCTTTAACTACCTTATTGTTTGCTAATGTTCCGTTTAAGGTGGGAGTGTAGAGAACGTGATAAAAGGCCAGTGTTTTTTGCAATTTTTGTAACAAACCTTTTTTTTTTTGCCAAAATAAATCAAATATTACTCCACTTGAAATATAGTTGAATTTTTTTCACGTGGTAATTTCAACACTTCTTAAAGGTGTCTTAGAGACAATAACTTTTTCTCTTCATTTAAAAAGTGTCATTAGCTCATGACAGATATTTAAAAACTGTTGATATTACTATGCGTATAAAATTAAATTCTTATGTTTTTACTGGAGCAATTTTTTTTTTGTTTGCTTTGAAAACTGCAAAAGCACTTACCTTTTCTATCACCCCCCTCCAACTAACCTTAACTGTACTCCGTAACACTTTGAAACAGTCCCTCCATGGCATTTTCTTCAAATGTAAAAAAACCAAAACAACAACAAAAGTCATCAAATAGTAATAAACCATTCACAGTGTTAGAAAACACTCGAAAAAGAAGAAAAGACCAAACGACCCAATACAAAATGTTCACCTCTCAGTGAAAAAGCTGTAGAAATCTTCAGAAAAATTATTTTACTTTTAGTTGTTGTGGTTTTTTTTATGAAGTTTTGTCTGTTTATGACCTCACGTAGCCGCATGTGGTCTTGTGGTTATGACCTTCTATTCTAGTAAACTCGTGGGTGTAGGTTTGTTTTCGGATGGACGTAACTCTGTTAGCTTTTGTTTCCTACAAATTCGTTTCAGTGTATTTTAAGGTGGGATGGGTCATGCGTATTTAATGGCCGTATTTTTTTTCTGTTTTCACGAAAAAAACTCACCTTAACAATTTTTTTTTGCCAAAATAAATAAAATATTACTTCAGTATATACATTTAGTTTGATTTTTTTTTACACACAATAGCCCGTTTTAATGCCCGAATGGTCTAATGCGTCACTTTCGTGTTAGACTGACCTGCTGATGACGGAGAGATCGGGGTTCAATCCTTGTTGGGTCTACTGAGGGTAAGTGCTAATGACCATTTTGTGTCGACATGCCTCAAGGAACCAATAAATACTATCATTATTATTAATGGGGAGGATCCAGATCATTTTCATAAAGGGGGGTCATAATTATAAATAACATAGTTACTTACAGTGTGATATTTCTGTTTAAAGCCATTTAATAGTTTCTCATTCATATTTGATCTTTTGTATGTTTTAAACCGTGGTCATCCTCTCCAATTTTTTTAAATAAGAGTTTTTATAAACTATTTGGAGTGGCCCTCTTTCAACAATTTTTTTGAGAAATGGTTCACTCTAGAAGCTATGAGTAGTATTCGCCTTGATTTTTTTTAATTAGATTCTTTTATAAGTCGTTTATAGTGTTCCTCACCTAGATCTTTTTGGAATTTGGATGCCCTTCGAAGTTATTTAGAATGATCCTCACCTTAATTTCTTACGATAGTTAAATATCTCCAGAAGATAATCTTTGAAGTGGTCTTTCACCGAAAAATTTTTGAAAATGAATTATTTCAAAAACTAGGCTATCTGGGGTGGTCCTCACCTGAAAATTCTTCAAAATGACACGCATATAGAAGCTATTTATAGCTTTCCTCCCATTACTTTTTTCCTCCAGTTAGATGCCTCTAGTCTAGTAGTTATTTTAAGTGTCTTCTCCGGCAAATTTATTACAGTATAATTCATCTAGAAATCATTTGGAATTTGATTTAAGGCCATCTTTAAGCTTCATATTCGATAATATTAAAGGATTTGAAATATATCTAGAGGGAGGGGGAAATTCTTTCCAGGGGGCAGAGTCCCCCGCAGTTCCACTGCTCTTGTTGTCCAAACATACTCTATATTCGGTATTCGTGGACGAACTACTCTCAGGCGATTATTAGTCTTCTTTGATGTGTGGGTAGTCTACCGTCTCTATGCGGAACAATGTTCGTTACTCACTATACACGACAAATATTCGTACATGAAAACGAATATTTTTTCCACAATTGCGTGAGACATATCGAACATTGAATAAACGTGGACGAATAACGCACGTGTGGACCCGGCTTAAGAGGTGTGTGGGTGCAAAAAGATTAAAAATTATATTAAATTTATCTTTGTTTTATTTTCTTTATAAAATTTGAACTTCATTTTGTTTTTTATTAATTTTCTAACTTTCACAGGGGGGTCAGCTGACTATTTGAACACCCCCCAACCCGAATCCGCACCTGCGCTTCGGTGACCCTGTGGTCTAACGCGCTACTCTCGCAGTAGATGGCCGGTGATGGAAATATTGAGGTTCTAATCTTGGTCGGGTGTACTGAGGATGGTTTGTCCGAAATGGTTTTCCACTCTCCTTTTACTCAAAATGCTTTCTTTCTCATCCATAACCTATAAGAGTAAAGGTGTAAAATCTGAACAGGTAGTAAGACGCGGTGATAAAAAAAACCCAGTGTTCTTGAATATTTGTCATGGGCATTGAGTGATTTTAACCAAGAATTTTCATCTTCATTAAAAGGTTTTTTATCATATGCTGCAATGCTCATAGCAACTATTCTAGAACTATTGAGATGATAATATGTAAAAAATTAAACTAAACGTAGTTACTGAAGAAATATTTAATTTTTTCTAGCCAAAAATGTTTTTTTGTCTGAAAAATACCAAAAATATATACATTCACTTGCGTTGTCTTTAAACTCAACTAAAGCCTTTCTAGTTTGACTAAAATAGGCTAGGACCAAAAGCGAAGCCGAATTAACTAAGTAGGTGTGTGTGTGTGTGTGTGTGTGTGTGTGTGCGCGTGTGCGTGTACACCTTTGACAAAGAGACACTGGGCTTTAATCCCAGATTCCCATTTATTTACAAAACAGATTTGTTCGCTATGAATATGGGTGAAGTTTAATTTCTCGTGGTTTTTATTTTCGTAAGAAATTAAAGAATAATTATTTAAAAATATATTTAGGTTGCTAAATAAAGTCAAACAACTCAGTGTCTAACTTTTGAATGGTAAATAATTCCCGGATATAAATTGCGCAATATTGCAAGATATTTAGTGTCCAGTTTATATCTGTCTGCATAGTATTTCAATAATATATACTTATTTACACTATGGTACTAGTAACTCGAAAGCTAATATAACCCACTAACAAAAGGATGCCATCGATCCACATCTTAAGCTAGTTCTATCCAGTCCACCTCACTACATTCTATCTCTTTCAGGTACCTTTTAATGTTATCCTCCCAACTGCGTCTAGGTCTTAGCATTGGGTTTACCAGTCAGTACCCTGAACAAGGTTATAGAATCTCCCATTCACGCTGACTGTCCTGCCCACAGTAATCCACGAGACTTGGTTATCATAACCATGACTTAGTGATGAGTACAGGGTATGTTGCTCATCATTATATAGCCTCTTCCATTTCCCAATATCTTCAGTAATATTATATACACTAGTATTTGTTATAAATATGTGATCTCAGTCTCATCTATAATAAATATTATTTTTGGTTAGCACAGCGTTTTACTACCCATTCGGGATATACGCCTATGTACTATTAGCACTAATGGCTTAGGGATTAGAAAGGTTTAGTTGAAAAGAAAAGTACATCTATATTGGCGTGGAAGGTGAGTTGAAAACCATTTAAGAGAAACAACCCTCAGTGCACCCAACCGGGATCGAACCCCGATCTCTCTGTATTCGGCAATCCAGTCCAACATGAGATTAGCGCGTAAGACCACGTGGCCACCGAAGCGGGTATAATTTAATAATTATTACGAGCGTTAAACGTGCACTTTAAGAACTGACAATGTCACCACATAGAAGCCAACAAAATTCTAATAAAGACAAATCATCAAGGTTTGAGACTATGAAACTTTTTCGAATAATGGCCCAGGCGAGAAATGTTGTAATTCAAATGAGCTTTATAGCCTCAGATCTTGTCTCACAGCCAATATTTCAAGGCCGTAGTCAGGGGGGATTTTGGTGGTTTAAACACCTCCCCCCTTCTCCCCCCAAAATTTAATGAACAATATATATATATGGCCTTATTTATGGTTCAAACAATTTCAAAATTAAGATATAAGTACAATTAGGTGGCTGTGTTACCATAAAAAGCACTTCAGAGAGCTTCTAGAGGTGTTTAATATTTAGAATTTGTCATAGCCTCTGGCAGTTAGGCGGTTATGTTGCCATAAAAAAAACACTTCAGATAGCTTCTAGAACTCTTTATCATTTAAAATTTTGTCTAGCTTCCAGCAATTGAGGGATGTGCCCCACCAAACCCCTCCTGAGATTATTGGCTGGCTACAGCCTTGCAATATTTTACCACTTTAATAGGGAAAACCCTAGTTATCCTAGTGATAACTTTTCCGATAACGCTTAACTTAGAAGATACAGTACGATTTTCAGAGGATATTGATTGATTCATTGATTAATTGATTAAAGGTGATCACAGGTCATAAAGACCACGCGCTGACCGCAAAAGCTGCCTACACCACGTTTTGAACCGGACCATTTTCCCTCCAATCCCCCTCCAACTCCCCTCCACACCCAGCTCCTTGAGATCACAAGCTACATTGTCATTCTTGTATCGTTCTGAGTCGCGCCAGAGTTCTTCAGAGTGTCGGGTGCTTCTTCCACGACAGATCTCGGACTTCTTTCCGGTTGTATTCTGGCTAAATGCCCCGCCCATCTAATCTTAGGATAGCCCTTTGTAAAATAAATTTTATTTTGTTGATTACATATATCACAGGTTTTATCCCTGACGATTTTGTGAATCAGTGTGTTCGTAACGGGGTCAAATCGGCTTCATAAGGACAAGTGAGGAGCTACTTGAATAGAAAAAAAAGTAGCCGCACTGGTCTAAGAAACTGAGATTAACGGCCAGAGGTTTCGTTGTGTAGGTCACATGACCACCCTCTATCCGCAAATGTTGGTATTATATTCGCCAACACGTGGCGGCTGTTGGATTGATATATCTAGTTTTCGGGCTGACGCTAAATAGTTTGATAATATATATCAAAATTGATCGTTTCATATCACATGACTTGACGTGTGGATGTGTGAAAGTAGATAACTTTTCTGTCAAATAAAGCTCTTCCCTTATAAAACAGGATTGTATACATAGGAAGGTGAAATGCCGGGACAATAGGCGAGGAGGAAAGAAAGAGAGGGTTAACTTTTGAAAATAACTCGTAAATTTTCCACGGTACGTCAACTTTGGTACCAACAAAACTAGGAAGGAAAAAATGTTTAGGTTTTAGAACTAAACATAATCCGGAATAATAATAGTGTTTTGAGTCCACTATTCACCCTCTTGTCTCCATAAAAATTAAACTTTGAAAAGGTGTTCGTGGCTAGTTTGTGTAGAAGGCGTCCTCAAAATACTCCACTTGTAATCCTGAGGTGGTTGAATGAACTCCAAAACTCCGTGGCTTCAACCTGCAACCTAGCCATACCGACAAAGTGGCTGCCGTCAGTTAGCGATGATAGTGCCAACGTTTGTGGATAGAGGGCCAGCATAACAAACCCTCCTGTTGTTAATCTCAGTTTTCTATACCGGAGCTGCTACTTTTTTTTCCAAGTAGATCCTAATTGGTTCTCAAAGAGGCTGGGTTGACTCCATTCAAGACCCACTGTCTCAGAAAAATTCCTGACAGGGATTAAACCCGGGACCTCTGAATCTCTTGCCAGCGGCTACGACCATTAGACCACAGATGCGGTCAGTGGTTGAACGAAAATGACACTAATTTCTGAATTTACTAAACTACTATGTTAAGATGCCATGATAGTTGTCCTCTTATATAGTATAAATGCCATTTAAAGCTCCAAATTTTTAATTTCTAACACATAGAAAGCATTTTAATTTCAAAATTATGTGACGTCAAGATGATGATAGTGATGATGATGGATCTTAAATTTTTATGCACCCTCAAACCAAAAATGGGGGTTTTACCTTTTTTTTTGTATTTGTTTTCTCTTTTTATTTGAATCAAAAGATTTTTCGTTAAACTATAAATATTCAACCCATAAGCATTCACAAAAAATAACCCTTCGAATATGACAGTCATGTTATTTTTTAACTGATATAAATGTAAATATAAAAATTATTTAAATCATATCGTAAACTCCCAGAAACACCTGCTGATATACCTGACAAATTTTTATTACGAGGAAAAAAAGAGGAATAAAGGCTTTCTACTTAGATTTATCACTTTGTGTCACAAATGGTGCCATAACAGGGACTCCCGTCATAAATGATGTGCAGTGAAGAATAGGAACGCAGTGAGAGCAACGTGGGATACAAACTACGGACTTGTATAGACATTTCTTACAGTGCACATTTTACCAAATGACAAGTGATATAAAACAAATTCGGCACCAACAAACGGATAGTATTTGGTAATCAAGCAGACCCAAAACTCAGAACACCAACAAAATTCTACGTTGAAATTCTTTGCAGGAGATAACGCCATGATACTTGAGCATAACGACGCTAGATGCTGTTATAAACGACGCTGGTAAAGAGATCGACGCCTCCTGCCAGCGAATAAATAATGAGGTAAGTTTTCATACAACTATTTAGAATGTTTCTTCGCAGAACCTAATGGACTAAAATCTCAACAATAAAAGGCTTTGTGGCCCATTAGATAAAATATGTGCGAATATTAAGGTGGGGATGTAGGGAACGCGAATTAAGGGGAGTGTTTTTGCAATTTGTATGGCAGAACTTTTTTTGGTCAAAGTAAATTAATCATTTCTCCAGTTGAAAAATAGTTTAAATTTTCTTCACATGGTGACCTCAACTGCTCTTGAATATCTGTCAAGGTTGTCTTGAATATCTGTCAAGGTTGTCTTGAATATCTGTCAAGGGTGTCCTAGCATTTAATTAAAACGTTTTCTATTTATTTAAAAAGTTTTTCATCTAATGCCGCTATGCTCATGACGGACATTTGACAATTACTGTCGATATCATCATCTGAAGAAAATTAATTTCGTTGTTTCTACTGAAGTAATTTTTATTTATTTTGGCCAAAAAAAGTTTTGCTATAAAAACTGCAAAAACATTGGCCTTTTATCTCGTTCCCTACACATCCACCTTAAATATTTGTCTAGAGTTTAAATGTCTCAAGGACAAAAACTGTATTTTTTTTGCACCAATTTGAGGTAGACTCTATGTTTAAACTTTCCCAAAACCACTAAAAACTTTTTTATATCATCGCGTCTTGCTACCCTTTCGGCTAAGCATATGTACTAATACTCAAATTTGTTAGAAATAAGGAAGAGTTAATTTAGAGGAAGTAAACCGGCATTTGCGTGGATATAGAAAGAGAATGAAAACCATTTAAGAGAAATCACCCTCTGAACACATTTTTTCGTCTTTTAGATGTGCATACAAGTTTTTTTTTTTACGACACCTTTCAAGAATTATAATAAAATATGTTTTGTGGATGGTAGGGTACCTTGGTAGCTTAACTTATAACTCATGCATCGCCATAAAATATACACGAGGTCTTTTATATTGAATTTAATGCTTTCAGTAGGTGGTATTTTCATCATAAAGCTTATGCTAATGTGAATAAGGTGAGGTAAAAGAAGTGTTCACCCTGGTAGCTTGCTTGTTACAACTTACAAAACAGATGGATGGTTTGCGTGTTCCTCCGGCAGAATGTGCTGGTGTGCTGTGAGTAATATGTGATGGACTAAGAGTTGTCGGCGGGCGGGCATCTTATTACTACAGTCATATTTTCATACTAAAAGCTTTATCTTATTAAATAAATGGAAAATTTAAAAAAATTGCGGAGACAAAATTGATAGCATTTTAAAATATTATTAAGTTCGTGTTTATTTATAGATATTAATTATAATTATATTAAAAGTGGCAGATGTAGATCACATAACATTGGCGTTTGGATATTTGAAGAATACCTCTTAGCTTTTCTGTCAGATACCGATCTTTCTACCAGAGTCTCATTATAGCAAATACTGCTAGAGTTAAGGTTAACGCCTAGGTCAGCGAGAAAGTATCAATCGTTTGTCAGGCTACATGCCACCATGGTATGTGTCGTTTTCTAAAACTACTTCTCATTCTGTCTAAACTATATTCCGTTTCACCCTTCACCTACAACCACCCTTTTCATGTCATAAGTAAGAAAGAGGGGAAAAAAACTGCGAAACCTCTAACTGAAGGTAAAGAGGAAAGCTCACGCTAGTTTTCAAATATCTTAAAATTGTCTGTTGTGAGCGTATCAAAAGATTACTGTATTTGTAGAGGAAGCCCTTTTACATAGAGGTTACTCTCGTAACTTGCCAAAAAATTATAGAAAGTCGATGAAAATGAGTTAATATCACATTTTCATTTTTTTATTATTAAATAAAACTAAAAGACGTTAAGGAAAAAAAAAAGTCCTGTTGGAATCTTTCGACTTTATTTTGTATGAACCATATTTTGAAATAAACGCATCTTAGCTAATATGATGTTAGATATACGTCTGCGCGGTAATTTCTCCGCTTAACGTGTGGCCACCTTTACTTGAACTTTAATACAATTTGATACAAGTAGGGGAACTAAACTATTCCAGTTATGTGCCAAATAAAATTGACCAACTTATTATTGACATTGGGCATTTATAAATATCTCTCAATTAATACTTATATTATATAGAATGTATTAAATATTGACAAAAAAAAAAGAAAGCTTTTATTTTCCAAACTGTTCTTTCAGTCAGAATCCTTTATTATCTATTTTTATTTTCAAGTCATTTATAAGTTTTGTTTAGTTTGAATAAAGAAATGAACCATTGTTGAAATAATATAATGTATTTAAGGTGGGGATGTAATAAACGCAAGTATAAGGGCGTTTGTCTATGCAGTTTTTATAGTGAACATTTTTTGGACAAAATAAATAAAATATTAATCCAGTAGAAACATAGTTTAATTTTCTTCGCACGTGATATCAACAGTTGTTGAATATCTGTCATAAGCGTAGCGCTTTAAAGATGAGAAACTTTTTAAATGAAGACAAAAGTTGTCACTAAATTCCAGATCACCTTTGACAGATATTCAGGAATGTTGTTATCACAATGGAAAGAAAATTAAAATCTATATTTCTACTGGATACAAAGTTTTATAGAGAAATGCAAATACTGACCATAACTAACATTTGTATCGAATTTACTTAAAATCCGAGTGTTCTTAAGAGGCCTAAGTATATTTTTAGTATTTCGCCAAACAATTAGTAAACGTTTAACAAACCACAAAGAACTGGGTATAAAATAAACCAATAATATCCAGGCGAATTATGAGGTGATAGATTCAAGATTTACATTTTATTTTTAGGCCTACACCTCTGGGATTATTTTGTTTTCAATTATTTTACATATGGCTTTCAATTACACATATCCCTTGAACCCGAGGCACAATCAACAACATTTAGGTAATGATTAAATAAAACATGCACACGTACTTTATTTTTAGGCAATTACCAATTAGTTCCACAGCGAATGGTCCTGGGGTCACAAAATAATGGCCCGTCGGCACAAAACTGTTACCAACAAATGATCACTTAAACGTAAATTCCCGGTGATGAATTATTTATACCTCACGCTTCATTTATGCCTCCTAACAATTTAAATTAATTAGATCATGTTTTGCGGCGCGATCTAAGAGAATAATATGAGACCGTCAGTTGTTTTTACTACTATGTCCGTTGGGCTTGTTTGGATTTTCGTATGCCCACACTTGTGGCCACATGGTCTAGGGAGGAATACTTTCATTGCACCAGATCACCGCCAAAGGAGAGGTTGAGGTTAGAACTTGGCGGGGGTGAATTTTACTATTCTTGCTTTGTACTAATGTTGGTGCACTTCCTCCCATTAAAATCCCTTAGCGTGTAACCCGAAGGGTAGTAAGACGTGGTGCTGAAAGAAAAAGAACAGTCATCCCAATTTTTAAATTGGGGTAGTTTATAATTATTTAATATCCCATCTGTTGATAATAAATTATTAAGATTATAAATGGGAAACTAAACGATTATTAATTTACTATCTTGAGAAAATATTTGAAGCATAAAATTAATTTAATAACATAGGGTTAAAACAATCGGATGTAATTTAAAAACTCATTGAATGTCTTTAAAACTGTTCATTAAAATGTGTTCCTCTAATAAAACGAACAGGCCTAAATGGTGTAAATGTAAATAGTAGGTTTAGTTAGTAGCGTAACGGTGGTCGTACAGATTAGGGCACCCCTCTCACAAAAGATTGATTAGCCGATGATGTGGAGGTTGGGTTCGAATCATTATTGGGTGTAGTAAAGGTAATTTTTTTTTCCTGTATGGTTTCTCAATCTCCCTCTTATCAAATGAGGGTGAATTCCCTCTAAATTCTATCTTACTCATCCTTAGACCAATAAAGTATATGAAGATATCACAGATGGGTAGCGAGACGTAGTGAATGCTATACGCAGAGATAAATGGTCACAAATTAATTCAGACGCAGATATATAGGGGTTGTAAATTCTAAAGAGGGAGTAAACTCTTGATGGACATACATATAAACCCCAAAAAGGGAAGGGAAGGAAATCACAAGTCAATGAGGATCCTAATTAACTATTAGATTTGTCTTGTCTTCCAAACACACCCTCTACAACCAACCCCTCAACAAACCATCTTCCCTTAAAGGCGCCACTTCCGAAATCTCTTAGCCAGGTTTCCGTACAGGCGTCAGACCAACCCCCTCCATGTGGCGTACGTAATGGTCATGGGAGATCCTCCCTTTCATTTTTCCAATACGCTCCCTAAATTGCTTCCCTCTTCATCCCCCTCCCCTTTACGCACACACTCACACTCACCCTTCTCGACCCCTACGTAGGCCAACCCCTGGCCGGATAGGCCAACCGGAACACAGCCCTGTGGGGGCAATATCGCGCCTAGGTGTCGCGACGGAATTGAGAACGGATGAAATTTGGCGAGTGTGGATACACTCGCTGACCTATAAAACAAGAGACTTTACCTCAACATTCACCTAAAATATAGCTTTGTTCTATAGGCACTAATGTTGCGGGACTACGATCAATTTATGTAGATAAAATATCTGGAAGACCTAAACGCAAATGAGAGGATTACATTAGAATGGACCTGGTAATGAGGTGGACTGGATAGCTCTAGCTCAAGATAGGGATGGGTAACGTACTTTTGTGAGTGCAGCAATGCACTTTTGAGTTCCTAATGACAGAGAGTAAGTAAGTCAAATATTAGACCATAACATTATGTAACGTAGTTGTAAACAAATGATAATAATAATTAAGTTTGTTAAAAAGTTTTGAATTTAAATTACTTTAGAAAAAATCCTTCTAAAACAATTTATAGCTTATATTTTTAACGCTACTTGTTTTTATTAAAATATGGATTATTATTTAGAATAGTTTGCGTTAATAAGTGCAGTACTGTGAAATAAAATACACCATGTCTGTCATTATTAACTTGATTTGACTTTAATTTATATTTACTCCATAAAAGTAAATATTTAGCTGTCAGTAAAATATTGTTTTTAACAATAAACAGATTCTTGATTACTCATAATAATTGAGAAAAGCGTTGATAAAATAACGTAATAAATTTAAAAATATGTTTTAAAAATTGCATCACAAACAATTAAACAAATTATAATATGAAATATATTGGATATAAATGAGACGTTATAGTGTAGTCATAGCAATGCACCGGAGTTATATCTCCTGAACTCTCATTGGCCAACTTAAATAAACCCCGACTGTCCTCGTGGCCAATAACAGGGAGCAAGCTGGTGTATTTGTGAGGTTGGTAGTGGATGGGGGTAGGTTGGACGACACGTGTAATATCTACCCTTTCTAGTCAAGGGTGGGTGAGATGCGTCTGTTACTAAGGGCGACCACAACAATTCCCTCTCCAACCCTCTCCACCATCAGCCCACATCCCTTTACATCATAACAATTCCTTCCCCTACCTTCTCCCCTATCAGACCACATCCCTTAACATAAGTCAGGTCAGCGTATTACAAAGAGATGCAATGCGATCTTGCACCACATATGAGGCTGGTGCCCAAGACTTTCAACTGACAATTGGGAGACTTGTCATATTCTTTCATTTTATGTGCAAGTACTCAGTGTTAAATTACGTACCCTGTACTTATTACAAGCAGGTTACAGTAGGCAGAACAAGCAGCACGAATGGAGTAAAGTATTACAGTATGATTTTCATAGGAAGTTGAAAACTGAAAACTCAATGTTGTCACAGTAGCGGAAGCAAAAATATTGCAATTATTGTATTTACATTCTTAACCTGTTTAATAAACGGTACACAGAGAAATTATTCAGTAATGCATAAGGAAGTATTTATTATTAGAAACGTTTGATGTATTTTAGATGAACTTTATATTAATAAATCAAATAAGACATAATTATAGAATGCCAAATTTAATTGACTTTCAATCAATGTTGGTGGTCAGAAGTGGTCTTTCTTTAAAAAAAAAATCAGGGTTTGGAACCACATTCAAGATAATGACTGGCAAACCAAATTAATGGGAAGAGACCATTGGGAAGAACTAGACGTAGATGGGAGGATAATAATGGACCTGAAAGAGATAGTGAGGTAGACTGGATAGAACTGGCTCAAGCTCAAGATAGTGCTAGTTGGCGTAATTTTGTAAGTAGGTTTACGGCATTGAACTTTTGAATTCCTAATGTGGTACCACCATTCTCGGCGTTGCCTACTTGGAGATTTCAAAGCTTTTTTACGAAAAGGGTTGAATCTTAACTTGACGCACTTAAGCAGTCTAAGTGCTATCACACTTTAACCACACTGTACAAAATGGAAAGAGAAAGCAGAAAATTATAAGTTAGCCCTGAGAGGGCTTTTGTCAATGTGCTGATAACCCTTTCACTCTTCATTTGACGAGTTTACACAGTCATTTTAATGTTTGCACCTTGAAAACATTTACTTGCTTTATAATTTTACCTTTTTCTTGTTTCCTATTCTAGACAGACATTTGCTACCATGGACTTCTTTAATTTACATCCTGGCAGAAAGACTCCTACAAGCCATTTTCATGACCAAGACAAATAACCTAGGTTGAAGAAGATTTATAAAAAAAAAAGTTTACAAAAATCTTACTTAAAAATAAAAATAAAAATATTTTGTTTACACTGTAGGACAATTTTTTAAATTATGTAAGAATTTATTGTTTTTGTTTCAACGTTATATCTTTAAAACTCGTTGAGTAAAACGTAAATTCACTAACATGGGGAATCCTATATTGACCGGCCGTGACTTCACAGGAAGGCAACCTCTCTACTAGGTTTAGTCACAAAGAACTTTTCCAAGGAAAAAAATAAGAGAAAGTGGACCCTAATTATGTGATTATCAACCAACTCAAAAACATTTGTATTCTACTTGACGCGACACTGACCAAAAGGTGGCCTAATGTATTTTGATAAGTATTATCAAAAGCTGTCACGAGACCCTCTTGACCTTCACACTGGTTTGGAAAGCAAAGTGGGTACATTATCTCCCCATATCATTATTCGAACTATTTTTTATCCACACGGCAACCTATATCCTATCTACGACAGGAAAGGTGGTAAATTACAACTAGGAAAATATACTAGCCTATGTATCCATTCACCAAACCATATAAATAATAGTTTGGAATTTTCTTTTTTTGTGGAAGCATTGTGTGTGGATCGCTTTAAAAAAAAGTGCTCTTCAAATGATAGCTTCTTAAATGCTGCGTTCTTTTTATAAATTAAGATGGGGAACCAGCTTAAACAAGAGCAGTTTATGACGTCATACACATCGTGTTAGATTGTGTTGAAGCGCTTTTTTACAAAATAAAAAAGTTTCATTTTCAAACTAATATTTTGAATCGCTCTTTCTCTAAGTTTCAAAAAACATTTTATTTAATTTGGTGGCCAACTGTAACAAGATAAAAAGTGTGAATATTATAATTTTTAGTTTATTATTTCGTGTACTATAATACATCTTGTTGCCTTAACCACAAGACATAAAATATAATCATTTTATTAATATATTTCTTTCTTTCGAAAATGCCAATTATTTAGTAATAAATAGGGAAGTATTATTATAATCGTTTAATAAAACATTTTATTGATAAACTATTACTTGCTCAGTAATACTATATTATTTCCCAATAGGATGACATTCAATTTCAACCAATGCTTGCAATGAAGAATCTTCTAACCGACCTCGGTGGCCACGTGCTTTAACACGCTGTTCTTGTATTGTTCTAGAATATAGACAAGGCCGTAGCCAGGTGGGTTTTTTTTAGTTCAACCCCCCCCTCCCAGAAATTTTATGAACAAATTATATATGGCTTTATTTATGGTTCAAACAATATCAGAATTAAGGTACAAGTACAAATAAGGAGGTTGTGTTATCTAAAAAGCACTTCAGAGAGCTTCTAAAGGTGTTTAATATTTAGAATTTTTACTAGCCTTTAGCTGTTATGGTGTTATGTTGCCATAAAAATCACTTCAGATAGCTTCTAGAACTTTTTATCATTTATAATTTTTTTCTAGCTTCTGGCAATTGAGGGATGTGCCCACCAAACCCCCCCTGACATTATTGGCTGGCTACGGCCTTGAATATAGACTGATGAAGACAGGGATATCGGGGTTCGATCCTGGTCGGGTGCACTTAGGGCGATTTTTTCCTAAATTGTTTTGTACTCTTCCTCCACGCAAATGCGGGTGTATTTACTCTGAATCAGCCCTTCCTAGTACCTAATCCGTTAGTGTAATAATTAGTACATAGGCGTATAAACCGAACGGGTAGTAAGACAAGGTGCTAAAAAATCTACTTCTTCCTGTCACACCTCTGCTAACGTATATAATAGGGATAAGCCTTCGAATCCTTGTAATCCTCAAATCTTTAAGGATATTTGAGGATTCAAGAAAGTTTCTGATTCAAAACTCACATCCCTTATTTATTTATTTTAATTTTTTCAAGTGAAATTTGTTTTAGAGGTCTAATACTGCTTATCGGTGGTTCAAAAACAATAATTATAGTTTAGGATGAGCTCAACAACCAGGCCCCAGATCAGTAATTTAACACTTAGCTGAATGTATGAATTTTATAATGAATGGGTTACAAGAAAGAATGTTAACATTTAGTTAATATTTGTATTTTATATTATTATGTTAATTATTTTTTCAAATATTCAGATTGGAGATTCGGGATTATAAAGTAAATTGGAGATTCAGATTCGTAAAATGATGGATTCCACCCAAATCTAATATATAATAACTAAACCTTAATAAACTAAAATGCTACTAGCCATCACTTTAGGTCGAACCAAGACCTCTTCTTGTCAATGACCTTTCACATCCCTCAGTTATAGGGATTTTTCAATAAATATAATTGTATAGCACTTTTACTCTGTGATTACTGATTAGAATTTAGTGAGAACGATATATTTAAACATAAAGTTGTATATTAAGTTTTATTTCAAGATTGGTCACACATCAATACATACTTATACATTTGTGTTTAGCTTCCAAATATGTTATTGCCAACGTATGCTATATATCATGGCTGTCATGGCTGCCCGTCGTGAATTATATTTTAGACAAGGTCCGTGTTCACGCAGAAAGTGCTAATTTGCATTTAAACTAGAAAAGAACTGTTGAGTGTGGCTACTACTTGAATGATTGACCGCTTGAATAAAAACTACGTTTAATGACACACTTGTTTTGATTCCTCTGGTAATATAGCTCCCAAATGTAGATGCTTCTTTTAGCAACACGTCTTACTACCCATTCGGGCTATACGCCTATGTACTAATAATTATACTAATAGGTAGGGATTAGGAAGGCTTAATGTAGAGAAAGTGCACCCGAATTTGCGTTGGAGGGTGGAAAATCATTTAGGAAAACCACCCTCTCTGCATCCGACCAGGATTGAATCCCAACTACCCCATCTTTGGCAGTTTAGTCTAACACGAGAGTAGCGCGTTAGACCACGCGGCCACTGAAGCGGATTGTATATGGCTGAGAAAAGTTTTTTATATCTTGTCTTACTACCCACTCGGGTGTTTACGCATATGTACTAATTACGTTACGATTACGGTTCAAACCTTAGCAGTTGCAATATGCCATGGAGTTCTCTTCCCCTCTAATCGTGGTTTTTCAATACCGGCATTAGCTTATGTATCTTCTTAAAAAATTATCCTCAAACACATTTTACCTATACGATGTATGACACATAACGGTGGACATGAGGGCTAAGTCATCACCCTAGTCTTAACTGATTTTCAGATGACGGGGAGGTTGAGGTACTACTCCCGGCTGAATGTATTCGTATTTCCTAAATTATATCTGACTATTCGACCACGTAAATGCGGATATACTTTCTACCTAACTTTTACCACATTGGATTAAATTATTCTTACATCCATTACTGTTTTCAGCCTGTGACCTGGGTCAGTTTTTTTATTCAAGTCATATATTTTCCACCGCCGGCCTGCTAGGCCTGTCGTAACTTTGTATGCCTTCTTATAATATAATTTAAGACTAGTACAGGCACAACATCCAGTCTCTTGGCCGTTAATTCATCACTTTGAAAGGGTAAATCCACATCTCACCTATGATACTGTTTCGGCCATTCTGGGAATCGAATCTGGGACCCTTATCTCAGTAGACAGACACGTTACCGACTGTGTCTGATCCATTGGTGTGAATACACGGTATAATAAAAAAAGATTAAAGTCGCTTATGGTTGGTACATCGGCAGTAAAGCACATGTTACTAATAAAAATAAGTACAATAAATTCTACAGCAGTTGTTTTCTTGAAGATCATTAGTGGGTGCACCATGTTAGCTTTATATATGACCGAGCGTCACGGGAGGGTACAGACAGGCTGCCATAGACACGCATATTATGTTAATCTGCGAGTTTAGTGTGGGTGTTAACGGCTTATTAAAACATGTCTCTATAAATTATAGAAACTGTTGATTTCTATTTATTTATCGGAGGGCAATATTTATAGAGTTACTTACTGGCCCGTTGACAAATCATGCGTCAATTTTGCGATAACAGATCTCAGACTTAGCCTTTACTTCTTTTATAAATGTAATTTTTAAATTAATTTTATATTGGTAGAATATATATTCCTGTTATAATTTTAATCCCAAATCAATAACTCCCCCCTATTCAATATATTTGAAATTTGTATTAATAAATTTAATAGTGTTTTTGTCATGAGCATTGCACGACATCTACGACGTGCAGAGTTCTAAAATTTAAAGAAATTAGTAGCCCCTATCCACGAACATGTATACCTATAAGCCGGAATTTTGAAATTTTAAATTAATTTAAAACCATATCGGGAGCAAAGCCATATTAATAAAATGAAGAGTTTGTTTTGACTTTTATGAAAATTGCACAGTATCTACTACACGAACAGGTCTGAAATTTAAAACATTTAAAAATTAAACATTATGCGATGCTTAAATATCCAAACATCAGGCTGAATAATGAGATGAAATCAGATAAAATCACACAAATATATCAGGCACATGTTTGTAATAGTGGCTGTGTCAGATTCTGGAACTAATCTTTAAATTCATACGCTAGAGTAGGCCTACATCACTGTGTGGAGTTATATTTTGGCGAAAGAATGAGAGAAATTGAAGCGAGTGGTATCCCCCCACTCCCCACTAACCCTACGATTTGAAATAAACTTAAAAATATTTTTCAAACTAACTATTAATACGATCATCATTGCCACCAAGTAATTATTTTTGTCTTTAGTTGAAGAAAGTGGTTAATAAAACTAGGATATAATTTTCTAAGGCTTTCTTACTCGTACACTAACAATTTTTCGGGAACATCATATTTCCTAAAACTTTTTAACTATTTGTGTTATCTATTTCTTTTTCCTTTTTCTTTTCATTTATTTGAGGTATTTAACTTGCACTTTCTGGTTTGACTGATTATATATCTTCACACAATCTCTCGCTGTAAAATAAAATACTTTATTCTAATTTGTAATGTAATAATTAAGATACATAATAAATAATAATTAATGATGTTGATGAAAGACTCGACGAGTCAAGTTTGCTAGTAAAAATTCCTGTGAACGCCAAAATAATTCATCCGAACATTAGTGACATATTGGCTACGCACTAAAAAAAGGTTCGCCCGCCCTGGTTTATGGATTATTCATATAGTTACCAAATATGACTGTCCCTGTTAAATAACCTCATCAAGCATTGTTTTCCATTCCCATTTTTATTAAAGGGGGTATGTTGGGGACATACCTTAAGCTCCCTTCTCCTAAGCTTCCATATTTTTTTTCTCATGCCCACCCGCTATGAAAAATTCACGTTTATTTTTTTATTTGAAATGGTGTCAAAAAGTTGAAGAGACTTTTGTTTGTCGAATTACAGGTGTGAATCATTCATGACTTAAAGACTGGCCTGCGCAGAAGAAAAGGTCTCTTCTCCATAGGGGGTGTCTGTGGAATTGACAAGAGATCATCATCTGGAGTGCACTACCCTCCTCAACCCCCCCTAACACCCATCCCTGTTCATGGTAGAAGAACCGGCGTTGCCATATGTACACCTAACAAGTTTTGTTTATATTCTGTATAAACTATTATTTTATTAGTTACAGTCTGCGTTAGAAAATAAAGTACTAATTAAAATGCAAGAAAATGGGAAATTCAGAATTAGAAAAAATGTAGAGATACATAATGTTTATAAGGAATAAGATAATAAGAAGCAATTGACTTCGGTGGCCTTGGGGTAAAGTACTCGATTGCCTCAGGACCCGGCGGTCTTGGGCTCAAAGCCAGCCGTTTTTCTTGAGCGATAAAAATCCGTAGCACAACTTCCTTCGAAAGGGAAGTAAAGACATCTGACCCATGTCTTTTGTGGCGTGTAAAAGAACCCTGGAAAGTATATGAAAATACCTTTCCCGGCATAATTGGTAGGCCCTTTCTCTCTCGTTCATAGAAATTATCGTGTGCTGATATAATCAGTCGATTCAGAAAGTGCACGTTAAATACCTCTAATAAATGAAAAAAAGAGAAGCAAAATACTTGAATCGTTTGGGCATTAATTGTAAAATATGTATTCCCAGGAAAACTAGGAATAAGACCACTGGGAAGACCGAAGCTCAGATGAGATGATGGAGAAAGTAGTGACCAAAGAGCACTGGATGTAGATGAGACTACTGCTGTCGACAAAGAAGGGATGGAAGAGGCTAAAGAGAGAGGCTATGAACCAACTACGGTTCAGGTGGCCATCAAGTTAAGGTAAACTATTTTTCTCACCATCAAAGGTATTAGATGTGTGCGCTTTATGAACAAACTGACACGACTAACTTAACTCGAGAAACCAAATAACATTCATTATCCAACTCACTCACCAATTATTATGAATTATTGTCGACGAAGCCGGTAGTTGAGCCTAGTACACTTAATTCAATTGATAATACGTTACCTACTGAAATAAGGTGTCGGAAGTATTTAGATCCATTGCCAGTTGCTGGTTGATATTGCCTCCTAAATTGGGTAGTTTTGTTGCCGTTATATGGGTTATTTTACAACCATTGACAACAAATTCAAATATATAAAGGCCTGTATATAAAAAAAAGGCTTGCAATTGCTTGAAGGAAATTTGAAAAATTCTGTGGTAGAAGGTAGAGGTTCGAGTGCCAGAAGATCAATACTCACATCTTGGCCGAGTGTGTTTTTTACATTATTTTTTATTATATCCCTTTTGTAGCAACAAGGTAGGCCTATGTCTGCAAACAAGCAGGTAGTTGGGAGCATTGACCTTGCAAGGGTAACTGGACACGATATCCCCTGTACAATCTTATGAACCACCCACAGGGTAGGAGGGTTAAGGTGTGGATGTAGGTGAAGCGAGAAAATCTACGTGTTTTTGCAGTTTTTATAGAAACATATTTTTTTGGTCAAAATAAATCTAATAGTGCTTCAGTTCATATACAATGTTTTTTTGCACAGATTTCTACCACCCATTCGGATTATATGCTAAAGTTTAATTTTTTACATATGGTGACCTCACAGTTTATTGAATATCTGTCAAACGTGTCCTGGAATTTAATGACCACTTTTTCTTTTAATTTAAAAATTTTCTCATCATGACAGATATTCAAGAACTCTTGATATCACCATGTGAAGAAAATTAAACCCCGTTTGTACCGAAGCAATTTTATTTTGGCCAAAAAAATGTTATGTTATAAAAACTACCAAAAAAAAGAGAACCTTTTCAAACGTTCCCTACTAGCCTGCAAAAGTTTTTGTGACAGCCAAAACAAACAATCATCTCTCACAAAACCATCAATTTATCTGTCGAAGTGAATGCATCTGCTGTTCGAAATTTTTTTTTGGTAATAGTTGAATTAGTTAACGATAGATTGTGACACTTATCATATGATAAACTATGGTATTCCGTATTGCCCGACTATTCCATAATACCCGCATCTCCTCTATTAAAAAAAATATTTTAAAATGCTAAAAACACATTTCATTAATTACTCCTCATATGCATGTCTAGTCAGCTTCGTTCATTAATTACTTTACCTTAACAATGGTACGCAAAACGCATAAAATATCAAGTTTGACCCCTTATAGCTCGTGAACTATAATGATTTGAAATCATTAAATCACCATTTAGAGTTAATATTATACACTTGTTAAAGTTGGTTCAAGGTTCGAATCTCGGTTAGTTATAGGCCTACTGATTGTGGTTTTTCCAAAATGGTTTTCCACTCTCCCTCCCCGCAATTGCAGGTATACTTCTGTTAAATATATTCTTCCTAATCCTTCAAACCATTAGCATAATTAGTACATAAGGGTATAAACTGAACGGGTAGTAAGACGCGTTGCTAAAAAAATATTAATAGTAGCACCAACCAGAATTAAGCCAGGGTTTTCTATAATTGTTGTAGAATACTCTAACCACTAAAAAAAAGTGATAACTGGGAAAAATAAGTTCACTTACTAGCTATAAGCCTTTGATTTATAATTTCAAGAATTTATTTTCATTTTAAAATAACGTTTGACATGATTTATAATAACGTCGATATATACTGCTATTGGCAATACCACGGAAACATAGAATACATACACATGTGTCTGGTCGCAAGCAGTTAAATGGGTCAACCCACAAGTCTAGAGCACCCTGGTTCGATTCCTGTGCGGGAGCATAGGAGTGAAGGGGGATACTAAGAAAATATTTATTATCTGTATATTTGGTTGTTTTTATAATTAATCAAGGGGTGTGTAGCTTTATGTCAAATGTCCTATGTTAACCCAGTTTATAGAATATGTGTTTATGTAACCGTTTTTTTTTATAAAGAGTGTACTTTAAATACTGTAATAATAACAAATTCAATTTCAGATAGTCCATTTAATTCAAGATCAATTTTGGTAGAACAATGATTTAAAATTAAAAGACTTTGCCAGATTGCTCATGTGAAAGTACAGCCCAATTACAGTATCCTAGGAATAGGTAAACGGCTAGAGAAACTATTACACCCAACATAATTCATGAGAGTACTGCAGGTCTTATGGAGAAAAGCTTTTTTTTTTCGCTTTCTCTCAGTTAACTGTTGACAAAACTCCTCGTTCTCAGTTATGTCTGAAGGTATTGTGCTGGAGTTAAAAGAAGTTACTGCAACCTCGATTAACCAGCATTGCCAAACTTGTCTTAAATTTTAGGGAAGATTGACCACTCGAAAACAATAAAATGACAAACAAAGCTGTTCCCCTATTATGGCCTTGCAGTCCCCTCGGAGATAATATCCAATGTAGATATACTTTAATGTATTTATACGTCAATTCATAGTATATGCAGCAGTAATATTTGATAGTATCAATACCTATACAAATAACACTAAATATATAGGCCTACTAAAATGTAATCAGTTACCGTCGCCAATGGATATGTTTGTATTCTATGAAAGGCTATTCCTCTGAAAATTGAACTGTATCATACGTAGGTTTAACGCTAATATTTTATACGCACAATATATCTGGCAAAAGCGTAAGACATAAAACATATACTGTTCTATTGGCATGCAGCCACACCACACACACGCACATCCTAAAAAAAACTTTATATAAGTTAGGTTTGTTTTTTACTACAGTTTAATAATTCATTCGGTGCGTTTGAAGTGCAGGCTTTTTGCCATCTAAAAGTTAAACACACAAACAAACTGGTTGAAATCATCACTTTTAATGTCCGCCTCAGTGCTAAAGGGCCTTTTATAATCATTTTGACGTAGCTTACTGATCTAATAAAAAAGCACAAAGTAAAAAGCGTTTTAAATACCGTAGCCAAAAGCAAAATATTTAAAAAAAACCAATATAACAGTTCAGTTGTATAAAATTTCTATAGTCACTTTTCATAAAATACACTTAATTTAGACAATATAATTTTCTTTTCCTTAGCACAGTTTTTTAATATCCGTTCAGCATACACATATGTATTAATAACTACACTAATCTGTAAAGGATGAGAGGATGAGGAATATTGAATTTAGAGGGAGTGTACCCGCATTTACATTAAAGGAGGCGGAGATTATTTAGAAAAAAGTCTCTTTAAGAGCCTACTGAGATTTGAATTCCAACCTCCCAGTAATCGGTGAATTAAACCATAAAGAGACTGATGACGTTATCCCTATTCCCCCGATGTGGACTCATTTAAATTTAAATATTGTTTTGATAAAATTTGAATATAAAAGACTTAATTCTCGCACTCAAATAACACAGCAAATATCTGGATTCGTCGCGGGATTATGGTGCAAAATGTGGAAGAAAGGCTAAGTAAAACAAGCACTTTAAAGACTGCACTTGGCCACTCTATGTTTTAAAAATAATTGTTGTTGTGCGCATGATATGATGGTGTTAAATTCTCTACCCCACACCCTCACACACACGCTTTCATTATTTTAATCTATGTCAACCGTAATTATTATGTTTTAAAGCACCGACTCTAATTATTTCGATTGTACTGGTGTTGTTTATTAAATAATTAATAGGTTTGTTTACTATGAGTAATCATAAAGTGCAATAACACATGAGACCGAATTACTGACAGTCAGAATGTCTATAAACAGTTTTTATATCACCGCGTCTTACTACCTGTTAGGGTTATGTGCATATATCTTAATTGTATTACTCTAATAGTGTAGGGGTGAGTAAGGAAGCATTTTAGAGGTAATATACCCGCATTTGCGTGGAAGGAGATGGGAAGCCATTTTAGGGAAAGCTACCCTGAAGAAGATTCGACCGAGATTTGAATCCCGGTATCTCCATCATCAGCAGGACAGACTAACACGAGTGTGACGACTTGGACTGTTTGGCCACTAAAGCGGGCTATAAACAATATCAATGTTGAAAAAACAACCCTTTACAAATAAGTATATATGAAAGGTGAAGCTTGGGGATGAATGATAATCATGCAAATCAGCCGTATCTGAAACATATTCGAATAAATTGAAAAATGACACATGGACATGGGAAAAAAACCTGGGTCATTTGGGCGCCAATGCTCTAGCACGTCGCCTTAAAATATGAGTGAAAAATACCCACTTTTGTGGCCTCATGGTCTAAGACGTCACTTCCGCAATAGACTGGCTGCTGGCGATTGTGCGATCAGGGTTAGATTCCGGTCGAGTGTACTAAGGGTGATTTTTCTGAAATAATTGTCCACTCTCTCTCCCACAAATGTGGGTACACTACATATAAAATCAGCCTCAACACATTAGAGTAAATAGTACATAGGCGTATAGGCAAACGAGTATCTAGTAAGACGCAGTGGGGAAAAAAAATTAACTTGTAAGAAACTGCATTGGTAGCCGCGTGGTCTCTTATTATAAGGTTTGAACTGTCTGGTTTGCCGTTGATAAGAGAGATCGAAGTTCAAATCCCTGCAGGATGTGTTGAGGATGCTTTTTCGTAAATAGCTTTGCCCTTTACTTTTAATGAAATGAGTGTACATTTTCACTAAGACTTTATATTTCTGATTCCTACCCAATTAGATAGGCTCCTAATTTTATGCGTATAGCTACACTAATTTTTCAATAGAACAATCCTTTTACAAAATTAATAGTCTAAAGGTGGGAGTGAATATGGCGCGAAAAAAGGTCAGTGTTTTTGCAGTTTTGATTTCAAAATTTTGTTTGGTCAATAGAAATTAAATAATTCTACAGTAGAAACACAAGAGTAATTTTCAACAGTTTTTGAATATCTGTCAAGGGTGTGCTGGAATTAATTAATGACAAACTTTTTCTCATCATTTAAAAAATGTATCGTCTAATGCCTCTAAGCTCATGACAGATATTCAACAACTGTTGAGGTCACTATATGAAGAAAATTAAACTCTATGTTTGTACTGTAGAAATATTTTATTTATTTTGGAAAAAAAAAAAAAAGTTTTGCTATAAAAACTGCAAAAAAACACATTTTCTCGCGCCCTCAACATCACCACCAATCATCTCTTGACTGTTCTTTAGTCTGTTATCCGTAGAGATAATTCAAAATATGTTTAAAAATTTTAGTAATAGTTTCAAAATATTTATCAAAAATACAAACAATTTTTTGGCACAAGAAAACACCCTAAATTTAAACAAAAGAATGAAGCCTGGGAGAATAAATATTGCAAACAGATCGCAAATAACATAAAGAGTAGCGAGAGATTTTTTTTATCCAAAAAAAAACTGTAAAATATCATGTCACGAACGGAATATAAAGTTAGGTAGGAAATCATGTCTAGCGAAGCTTCATCAACATTCGGTTTCTATTCTTTCTTTCTTTTTTTTTTCTCTCCAGAGGTTTACTTACTCCTGTATACACCTTTAAATATATTATAAACTTGTCTGTTTGTGTGTGGGCTTGTCTACTTCTCTGGGAGATGTTCTCAAAAAGCACATTCACTTCAGCACATATATTAAAACCAAATTTGACATGATGCGTTCAATAACTACATAACCACGTATCTCCTCCTTCGTTTATTATTCATTTCAAGTTATCCTACCCCCTCCTCCCCCATACCGCCATCATTTCCTCTTCTTATTCACTCATCGTCCATGAGTTGCGTGTTTACCGTATCATTGAAGGGATTAGGACCTAAACATGTAAAGAACAGTAACGTTGTTGATGTTACCGATTTATTTTTTCGAAACATTCGATTAAAGCTACAGGTTTACCAACATGTGTGTGTGTATAATATTTTTCTAAAATATATAAAATAAATATTAATATTAACATATTTAGAACCACGTCTTACCACTCGTTTGGGTTATATTTATGTGTACTAATTAGTCTAATGGATAGGGAAGGTTGAATTTAGATGAATTGAACCCACATTTCCGTGGAAATAGGAAAAACTATTTTGAGAAAAATCCTCTCTCAATACATCTGACCGGTATCAATCCCCAATCCACCCCGTCATCGGCAGTCTAGTCTATTGCGAGTGTGATGCCACTCAGACCATGCGGCCACCGAGGTCGGTAAATAGTAATATTAAATAAATGATACTACACAATCGTACAAACTCTTATAATATCATGTATTTTTCTTAAATAAGCTTTTAGTAAATTTTCATTATAGTAAGTGGTAGGCCTACTCATAAAAAACAAACACATCATATATTGAACAGCCCATATATACACACACTATACTCTCTCTCTCCTTACATACATACTATAAATACAAATTTGTTTCAAACTTTACTTTTAATTCAAATTCTTATAAATCACCTATTTGTAAACCACCCTCAAATCATTTGTATTTTGAAACATAAAAAAATATTTTTATTCATCCTGAAAAGTAATTCACGGATATCCATTATGAACTAAATTTTTTAAGCCATTTTCAAATATTACCAAATTTTCTAAAACTTTCCAAAACTAAACTATCCTTGAATTTAATTTACTTTTGCATATAACCCGAATGGGTAAATAAGAGCGGTGCTAATATATAATAATAATAATAATAATAATAAAAAGGCTAGGTTGGAATAAAAAGTGTGCTGAGGTATAGCCATAAAGCATTTAAATATCAAATTTGAACAAAATCCATAAACAGACATATTATTTGGGGTTAGAGGGCACATAAAACAACACATTATAATCTTAAAACAGAAAATTTCACGATTAATTTGAGGAAAAAAAATATTTTATTGACTAACAAAATATCAAATCAATCGTTGGAATAATTTAAAACCTTTATACAATATGACATGGTTTTAAATAAAAGTGTTTTTTCGAACTTTTAGATGCTAGCCTTCCTGTGAGTCCACTGTTTGATCCCAGTCACAAATGTATTGTATTAATATGGTTTCCACTTTTTTTTTATCACGGATTAGTGCCAGATCAGTTTCTTAAATTCAGCCCTTTTTTAGCTTGTCCCCTTAGATCAACAGTCACAACATCAGTACTTAAAAAGCAAGAAAACTCCACCAGTGTTTGGACTTAAGGTGGAATGGTAGGGCCACGAGAAAAGCCATTATTTTTGTTGTTTTTATGGCAAAACCTTTTATTGGTTAATTTAAAAAAATTTCTCCATAGAAAACACAGAGTTTACTTTCTTCACATGGTGATATCAAAAGTTCTTGAATAGCTTTCATGAGACTAGGCATTAGATGAGAAACTTTTTAAATCAAGAGAAAAAAATTTCCAGGACACCCTTCATAAATATTCAAGAAATGTTGATATCACCATGTAATAAAATTAAGCTCTGTTTGTATTGGAGCAATATTTTACTTATTTTAGTAAAAAAAATTTTTGCCATAAAAACTGCAAAAAAAATATTGGCTCTTTTCGCATCCTTTTCCATCCACCTAAGGAGATAAATTTGGCACCACCGCAAAGGTGGTCATGTAACCCCTCTTCCAAAGAATTGACTGACAGCTAAAATGAAACACCAAATAGGTCCAGTTCAATGACCTTATGAATTTGGGCTCAGGGTGGTGGAGAAAGCGTTAGAAAAGATAGATTTCACACCAGAAAAATACTCTTTGCTTGCACGAGACCTGAGGGAAACATTTATATAGTTTAGTGGTGGGGAGAAAGGAAGAGAAATGAAGACGTATTTCTACCCACTAAGTTTCTCTTAGCTCTTACTCATAATTATTACTAATTTTTGACACTTTGAGATCTTATAGAAAATTGATTTGCCTTTCAGTACAAAACAGATATCTTGGAATTTCTTTAATTCTATTTATATTTTCTTAAAAAAATAATATAGACCTAATATTTGAAAATTTTCAAGAATATCTCTAATGATTTTGTTCAAAATCGGTATCTAGGAATTACTTTACATAGTAAATAATAATAATAAAATGTTGATTTTTTTAAAATAAATACATTTAAGTGGAGCTTACTTATGAACAGTTTAGAAAATTTGAAATTTTGAAATGCATTACGATTAGTTCAAGTTGGGGTATTTGGTAACTATTTTATATAATAAAGATATATGTTTATTTTTACAAATATAAAACATTTGTATGTAGTTTAAAAATCACTGATATTTGTTTTGAAACTAGAAAGATTTGTTTGAAATACAGTATAAAGAGTGTTATTGTGACTTAAATAATGATATGGTGTTTTTATGTGGAAAGTCATTGGGTTATTTACTAAACTTTTTCGAAAGTTTTTTTCCAAGTTTATATGTACTAATTGGTATAAAAACGCTTGTAAAATTGTTTCGTACCGATTTTTTTTTCTATGTACACGTAAATAGGACAATACTAACGAATTAAATAGCCATGCATTACTAAAAATAAATCATTTAGCCAACTTAAAAATTTAGATCAAATATTGTAAACTACTTTATGACTGTCAGTGTATGCATTGTATTTTGTATGTAATCATTTATTTATTTCTTTAAAAAAATACTATCTATCTTAAATATTAAATATCCATTAAACAAGTTCTCTTCAAACCCCACATTGTGACTGGTTCATAATAATTGATTGAAACGGCAGAACCAAATTACCTAACATCCAAAGTGACCCATTCATGTTTATACTCGCACAAAAACAACTCGGTTTAAACTTAAGATCCAATTCATCGTTAAATTTAAAAAAAACATAAAATCTGGTTAAAACTGCTTATTTAGAAGTAAGAAACGGTTGATGACTAAACAAAAAAAAAGGGAGGGGGATTTGAGAGGAGGGATCTCCAAAAAGTTGTTTGTACCCATCAACATAACCCTCATTTTCGCACCATTATCTTAACTAATTACTTTTAAAACTTCAAGCATTATTTTTTAGTTTTGTTAAAAAAAAAAAAAAGGAATAATCCATTCCCATGACATCTGTTCCCAAGGTCTTTCATCCTTCATAAAAAAAATAACAGATATATAACACCCACAGAATTAACCGCCAAAATTGTATATATGAACACACACATGTAGGCCTGGAGAAAAAAAATAGAATAGCACTTAAAAACAGGTGTTATAGCTAGAGACTAAAAAAAAGTGTATATTAAACCACTTAGCCCACGGTATGACAGGTAGTCTAAAGGTGAGGTAATGGTGGGAATGAGAGGGGTAAAGAGCTACAATGTGTGTGAGCGTATGAGTAATTAGTTTGGAGTGTATGAGACTTACTTATAACCCTCCTAACATGTCGTATAGTAGGCCTATAGTAGGAGTTTGCAGGAAGAAAACTTTAGAGAACATTCAAACTTGTGTTTTTGCTGTAAATAATATTTCATTATATCATTACTGTTATTTTATAGGTATTTAAAATATCTATCCAAAAGTGACAGGTACGATCCACATAGCATGATGTATGAATACGTGTAAGTAGATCTGGTAAAGTATCAAGCTGTCAGATAAGGCCTGTTCTATGATAATTCGCCTGTACATGTTGTTACTATTAATGTTTCCTTCAATGTTTTTGCCACCCGTCCCTCACCCTCAATTTAAAAACTTGAGAAACGAGGTGGGAATTGGGAAATAATGTGGCAAGCGAAAACTGGATAAAGTAGTTGGGCAGAAATCCCATCCCCCCTCCCCAATAAAAAAAATACACCTTATTTTCTGTTATAGCACTCCTCCGTTCCAAAACAACTTGCTGGTCAGCAGTAACCTCTTCTTGTTGAAAGCGAACTTAGCCATGGCCAACCTCGACCTAATTTCCTTGGTGCAGTAGGCATCGTTTGTCAGAAGACTTCCCAGGTACTTGAACTGCTCTATGTTTTACAACTCCTTATTTGCAATTTTGATTTTCAGCTGTTCTTTATATTTTTTTAAAACCCCCATCATTTTTTACTTCTCAATGTTGATCTCTATGACTAATCATCTTCCTATCCTCCACCGACCAGTCCATCATTTCCTTCAACTGTTATTTATTTTTGGTCAGTAGTTCTAGATCATCTGCCTATTTTATTATGCAGATGACAAGCCCTCCTATCCTGAAATTGTCACGTCCCTCCAGGGCCTCTCTGACCAGCCATTCCCCATACAAGTTGAACAACTTTGGTGACGAACAGCATACCGCGTGACCTGGTGGTCTAGGGGTAAGGTGTCAGACTTCCGTGCTGGGGTCCGGGGTTCAATCCTCGGTCCCGGCACAGATTTATCTGATTACCAAACCCTTCCTTCACCTCTGACAAGACGTGTATTAATCACAACTTGTGAATGTGTGGAATGCCAGCCTCCACCGTGGTTCGGATCACACGTTAAACTGTAGGTCCTTCCATTTCATCTCACAATCACCCTACCATTGCACTTAGCGTAAGTGCGTATAACCCGAACGGGTAGTAAGACGCTGTTGGTCTCTACTTCCGTTCCTTACGTATATCAGTACAGATTTACAACCAGTCTCCTGCCCTCAGTTGATTCGATCTTCTGAGTATTCCATCAGTTTCTAACTCATCTATAGAACGTCTTTTGCAAGGCGATGAAACCAATGCAGACCTCCACCTTAGCATCCATCATTTTATCTAAAATTATTCTCAGCATCCCGATGGCACCTATGAACCCTTTTTTATTTTCTGAATCCAATTTGGTCTTCTTCCATCAAGCTTTCTATTTTCTGTTCCAGTCGCCTGTTGAGTATTCTTGTCATGATTTTCCCCTCTTCTTTCATCTATTTTTTTTAATTTTAATTCGACTACTTTATCTTTTTCTCATTCTACCTCACTCTGTGTAACCCCTTTTTACCAACACAATAATAATGTCATTTTTCTCGGTAATATAGTTATTCTCTTCACTCGTTCCTTTGAATAGTTCTATTTTCCTGTCACTCTATACCTCTCTAAATATAATTGTTTATTTCTCCCTCTTACACATCCATCATTATCTCATTCTCATAATCTTTCTCATTATCTTATTTTATTTGTCACGTGATACCTTTTCACGCAACCGCACGTACTGTTTTAATAAAATTCTCGATACCTTGAAATTAAAAAGAAGGACATTATAAAAATAAAAAGGTACGGTGTACCACATATACTTCCCTCTTCCTTAACTAAAAATATATACATTTGATTTAAACTCGTAATATTTACGAAACGAATTAATAAATATTGTTTCAGAAAAAGTTATTAGTAAAAAAAAAAAGAGTAACCATTTCACCAAATAGCATAGGGCTAAATGAAATAATATGCACTTTTACAAAAACATGTTGATAAAAAAAATGTAAATCTTTGTTCACCCAAAGTGCATTACAATCAACTCCTGATTTCCTAGAATTCAACTTAAAAATTTGTATTTGCCAATATAGAAGCTCGGAAAATATTTGTTTTATAAAGATAGACTTCAATTAGAATATTTTTAATTTCAATAATATTTCACCTTTACGAGGATAAGCTATTTTGTAAATTGGAAATATCCACTAACGTAGGGTACTCTCAAGGTCATTTTCAAGGGAAAATGAGTATCGCAATTTTGTGTGTAATATTAAATCGTGCCTTGATACCGAATTTTAATCAAAATCGTTAAAGCGAATTTCAGGAAAATATATTTTTCTATTTTTAACCTTCATTAAACTCCCCTTAATTTAAGGGTAGTATAGCTAATACCAAAAACCCCTCGAAGAAATCTAATGAAGGCACCTAGATACTAAGTTTTAGCCCAATCGGTAAAATAGGCTCTAGATGTAGATAAATACACACAGACGGAAAAACCACATTTTTTGTTTCAGGGCCTCATGAAATGTTGACATTTTTATCAAAATCAAGAGCTCAATTTTTTTTTTACCATAATAATAGGCTACTTCTACCACCGAGGGGTCAAGAAAAAGTAAAGATAATTAATTAGTGATTTTATCGCCACGTAATTAACAAACTAATGTCACTCTGCAATCAACAACAAACCTAATAGAATAAGAGGAGATAAACAGAATTTGAAATAAATACTTTAAAATTAGTGTAGATAACATACAAGACACCCCACAGAGGAAAAAAAATATCCAGTGAAAGCGATTGAAACCGAACAAGTAGTACTTTCAAGGTGATAGGGAATGCTAATCCTTAGCGTAATGTGTTTTTTATTTATTTATTGGGGTACTTAGCGTACATTTTTTGAACAAAATTAACATATCAGCAAGTAATTTGTAAACTTTTTTTTAGCACCACGTTTTACTACCTGTTCAGATTATACGCCAATGTAGGTTACTAACCACATTAATCAAGTTAGGAATTTAAGTTTAAATTTAGAGGGAATGCACACACATTTGCGTGAGGGTAGAGTAGAAAACAATTTAGGAAAAAATATCCTCACTACATCCGACAGGAATTCAAACCCTTATCTTCCTGTCATCGGCAGTCTAGTTTATCGCGAGAATGACACCTTATACCATGCGGCCATCGATATAGGTTGTGAACTAAACTAATTCTAGAACTGACACAACTCATACACCACGACAGCTACGACCATTAATAAATAGATCACTGCTAAAGGGCTTTATTTCACAATTGATAAATTTTTCGGTCATCACGAGGATTTAACCCAGGACCCTTAGCATAAAAGCGTAACACCATATTTATTCATAAGGCTATTTAATATTTAGAAATTAAAGTGTTCAACAATCCAATAAGTAAGTCGACCACCATAAACAAGAGTTGACTTTAAAATAATATGTGTGTGTGTTATTATATATATATTATTAATTTTCCAAAGTTAGTAATAAATTTATGGATTAAAATTAATGAAGTGATCTAAATAATTGCTAAAATTAATTCAAACACTATTAGCTAATCCAATGGCTCTCTTTAAAGCTAGCAATTTTCATCAATTTGGGTAAAATTGTAATAATTCCGCTAATGTGGCGTAGGCCTATATAATAACAGGCACTTATAATATACCTTATTCTCATAAGAGTTTCACTCACTCTACATAAATGAAGGGAACTGGTGATATATATATTTCGTTTTTGAATATCGTATTGCACATATGACTGCGAGGGACATGACATCCAAGTTCGGTCACCTGTATGTAGACTATTAGCACACTCTGGTGGCACAAAACGTTACCCAGGGTACACCATAGGAGGCTGTCTACACGTCCTACCCACAATCAGATGATTTGATGATAGTAATTATGACGGTGTGGTGCCAGTAGTGATCTTAAACCTAACTTAAACCTATCAACTAAATAAAATATTCTGAAAATTGAAAAATGACACGGGAATCGAACACGGGAACTTTGGCTTAGTACGCCAATGCTCTACCACTGAGCAATCCAGGATTCATCCCGTGCCTAGGGTCATTCTTCACTCATATTTTAAGGCAGAGTCTGTGATAGACGTGCGGAAATCGGGATACAAATGTGTGATTTATTAAGATCACGAGCTATCAGATAACGTAGCCGACGATTTCCGCACGTCCATCATAGACTCTGCCTTAAAATATGAGTGAAGAATGACCCTAGGCATTCCTGGATAGCTCAGTGGGTAGAGCATTGGCGTACTAAGCCAAAGGTCCCAGGTTCGGTTCCCGTGTCCAGGTGTCATTTTTCCATTTTCAGAATATATCTAGATGCGGTAAATCCTCACTAAAACCAATATAATAGCTTTGGCTATTTGATTCTATTAACTAATTCCTGGTGACCGTTGGGTTCAATCCCACCTTCAAGAAAATTAGCCATGATGCCAGCCGGTAATCGAACCCAGGGCCCCTAGGCTCGTAGCCGACAGTTACCTCACGGGGACGGTTTATATCTATTGATTTATACGTATTTGTTTTCTAGGAATTATTAAACAGATGTGTCCACAGGTTTTTAGAGTCGTAATGTCTATTCAATGGTAGTTCTATGAAGTAATTCTTCATGTGAAGAATCTGACGTCGCACTATCGATTATCTCGACATTATTACTTAATTAGTAAAGTGACTTACCCAATCCGTGGTGAAAGGAAAATTATCTAAGGGCGTAAAAGGAATATCTTATGAGTAGCCTTGAGAACACATTACTAATCACTTTTTTTTTTCGAATGCATTCAGAATAGTATTGTGCTTATGTAACGATGTCATTTGTAAAAACCTGCTTTTGTAGATAAGCGTGCCTAGGGTTCACTTAAGAAATATTGGTGGCAGTTCTAATAGCCATTGTCATTTTTAGTTATATCTAGGTAGAGTCTGTCGAACTCGGTGGTATTGAAGTAAAGTTCTCGCCTCAGAACCCGATGTTCGTGGGTTCGAACTAAGCTGAGGTTGACAGATTTTTACTGAACGATAAAAATCCGTAGTACAACTTTCTTTGGAAGAGAATTAAAACCGTTGGTCCCATGTCGATTATTGCATGTAAAAGAACCCTGGAAGATATGTGAAAATACTTTTCCGGCGAAACTTGTAGGCCCTTTGCCGCTCGCGCATAGAAATTTAGTGTGAAAGGTAACGGGGGACTACCACACTTTCTGAACTCCTCTAGTACATGGGATTTCCACCAGATGGTGCAGGCAGTACTAACCAGCTGAAGGGCTTGGTGCATTCCCGGCTCAGGATGGATATAAATAACATCGAACCAACCTTCGGGTTGTTGACTTAAGAAGAAAGTAGAGTCTTGTGCTTTAGCCATCCCTGTGGCTAAGTGGTTATGATATTTAAACATATTTCTAATAGTCCTTGGTTCTGTTCTTGATGGTGCTGATTAAAGTAAAAAACTATATGAACCTGGGTTTCGTCCTTGAATCCAGTTAGTCAATACCTAGGTTCTAAGGCTTGTTGTGTAGTTTTTAACTACTAGCCTTGATTAGGTTTTGTGATATATGTTCGTAAATGTCTAAAAAAATTCTAGGTACATGGCAATTTAAAATAAGATATGAACTTTTTATTTTTAATATAGATAAATTATTGTAATCGTCAAAAGTCTCTAAGGGAGATTACTAAAGATATTTATGCTTTATGTATCCTCCAAATTTTTTTTGTTAAAAATGTGTGTTTTACAATTTTGTTTGTGCGTAGCTAAAGATAAAGTTTAAACTGTTTGATATATTTGTTCAAGGTGATAATGTGTGGAACGTGAGTTAAGGACAGTGGTTTTTTTTTTTTGCAGTTTTTGTAGCAAAACACTTTTTTGATCAAAATAAATAAAATATTGCGCCAGTAAAGATATAGTTTAATGTACTTCACATGATGATTTCAACAGTTGTTAATATATGTCATGAGCATAACGGCATTAGATGACAAACTTTTTAAATGAAGAGAAAAAGTTTTCGTTAAATTTCAGGACACCTTTGACAGATATTAAAGAACTGTTGATATCACCTTGTGAATAAAATTAAAGTCCATATTTTCTGAAGAAATATATTTTATTTATTTTTTGAAAAAAAAAGTTTGACTATAAAAACTGCAAAAAAAAATTGACCTTTTCTCAAGTTCCCGAAACTCCTGCTTTAAATTTTATATTTAGGTGTTATAGTCATACCTCAAGGTGAAATTGTGCTTATAATTCAAACTCTTAAATAATTGAGTATATTGTACTAAAAATTAATTTTTGAAAATCTGATTTTTTTCTAAAATTACTTTAATTTTTTTTTTTTTTCTAAATTGATATCTGGGGTTCGTTTTACAAGATAATAAGTACTCAACAGGCCTACTTATTTTTAGAAGAAAAATTAATTTGATGTTAGTTATCTGACAACTGATTATTGAACATTTGGTTCCAAGCTATAATAGATAATAATATTGTACTATTTAATTTTTAAGGGGTTAAAGGTTTTTTTTTACAAATGAAGTACATTAGCTTAATAAACATACTGTAGCAGTATATGAGCTATATACTAACTTTTCCTAGAACAGTAGGCCAGCTACTCAAATTCATCTTTGTCACATAATGTATTGATATTTGGATATCAGGACAAACCCTTAAACTATATGACAAGGCCGTAGTCAGGGTGTGAGGGTTCAACCCTCCCCCCCAAATTTTATAAACAAAATATATATGGCTTTATTTATGGTTCAAACAATATCAAAAATTAAGGTAAAAGTACAAATTATGGGAATGTGTTACCATAAAAAGCACTTCAAAGAACTTCTAGAGGTATTTAGTATATAGATTTTTTCTAGCCTTCGGCAGTTATGGTGTTATGTTGCCATAAATAATCATTTCAGATAGCTTCTATACATGTTTAATATTTCTAAAAAAATGTCCTTGCTTCCAGCAGTTAGGGGGTTATGTTACCATAAAAAACACTTTGGAGAGCTTCTAGAATTGTTTAATATTTAGATTTTTTTCTAGCCTCCGACAATTGGGGCATGTGCCCACCAAACCCCTCCTAATATTATTGGCTGGCTATGGCCTTGGTACATAGTACCTATATATAATTATTTATCAATCATCGCTATTGGTACCACTATACTCTACTATAAGTTCTCCGGACTTGGTGTAAACCACTTTAAAGTATTCCTCCATAGGGACGTATTTTTTTGTTTTGATTTGGGTTTGGTTTTGAATCCCTACTAAGAAGGGAATTTTAGTAATTGTTTGATGACTGAATTTCTCTCACCGCGTTCTACTACCCGTTCAGAATATACATTGATGTGTTAGGAATTAGAAAGGTAGACGCTAAAGGAATTGTACCTGAAATTGTGTGGAGGCAGGGTGGAAAACCCTTTAGTTAAATTACCCTCTGTTCACCTCGAACCCGACTGAGATTTGAACTCGTATCTCCATCATCAGCAGTCCAGTCTGTTTCTAGAGTGACGCCTTAGACCATTCGACCATCGAGGTGGATTGAGTTCACTATTGAGGTGTATGTAGCCGCTATCAATCTAAGTTACATTATACCTTCTTTTAAACAAATAATCTTGAGTTTAGATAACTTTATGTGCACAGCAAGAAGAAAGAGACGCACAAAGCCATAAAGCCAGTCGGTCCTACAGAGTAAACACACTGTTTTCTTTGATGACAATTGAAGGATAGTAAGAAATATATCATATATAACTTATCAGGTCTATTTAGACCTTACGATGGCAAATTAACCTTTGGATGAATATAATGTTCTTAACATGGTCTATATCTATACCGCCTCGGTGGCGTAGTTAGCTAACGCGCTAGTCGTGTTGAGCTCGACTGCCGAGGACGGGGAGATCGAGGTTCGAATCTCGGTCAGGTGAACTGGGGTGATTTTTCCTAGATGGTTTTCCACTCTCCCTCCATGCAAATGAGGGTTCACTTCCTCTAAATTCAACCCTCCCAATTCCAAATGCATTTGCGTAATTAGCACTTAAGTGTATAGCCCGAACGGGTAGTAAGACGCGGTGCTAAATAATAATAATAAAAAAACATGGTCTATAACACCCACTAATCACATTCAAAAATGCTTATTTTTAGTGTGAAATATATGTAGCGGGTTTTTCTCTACTGGACATTGCCGAGGATCTCTCATATCGATAAAGCTGTCACAAATCGACTTATTAAAATAAAAGTTTAAAATTTAACAAGGGATTTAAGAATAATCTACCCACTTCGGTTGCTGCATGGTCTAAGGTGTTTTTTCTCACATTAGACTAGATTGCCGATGATTGGAAGATCTAGGTTAGAGTCTGTCTGGTGTACTGAGGGTGGTTTTTCCAAAATGGGTATTCATTCTCCTTTACAAAAAATGCGGGTGCACTTCTTATAATAATAAGCCTCCTCATCCGTAAAGCCATGAAAGTAATTAGTACTTAAGTGTATAACCAAAACAGTTAGTAAGATACGATGCTAAAAAAAAGTAACTACTATAACATGTTTTAAATAAATAATAATATTTTAATCTCACCCACACACATAAACTGAATGCTTTTTTATATTAATCGCGACAATAATTAGATTTATAAAATCTAGAAATGTTTTATAGTCAACATTGAAATAATTTGAACTAGATTATTGTAACTATTTGATTGGCATTGATACTTTCTGATAAAAGTGATTGACACTGATAATATATGGTTAGGCGTATGTATACAATAAACTATGTAATTTTTTCGAATTGTTACATATTATAGATTTTAATATATATACCAGCATGGGAAAAAATAACTTAGCTTAGGTGAAACAAAACTTACCCAGATATAAATTAATTAATTACTACAGTCGCTTATCAATCAGTTTAAAGATAGCCAAGTGGTCTTAAAATTTAAACTCGTATTGCATTTGAGAAGGTCAGATGGAGAAACAGGGTGACAAATGAAGTCCTGATAATAGAATCATTTTGGATGCGATTCCTTGGTACTAAGCCATCTGGATCGGACACATCCTTAGGAGAAACTGTCTTCTTCATGACGTCATAGAAGGAAAGGTTGAGGGAAAGAGGAGCTTAGGAAGGAGGAGGATTCAAATATTAGATGACTTTAAGGTAAGAAGAAAATACTGGGAGCTAAAGAAGGAGGAGAGGACAGGGCGCATTGGCGGTCTACGTTCACTGACAAAAGGAATGAACCTGTCGTAAGAAAGAACACCTAATTTAAATAATGTATTGCACTTGGTCGCTATTGAGTGGACAAATCAGAGATTAAGATCTTGGAAGGACGAGATCATTAAGAGTTTTTTTAACATTGGGATCTTGGCTGTGCCTTTCCCAACCTCTTTATCTCGGGTGAATTTCCAAAATTATGCCTTCCCCCCCTCTCCCCCCCGAATGAATCTTTTTGAGATGAATTCGTTATTAATCCTTATTCCACGGAAAAAGTGGGGTCTGGCTTGTTTGTCCTGTTTTACGCTGAAGGAGAGGTCATTGGTCCCATTTTAAGCCGTGGTGTAGTGAGATGTTTATTTGTTTTTACTAAAAACGTTTTAGCATATTTTTTTCCGCGCAAATGCGGGATACAATTCCTATAAATTAGCTATAACTTAACTTCCTCATTTCTACGCTATTAGTGTAAATATGCAGGTAGCCCGTATGGAAATTAAGACGTGTAATACGGGCAGAGAAAAAAAACCGTTTAAGTTTAACATATAAATAAAAAAATAAGGTGCGAAAATTGAATAATCCCGTAGAAGTAGTCTCTTTACCACTCAGCTAAAGAGTCGAGCGACCGGAAGCTATTACAATTAGTTGTACACATGTCCTTCTACGTAACATATTTTTCTAAACACTTTTTTTTAATGCCATTTCAACAGCTGATAAAAACAAAGTGCTCAAGGAATAATGTATTCATGTAGAGATATGAACACGTAGCCTTTTAGAAACGAGAAAACACAATCTTAACCTGAGTGAAGTCACACCACTGATAGACGTGCAATATTTTAACGTTACCTAGGATATGTTCTTTATTTTTTTCCTTTACAAAGTGCTTGAATGTGGTTTTCTCAATGTTTGCTACTAAGGGCTGTGATTTTTATTTTATCACCATGTATTCTACCCTTTCGTATTATATGCAAATAATATGCACTAAGCCCGATTAGGTGTCCGCATTGTCTAACGCGCTACTCTTGTGTTAGACTAGACTGCCGAAGATGGCGAAATCGGGATTCAATCTCGGTCGGGTGCTCTGAGGTTTTTTCTAAGTGATTTTCCAATTTACCTTTACGCAAATTCGGGTACACCTCCTATAAATTAAACCCTTCTAATCCCTAACATATTAGTTTAATTAGTGCATAGGCGTATAGCCAGAACGGGCAGTAAGACGCAGTGCTAAAAAAACTTATCTATTAATTAAGTTAATATGTTAGAAATTTGGAAGGTTTAATTTCTAGGTAGTGTGGCCATGAGATGAAATTATCAGTTGTAGATATTCTGAAGTTAGTTTATAAGTCCTTTCATGTACGAATAAAGTATAAACCGACTAGCTGTCTTAGGTTAAGTCAATTTGTAAGACGTTTGGCAGTAAAATCCATGGTTTTAAAATGTCCATTTCAAAACTCCATCCAACATTGGGTTTTTTTCCCCCCCAAACTAAACGTATTTCTTCCATTATCTTGTATTGAACACAGAAGTTAAGATTAGATAAACCCGAAAACAAACGTGTCTACGACATTTGAAGATTTTTTTTTTATTTAAAAGGTTTTTTGGAGTACATAATATCTTTTCCATATCTTTTCCACTCACTTCACTTTCATAATAAATATTTGATTTTGTCAAAGAAGCCGACGTTTAGCCTTACCGGCAGAGCTTAAGGTGGAAGTGTAAGGAACGCAAGCCTAGGCCAGTGTTTTTTTTTGCGGTTTTTATAGATAAATACTTTTTTGTCTAAAGTACATAAAATATTTCTCCAGTAGAAACATAGTGTTTAATTTTCTTCACATGGTGATATCAACAGTTCTTGAATATCTGTAAAGGTGTCCTGAAATTTAATAAAAAAAACTTTCTCTTCATTTAAAAAGTTTCTCATTTAATGCCGCTATGCTCATGACAGATATTCAACAACTTTTGATATCGCCATATGGATAAAATTAAACTCCTACGTCTCTAATAGAGAATTGTTTGATTTCTTTTGACCAAAAAAAGCTTTGCTATTAAAACTGCAAAAACACTAAACTTTTCTCGCGTTCACTACACTCCCACCTTAAACGATTAAGGTGCATGACTCCTAGTCTCCAATTTTCTAACGGGTGGTCATATCTGAGAGATATAAAAATCTATTAGATGTATTTTCACGTAACAATAAGTCAAGTCATGTGATTCACAGCTGTCACTTTGGATAGATATTATCTATAACCATAAAATAACACTAAATGATATAGTAAATTGTTATCAATACTGACCACAAAAATAAATATTTGTATTTTCCAAAAGGTGATCCAAAATTTTCATTCGTAAGAAATGTGCAATCCACATACTCGTAATACTGTTGTGATTAGGAAGGAATAATCTGTGGGAAGTGTACCCGAATTTTCATGGAAGGAGATTTGTAAACGGTTTATCCTAAAACCCAACTAGGTTCAATCAGCCGGGATTCAAACACCAACCTTCTCCCTCACAGACAAACCAGACTAAACGAGATTGACTCCTTAGTCCATCCGCCCACCAATGCAGGTGTTACAATCTTCGATGTCACTCGTGGATTATTTTGTCTCCTCGAATGAGTGTCACAGTAGATTCGTGTTTGTTTTTTTTACCAAATCTATTGCTGGTATTTAGAAAGTGCATTATAAGTTTTGTAAAGCTCATGCGATTTATCTTGATATTTATCCCAATTAAGGATGTCAGATTTGATTCCTCGCTACCATATATTCTTACTGGTATCAAAACGATCGAAAATCGATATTAATACGTCAAAATATTTGTACCTCAATTCCCACTGGTATTGAAATAACAAAAAGTGATCTTAATAACATAACACCATTTTTGATACCTAAATTCTTATTGGTATCAAAAGAATCAAAAATCAATCTTAGTAAAACAATTTTCAACAACTCTCGATTTTTGGCTTTCAAATCCCAGGAAATGAAAGTTCTGGTGTCCAAACCAAACGGTAGCATTCAGAATTTGGTTATTTTTTCATTCAAACTATTACTAGAATTTTTCGTTTTACTTCAAAACCAGAAAATTGTAGGCCTAAATGTACTCAACATGTCCTTTATGTTCTAGTGACTTTGCACAGATCAAACATGACCGTATTAACAATTTACACTTTTTGAAAATTCTAGGCCAAAGTTTTAATAAGTGGAATATATAAAAATAGGAATCATTACATCTATACTCCCGACCAATTAGCACGCTGATGAAGGTGCACTTTCTCTAACCTCCTCTCACAATCACTGCTCTTTTTATTGGACAATCTATTCCCTATTCATTGTAGGAAGGATAGTTTGAAAGTCCTTTTTTCCTAGAATTCTAATATATAGAAGGATTTTGGTAGGGAAAAATACCTTTCAGGTGTTCCATTCTACCTATTTATAAAATGATGAGTTTGTTTGTTTGTTTGTTTGTTTGTTGGCCATAAGCATTTCACAATACCTACCACAAGCCGAGGTCTGAAATTTTGAAAATGAGTAGCCCTATGAAAGAGCATGGCACCTCGAAGCTGGAATTTTAAAATTTTGATTTTTAGCCCTATATATTTCTAAATTAAAGTAATAACTAGAGTTAAAGTTTAAAGTGTTGGATGAGAATTGCTTAAAATAATTGTAAGTTTGGAATATCTTAAAAATAAATAAAATAATTAAATATTAGAAAGAATATATAAATATTATGCTTATTCCAAAGGTATACAGTAATAAAAAATAAAAGTGTATAAACAATATTGAATAGAAATTCTCAGTTTTAATATTCATATTTTACTTTTATAAACAATATAAACTTACTATTAAATTTACATAATACTAATTTATTTATTTTGATAATTTTCTTTTTTAATGTTCACCTAAATTTGGTCTTTAGTTTAATACATTTTACTTAGACTTACAATTGTAAAAAAAATAATTCTACTAGCTATATTATCTGCATTTGCTTAGCTAATCATTTATTTATCTTGCAGACCAATTAATTTATATGTTATTTAATACAATTTCAACTTGCAATTATTTACATTATTATATTACCGTTTTGACCTATCAGTTATAGCTTTCAACTAACTGTCCATTTTAATATATTTACTATTAACTTGGCAAAATGGAGTAAATCTTTCACACTTTTTTGTAATTACTGTTTTCACACACCCAACTTTACATTCTCTCGACCTTCGGAGAGAGTATTGTGATCGTTAAAAAAATCAATTGCGAGATTTTAATAAGTCGACGTTTCATTAAATAAAAAAGTGTTTCTTTTCGATGCCGTCTGTGTGTCTGTGCCTAGAGGCGATTGGGCTAAAACTTGGTATCTAGGGATTTTATAGGATTCTACCAAGGTATTTTCGGATTTAGATATCCAACCCTAAAATTAATGGTAGTTATCTGCGAATTTGCTAAAACGACTTTGATTAAATTTTGTGTACAAGTAATTTCTAACATTAAAAGCCAAGTGGTAATCTTCATTTTCCCACGAAAATGACTTTAAGATTACTTTACATAAAGATATATTTTAAAATCTCGATCATATCTCTGCACATATTTGAGATAAGAAATAACCTATCATTTTAAAATAGTAATACTATTCAAAATTAAATTCTTTTAATTTTTGAATATTTTTTTTATAAAACCAATCATTTCTTAACTATAAATGTATATATATATACTTTATGGAGCTCTTTGACAGTAATTTAATTTGATTTTTATGCTCTTTGGTGGCCAAATATGTTTCACTTTTCTCAATGTTTCTGTAAGAGTGTGCATTATTTCATTTATGCTCTTTGGTGGAGTGTTTTTTCAACAAATATCTTGAGTATTTATTAAATGTCTCTAAACTAAGATTAAAGAAAGAGAACATGTGTGGTGCACCATACCATTAATTTATAATTGTATTACTCTGGAATAGACATCAAATTAAAAAAATTACCAACATAAACCTACTTTATGTCACTTCAATTATTTAAACTTATTTCAATTACTCTAATAATACCTTAACCAAAAAGATGTAAAGCTTCATACTAACAGTCTTGATGCAAGTGAAAGCTATGATATTTTTGGTTAAAAAAACAAATCATCTAAATATTTAAATGATATTACTTGTTTTTGTATTAATTATAAATCTTAGAAACATTCCCAATGAGAGTGACACACCTACTGTAAGGGACTGAACCAGTGATCGCCTAAATTTGTTGTCAACTTCTCCTAACATTCGATCCTGCAGAGATGTATCTCGGTTGTAAAAGAAATAATAATAAAAAAAGAACCTTTCTCTCCTCTTCATATTTTCACGGTAATATTCTTTTAAACAAAACAAATCCTTTCTCCGTGAGGATGAGAGTTTAATGACCTACTTAAGAGCTCTACTACGTTTGTCACCACAATCCTGTTGCGTCCTTAATGACGTGACGGCTCTTGGTTTAGAATAAATAGTAGTAATAATAATAAATAGTATTTTGAGTGGTCATTTTATCACCCAAACCAGCATTTTCTTAACCATGTTTGGCCCGACGAGACAATGTTTTAATGACGTTTCCTAAGCTTCAGGTTAAGATAGGATTTCTCCTTTATTTTTTATAGCAGTGCATTTCACCGCCCGTTGTGCTTATAAGCGGTAAGTACAAATTACGCTGACGCATTAGGGATGAGAGAGGCTTAATTTAGAATAAGTTCACCCAAGTTTGCGTGGGGGGAGGGGAGAGTGGAAAACCCTTTAGGAAAACTATCCTCAGTATTTCCGAGTGAGATTCGAACCCCGATATCCCCACTTATCGGCTTTACAATCGATTGCGAGAGTCACCCCCGTGAGTCATGTGACAACTGTAGTGGGTGATTTATCATGTTAAATATATTTATTTATGTATTCTCAGTGAGATTTCCACGGTTCTGAGAAACAAAAACGATTCCAGAACATTAAAACTTTTCTCTAATAAAAGTATCTGGTTTTAATTTTATTTCAAAGGGCATAAGATGGCAGGAATACACTTAAAAAATAAATGGGCTGACACAATCGTAAATTCTTTTAAAATTAATTATCAGTAAATTAGCTTTAAATATTTTTTTTCTAAGGATAATAAACCCATATTATTTTTATACTTAAATGCACACATTAACTATAGGTTTTGTAAACACAATGCTTCAATAAGTTTTTTTTAAATTTCTAAATTTTCAAAAATCAGTTGTCATCAAGTTAACCTCAAATGTCTATTATTTTATTTTTAGAAAAAGATTTCACTTGAAAAAAAATCCGTTTTCAATAAATTAAACTTTATTTTAGGGTTGGCATACAACCTAAACAGATAGTATGACGCGGTGAAAAAAAAATTGTATTAGTATCAAAATATCAATTTGGCAGATGTACTATCTACGTAGCTATGTAATCGGACAATATATATAGCTAGTTGAAGTATCCGGTGTTGCACAGGAGAACATCTTTTGGTTTAATGATTTTACGGGGAAAGTAAATTTTTAATTCAGTGCCTTTAATCCATACGTTTATCTGGTCCCTAGCCCGGTTTATAATTGTTTTTAAAAGATATATTAAAATTTTATAATTCTGGCTACGAGATGCATACGTACATGTACAGGTGCTATTAAACTTTTAAAATTTCAGACCTTTGTGATCATTACATTTACATAGCACAAAGATAATGAGTCATGACAAAGTGTTTTATTAATATAGAAGAAATTCCTGTAAACAATAGCTTAGAATATCATTAGGCCGATTAAATAAACGATGGGAAAGTAAGTGCTGATTAAATTAATGTTTCTTGAAAATAAATTCTTAAAAAAAAAACCTTAAGCCATCAACAAACAATTTAATGCAATCCGCTTCGGTGACCACATGGTCTGACGCGCAACTCTTGCAGCAGACTAGACTATTGATAACAGGAGATCGAGGTTCGAGTCTCAGTCAGGTGTACTGAGGGTGTTTTATTTTCCAAAATGGTTTTAAAATCTCCAGTCACACAAATGTGGGTACATTTCTCATAAATATATCCTTTCGTATCCCTAAAATCACTAGCGTAATTAGTACATAAACGTATAACTGGAACAGGTAGTAAGTAATAAGCGGTGATAAAAATAATATGTTTATATAATATAACACATCCTACAGTTAAAAACAGGCTATAAAACTTATATGAAATTTTTTTTAGTGCCACATCTTACTACCCATTCGGGTTATAAACCTATGTACTAATTACAATAATAGGTTAGGGAAAGTAAGGCTCAATTTAAAGGAAGTGCACATTGCGTGGAGGTAGGTTGAGGAAAACCATTTAGGAAAAAAAAACCACCCTCAGTGCACGCGACTAGTATCAAACCCCGATCTCCCCGTCTTCGACAATCTAGTCCAACACGAGGGTAGCACTTTATACCACGCGGCCACCGAAGCGGGTTATATTATAGAAAAAAACCTACTTAAATACTTACATACTAATGGATATCAACACACAATTAGCAAATCATGGTGATTACGGATATGTACGTATGAAAGGAACCACAATTATTCAACTAATTTAAATTGGTTTGTGTTGACATTCAATGGAATTTCTCTTTAATTACGCTCTTGTATTGTATACTTGGCAGAGTAACAACCCTCCCAAGTAGAAGGTGGCTGTGTTATCTGATAGCTCGTGATAATGATTACATATTTGTAGCCGACGGTTTCCGCACGTCTATCACAGACTTTCCTTCAAACTTTTGTGTGAAGAAAAACGCAGGGCATAGAACGAATTCTAGATAACTCGGTCGTAGAGCATCGGTGCGATAAGTTAAATCAAAGGTACAGAGTTCGATTCCAGTGTCCATATGTCATTTTTCAACTAATTTTTAATTTATTTAATTCTTCGTAGCCAGGAGGAAAAATCTTCAAAGTCAATTTTATTTCTAGTTCCATATCAAAAGGCTTCATTCGCCATAGGAGGAGTGGTAACTAACAACCAGCAGAAGGTGTAAAAACAGATTTTTAAATCATGATAAAAAAAATTAATGGTTTGTTTTGAAAGTTTTTACTGCCAGTGACAACAAATAAATACATGCTCTTGAAAATCGTATGGTTTGGCGAATGGATACATGAGAGTAAGCTTATATCTGGTAATTTTTGCTAACTGTTATACGATATATGTAGGCCTATATATAGGGTGTCCCATGTAAAAGTAACCCGGCGCTAAACGTACGCGTATCGAGGTGTCCGAATTGCGCCACGTGTACCTGAACATGTTGAAATGCGCACAGAGGTGTATAGATTATCAAGGTCAGTAAGCACGCACACACACACACACACACACAAACATTAGTATTTCTCATGATCCTTTGCACGTTTCTAGCGCATAGATATGGGCTACTTTTGCATGGGGCACCCTATATATAACTGACCTCGATGGTCTTGGAGTAAAATTTTCACCTCAGGACCCAATATCTGAGGGTTCAAACCAAGATCAATGGGTTTATTTTTTCTTGAGCCGTCAGGTACCATGTCGATTAAGGCAGAATAACCCCTGGAAGTTATGTGAAAATACCTTTACCAGCCACATTGGTAGGCCCTTTATCACTCATTCGTAAAAATGCAGTATGGGAGGCCTACCACACTTTCTGAACGTGGGGTTTCTACCAGATGGCGTGGACAGCACTAACCAGCCAAAGTAGTGAGTGCATGCCCAGCGCCGGATGGATATAAATAGCATCAAACCAACCTTTGTATTATTAACTTAAGAAGATATATAGGTATGTGTCCTTAGTGATATGTCATCATCTGAATCGAATCTTAAGACCATACACTAGATGCCAATCAACTCAGTGATACACTCGGTTAGAAATCTTAAATCTACACAAATATTATTGCATGTGGATAACTTCTGATTAAAAATTAATTGAGATAAAGATTTAATAGAAGTTCATAATACTGAACATTGTTGAAATATTAAATTATATTTGGATAAAAACTGCATTGAAGAGGCCGTTTTTGACCATTTTAGAATGGCTTCACAGATAATCGCTGTGCACAAATCTTAATTTTGTCGTACTGTAGTTATTAACAATAAACTTTGTCACTTTGTCCCCAATTGTCACCGCAGAAAATTTAGAGTAATCATTCAAATAAGAATGCACTGCACACAATTCTGGTCTTTTATTTTCCCTTTTACTCCCATATACACACAAACTCAGATGCGAGCCGGAAGCTGAGTTGGACCTGATATGATGAAAGCTCTTGAACTGCTGTTAGTCATTGAGTCAATTGTTCCACCAAGACATGGATTAAAAATAAATACAATACTGTCAATTTAGAAAAAATCTGTATAGTAATATTATCATAGTCTTGAAGAGGTGTTTTTCAAAAATATACTAACTTGCTACCCGCCTCGGTGGCGTAGTTGGCTAACGCGCCAGTCGTGTTGAGCCAGACCACCGAGGACGGGGAGATCGAGGTTCGATTCTCGGTCGGGTGAACTGGGGGTGGTTTTTCCTAAATTGTTTTCCACTCTCCCTCCACGCAAATGCGGGTTCACTTCCTCTAAATTCAACCTTCCCAATTCCTAATACATCAGTGTAATTAGTACTTAAGCGTATAACCCGAACGGGTATTATGGTTATACAATAGTCTTTGTTAGTTTATTCAATACGTATTGTCCAAACAAATACATTACCATAACATATACAACTTACAAACTAACTTAACTTGAAACAGTAGGTTTTATCATATATACCTTACTCTGGCACTTATTTGGTAATAGGACATAATCTCGATTTTAGAAATGGTAAATGAATTTGCCAACTTTACTCGTATGTATTTATTACTAGTGTAGATTTGAAGGTTTTATATTGTATATACAGTTTTAATGTCCATAAATGTCAAAATCTCATTAATATCTTCATTATTTTATATTATTATCTTTAAAAATCAACATTTATGTTTATTAAACTGATGGTTCGATAATCACTATTTTGTTTTGACACATTATATTTCTGTAAGCTAAGGCAATCTGTAACCTATTAACTAACAGCTCAAGGTAAAACAATGCTAGAAAACAAAATGGCTGATTTGTAAACTAGTCGTATTTGATGGCAGTTTTAATGGCGTTACTCGCAATGAAATACAACGCTTCTTTTTTTTTTCACAGGCTATAAATGGCAAGGTGTTAACAGGTCGGATTCAGTAAACAACAGATTTGATTTTAATGTCCCCCCCTCCTACCCCTTACCAACAACCATTAATTTCCTCTCTAAATAATTAGGCCTAGTGACTCAAATTTTAATAGACGTTAAATTAGGTGCTATTTGTTTAAATTGGAAGTGTCATGTTTTTGAAGGATTCCAATTTCTGCGATGTCTCTTATTATTTTTGATAGGAATATTAAAATGTAAACGTTTAAGCCACCAAACTATTCGTCATATGGCAGAGCTTGCGAACTTCTTTAATGTGGGGATATAGAGAATGCGAGAAAATACCAGTTTTCAGTTTTTATAGCAAAACATTTTGTTGCCAAAAATTAAAAAAATATTGCTCCATTAGAAACATAGTTTAATTTTCTCCACATGGTGATATCAACAGTTAATAATAATATTTAGCACCGCGTCTTACTACCCGTTCGGGTTATACGCTTAAGTACTAACTACGCTAATGGATTAGGAATTGGGAGGGTTTAATTTAGAGGAAGTTTACGTGGAGGGAGAGTGGAAAACCATTTAGGAAAAACCACCCCCAGTTCACCCGACCGAGATTCGAACCTCAATCTCCCCGTCCTCGGCGGTCGAGCTCAACACGACTAGCGCGTTAGCCAACTACGCCACCGAGGCGGGTCAATATATCAACAGTTGTTGAATATATGTCATGAGCATAACGTCATTAGATGAGAAACTTTTTAAATGAAGATAAAATTTGTCATTAAATTTCAGGACACCCTTGATAGATATTCAAGAACTGTTTTTATTATTATTAGCATCGCGTCTTACTACCCGTTCGGGTTATACGCACTTACGCTAATGTGTAATGGTAGGGTGATTGTGAGATGAAATGGAGGACCTACAACTTAACGTGGGATCCGAACCACAGTGGAGGCATAGCATTCCACACATTCACAAGTTGTGAGTAATACACGTCTTGTCAGAGGTGAAGGAAGGGTTTGGCAATCAGATAAATCTGTGTCGGGACCGAGGATTGAACCCCGGAGCCCCAGCACAGAAGTCTGACACCTTACCCCTAGACCACCAGGTCAACTTTTCAAGGACTGTTGGTATTACCATTTGAATAAAATTAAACTTTATGTTCATACTGAAGCAATATTTGATTTAACCACTTCGGTGGCCGCATGGTCTAACGCGCTACTCTCGCGATAAACTTGACTGCCGATGACGGGGTGATCAATGTTCGTATCTCAGTATGGTGTACTGAGGGTGGTTTCTCAAAAATATGTTTTCACTCTCCTTCTACGCAAATGTAGTTATACTTCTTTAAAAATTTAAAAATTTTGAAAATGGTTGTACCAATATATTGCTCAAAATATGATGGGTAGAGTTTACCATGGTAAATACAATTTCATGATTAGTTAATTGAATACTTATTTTTGAAATTTGAAATTTAAAAAAATGACAACAGCAATTTTGTTATAAATAGGTATCTGTGTGTATTACATGATAAATAATAATCACACCTGTTTTCTGAAGAAAGGTTAATTTTAGGGTCATTGATAAGCACGTAGCACTATAAGTGGGAGAGGGGGGAGCTATAATGTCTAATGGTGTTACATAGGTGAGGGGGAGTACATCATAGTGTTACGTAACACATATATTATAATTAAATTATAGTGTAATGTTGTAAACATAATATTATGGTTAATGTTTTCACCGTTAGTAAACATACTTGTAAATAACTTCTGATTCGAAATCTTAGTTAATATTTTAGTGTCACAAATGCTTCCCTATCAAATAACCGTATTCCATCTTAATATGAAAAATTAGTTAACACATGGTGAAAGGGATAGAGGTTAGTCTAAATATCTACTTGGTGTTAAATGGTGGGGAAAGTGTAATAAAAAGGTAAGAAAAAACTTTACGTGACTTATAGATGATCCCTTAATGGTAGTTAACTAATAATAATTTTTTGATAATTTTTTCCCAATGAGGTGTGTGTCAGATTGTGTGATACTATTTATTTTTTATTGTAGACCACTTAGATATAGCTACTCCAAGATATTTTGGTATTTTTCCTATTGGAATGTTTATTTGTGATGACCAAGCATGAGAAATATGATATTGACATTAAATGTTTGAATACCTCAGGGTCCAGGAAATATATATATATATATATATAAGCTATATATAAACATCAGAGGTTTAAAAAGTTTATTAAAACAGTTTACGAAGAGAGTTTTTTTGGATAACCTTAAAGAATGTTAGTAAAAAATAAACCCCTTAAAAAACTTTTACTAAACTTAGATAAATATGTGTGATATTTTAGAATTTTTTTTCCAAAATAAATATAACTTACATGATTGAAAACATAGTTATTCTTATACACAAATACGAAGATAATAAAAAGAATGTAAAACATAAGTCATAAGTTAAAAACATGAGAAATGGAATTTGGGTATTTTTTGTTGGCGTAGCGCACTAAATTTAACTTTAGCTTGTTTCTCAAGTGGTATAGCAAAATCGTTTTTCGGGATGTTTACAAATATGTCAGGTTTGTAAAATGGTCTGGCTTCTGTGCTTAATAGGTTTAGGTAGTCTACGTGGCCCTTTTATGAGCCTATTAAAAACATTAGGGCAAGTGTCGTTTGACGTTGGGTTGCAATTTTTACAAATGTCTATAGCACCAATTTCATGAGATGACAGGGGATTTAAAAAATCCGAACTAAGTATTTGCGTCTTAGACAAATCCGTAGATGTAAGATATAAAGAATAAATTTGAATGACTATCAATCAAGATGAAAATGACAAATACGATCAATTATTTAATATTACAGTAGCTATGGCTTGGTTCTAATGCGTTATATAACTTAATAATAATAAGCAGCTTGAGGACGATAATTTATAGATTACTGCGAACAACATAATTTGACGTGATTAATGAGTTTAAATCTTTGGTAACAATTTTAACTAGCAATAATGATATTTGCGTATAGCCTGAACCGGTATTAGGACGCAGTGATAAAATAATAATAATAATAATAATAATAATAACGATAGTAGAGTGGAAATTAATAAATAATTCAGTTGAGCAGTGCATATTTGGTCCAAAACGGAATAAGGCTACTGGGGAGTGAAGGAGGTTACATAATTATGAGTTACATACCCTATATCCATCACAATACATTGTTAGGATAAACAAATCTAGTAGATTACGATGGGCAGGATATGAAGCGCAAATGGGAGATTCTAGAACCGGGTTCAGGGTATTGATTTGTAAGCCCAATGTGAAGAGACTGTTGGGAAGGCCTAGACGTAGATTGGTGGATAACATTAGAATGTACCTGACAGAGATAGGGTGTAATGAGGTGGACTGTATAGAATTTACTCACTATAGGGATATGTGGCGTACTTTTTTGAGTGCCGCAATGAACTTTCAAGTCCTTAATGCCATAGAGTAGGTAAGTAATAGGCCTATTTAACGTGTACTTTCTGACCTTATTACATGACTTGAATTGAGTCTACCTTAATTCTAAAACATACACAACACACAATACTCTGGACTTTAATTTAACTTTGTGAAAAGGAAAGCCATCACCGTTCGTTGATATAATTTAAGCTGATGGCGTAAGGCAAGAAAGGCAGAATTTTTGAAGAAATGTCCTCGCATTTAAGTAAGAGAAGGAGAACTATTAAAGGGGGTGGGGGGAGGATAGAGCTGGCTGGGATTAACTTAATTCACCAGTAAACCAGGTTGAACGAGCATCTTGACGTTTATTGCACGTGTTCACCAAGATAGTACATTAGCACAGTCAAATTTTCATAGGGAGAATCTTATCTGAAAGCTAGAAAAATTATTATATCTACTTTCACCAAGTCATGTGATATTCAACTGTCACTTTTGATATAAATATATTTATACATAGGCCTAGCTAGATAGATAGATAGACATATATATATTTATTTATAGATATAAAATAATACTGGTAATATAGTAAAATATTTTCAATGTTGGCTGCAAAAAAATATGTTTGAGATTTTTAGAGGACTGTTTCTATGAAAAGTGGGCCGAAGTTATGTTGGCAACAGTGTGTCTAGCAATAAACATAGATCTCGTTGATCGGATCACGAGACGAGCTGCTAGACTTGACTGGCTTTCAACGCGCCACTGACCGCGAATAAAGTGGCTAACATGGTCCCCCTCCTGTATCCCCTTCCACCCCTCTTATTCGACCCCCCCCCCCCCCCCCCACACACCACACAACACACACACACAATATCGGTAATGAAGTGGGCCAAATCACACCCGCTTCATAGTTATTGTATCGATGCCACTTCTCTTCCTTTTCATTCATTTTGTTCCTCTCATGATCACAAGGGGTTTCCAAAATAGAACGTGGTGAAGATTAACGAAACGGAATGCTCGAAGACTACAGTCCAATTTTCATAGAAAGGGTATTTTAGAAAATACAAACATATTTTTGGGTCAAAATTGATGTTATATTAAATTGTTTTTATTTTATAGGTTTTAGTAATGAGTAAGTGAGATAGTAGAAGAAGTAAGGCTGAGATATAATGGTATTTAATGAGTATGGAAAAGGAGAGCATACCAAATAGAAGGATGAAAATAAAGAATAGGGATATTGGAAAAATATAGCAAGGGATAAGCAGATAACATAAGTGTGAAAGTGAGAGGAGAAGAATGGTGGAAGGATAGAAGAAGATGGAGGCATTTTACTGGACTGACCCGGCCACAGGCTGGAAACAGCTGATGATTATTATGAGCTCTTAGTCAAATCTATCGAAAGTGACAGCAATAGATCATATGTCTTGACGTATTAATCCATGAAAGTAGATCTAGTAGCTTTCATAGCTGTCATATAAGTCCTTTTATATGAAAATTGGAATGTACTGTTGTTTTTAAACGTGTGAAAATGTGTATATTCATTTTATTCATGCCTTGCCCTTCACCAAAACTTCTCTTAGCGAGATCAGTCAATCCAACTACACCCCGGTAAGCGGAAAATGACAATTTTTTTTAAGTACTTATTTAAGTCTCTTAAAACAACATTAAAATACGGTATTACTTAGTCTCCCTATCCTGACATAACTCCCATCACACGATATGTACAAGGTCAACCAGTGAACCAATGAAACGTTAGCCACGGTAATAGAAGTGAACAATATATTTAGGCAACCGCTTCGGTGGCTGCATGGTCTAAAGTCTCCACTCTCGTAGTAAACTAAACTGCTGATGACTAGGAGATCGAGGTTCGAATCTCAGTCAGGTATACTGAGGATGGTTTTTCAAAAATACAACTTGTGAATGTGTGGAATGCCAGGCCTCCACCGTGGTTCGGATCCCACGTTAAACTGTAGGTCCTCCATTTCATCTCACAATCACCCTACCATTGCACATTAGCGTGTGTAAAAACCGAACGGGTAGTTAGATGCGGTGCTAATAATAATAAAAAAATAATTCTAAATTGGTTTTCCACTCTCCCTCCACGCAAATACAGGTACACTTCCTATAAATATAGCCTTCCTCATCCCTAAGACAATTAGTGTGATTAGTAGATAAACTTGTAACCCGCACGGATAGTAATACGCGGTGTAAAATAATATATATATATATATATATATATATAATATATTTAGGGGAGATATACCTTCACTTGCCTGGAAGGGGGAGTGGGAAACCAATTAAGAAAAAACGCCTTTGCCCACGTTCCAAACCATGCGGGTGATAACCATTACGAGATTCAAAATGAACTTTAATTAAATGTAGTTTCGCATCGCTGGGCATGTGGACTAAATGTCGGACTCATCCCCTTTGGTTTGCGGGAATTGGGGAGGTCGGGAATCCGAGTCCTGGCATTTTGTACAGTTTTTTCCGCCCTTGGATGGTTTTTCCACCCTCTCTCCACGCAAATGTATGTACATTTCTTCTAAAATGTTACCATCTGAATTTATATTCCCTTATTACTGTAATTCAAATGTGTATGGCCCAAACTGGTGGTAAGAAACTATGAAAATAAATCAAATTACATTAGTAGGTTATATATATTTTAAATGCATTAATCTACGGCTATAAGCACTATTTAAAATGTCTTACACAATATTTTACAGAGATAAGCATTAATCTACAATTCGACACATTATCTCAGTTGGTAGCGTGTCTGACTTTTCAACTAGGCGTCCGGGGTTCAATTCCTGACATGACTTTGTCGAAGAGTGGATTCCTTCTTTCACGATGATCTAGTTGTTGTTTTGTGTGTGTGTTCTAGATTTAAATTATTGTATATAAATTCTGTGCCGATATAATCAGTGTGATCATAAAGTCAACGGTAAATACCTCATATAAATAAACTAATATACAATGGCCAAAACCAGAAAAATAAGAATTTTCTTCAACCCTTGAAGGAGCTATCCGGGCGTATAGATTGGTTAGCGCACGCTTCTTGTGAATATAATAGCATGGTTGGAGGATGTAGGGAGGGTAGAATACCCTTCCCCTCCCCCTACACACACACACACACACACACACACACACACACACACACACACACACACACACACACACACACACACACACACACACACCCTCTATCCTCTCTTTAAAAACGTTTTGTGATGCTGTGCAGAACCGGGATACAGGACCAACTGTTAACGTTTGTATAACAACAGTGTTAACAAGGCTGGGGTGCCTAAATACACTCAATTTATAGCCCGTTGGCCTGTTCACAGTTTCGACTCTAGTCCTGTGACACAGTACAATACCCTACTCTCATCGTTTAAAACACATTAAAACGATCCTGTACGGAAAAACGCAAATGTCCCCCCCCCCCCCCGCGTTTTCCTTCTTTCCTAACCTTTGTTAAGTTTATCTTGAAACAAGATGCTCTTTTCTTTTCTTTTTTTTTTTTTTTTGCCAGAAATAAAAATAAGTTTTGTTTATATCAATAAATTTTCTCATTCGAGCATTCAAAACAATTAATCACAATGGATATCATTCATGGGGTTTTTTCTGGGGCTCCCCCTCCCTTGCAAAAAAAATAAACCTTTGATTTTATTTCTCTTTTCTTACTTTTTGTTTTATTTTATCGCTCACACCTTATAAAATAAAAAATCTATACATTTGCACTAGAAATATCGTGACAGTTTTATTTAAAAAAAGGTATAAACGTAGAAACTCGACTTTAAACTATTAAAATATAATTTATTTTTATTTTTGATCAATATAATATTTTATTAAAATAAATAGAAAATATATTTCACTACAAAACTCAATACATATTTTTTCATAAATAGTTTGGTTATTTTGTCAATCATTTCAAACTACTGTAAGTACGTTATAAACACAAATTAAAAACAATGGATACTATTATAAAATTTACAAGCTGGCCAGCAATTTAAATTTGTTCAGAAGGGAAACAATGTAAATACAAATGGATAATGCCTATAAAATCAATTTTAGAAACTAGGAAATAAAGAATTATTTTCCTTGTTGGCCATAAATAATAATTTCTCCCTACCACGCCAAAATAATTAATTAGAGCTGTAGGTCTAAAAATCAAGATAAAAGTTGCATGATTAAAAAAAGTTTAACTGACCGTGTGGAGCGAAGGTCCTATTCTAACTCGACAGTTTGGCATTTCGTATGTCTCTGAGACTGTCCATTTGTTTAGTGATTACTGTAAAATTCGTTGGCTAGCTTTAACTAAATGTGGCAGAAACATTCTTTGAACAATTGACAAACAACTTAAATAGTTTTTTTTTAAATTATGGACATTTATTGCGGGACTGACGTCTTAAACTACGTGAACAACTATTTTTATCAATGGATTTAATTAATATTGAAAAGTAACCTACTCATTTGTTTTCTATCTAACGTTATGATCAAGTGAAAATATCAACTTGGAATTTAAGGATAAATTATAGGATATAGCTCAGCTTGAAATCGAATGGATATGTTAAGACTGGAGGGAGCGACGTCTACTGTTCACTGAACTACCATAGTCTTATTACAGATATTTGTATTGATCTAGCTATGAATACGTTAATTTTGAGTGAGCTATTTTCCTAATACTAGTTCCTTTATAAACCGTTAAATAGGAAACGTTTAATATCCAGTATATATATATATATTCTTAACATGTATAATTCTGCTGTACGTGTGTATGTCACTGAACTACTCCTAAACGACTGGACCGATTTTGATGAAATTATTTGTGTGTGTTTGAGTGGGTCCGTGGATGGTTTAGATTCACAATTGGACCCAGTAGGTAGCGCTGCAATCGGGTTCTAGGATTTTTTTTTTAAATTTTTTAGGGAATTTTATTTTTTTGGGAATTTTTTTTTTAGATTTTTTGTATATCAGAACATGTAACCTCAACATTTCGCTCCCCCCCCCCCCCCCAAATATTCATTCATAAATGAAAAGATGTTTTAATTTGTATGTTGTCTTGACAAACACTGAATTTGTAATATTTGTGTAATTCAATAATAGGAGTTCATTGTGAATTTGTAATTCTGATGATCACATAGTATTTGTTTTATTATCGAAATCAATTATGCCACCCAAACGAAAAGCCAACGTACGGGCAGGTCAACGTCTGTCGGGTCCGCTAGTATATATATAAAATTTTACATATATGACAGTGAGTATATTGAAAAAATTGAATGTTTAATAAAAAAATAATTGATATTTAATAAATACAACTTTTAATATAGCTCGTACCATCATGGTAGACACGCTTACTAACTGCTAGAATCCTCTAGTCTGTTTTTCTGGTGATGCAGAGGTCGGAAATATGATGCATTACGAGAAATCGTTTCCTAAATAGTTTCTATCTAAATTTTCAAGCCAACGCGTGTACATTTCCTCCATTAGAGAATGGATATTATTGAATATAGACTAAGCCTGTGAGAAGCTTCAAAATTTCTAGTTCAAATTTGAAATTTTATTAGATTCGAGATTCTGAATCTTAGTACTCGAAAGATTGTATTTGATTCTAAATTCAAATAAAAATGGATCCCAATTTCGGATTCGATGGAATTTAATTCGAAATTTTGAATCTAAAAGTAAACGTTTGGAACAACTTATCTTTTTAAAGAAGTTAGTGTAGATCATCTATTTGACATGATAATATAAACTTGTGAATATCAACTAACAACTAACAACAACAAATAACAAATACAACAATAACAAATAACAACTAACTCTTATTAGTACACAGTTTATTGACTTATTGGGCTAGATTAAAAATATTTTTCAGCCTAATATTCAATTTGGATTTGATAGCATTTTAGTTTTAAAATAATCGATTCAGTTTTGATTTGAAACCTTTCCGTTATAAAATATTCGATTCAGTTTTGATTTGAAGCATTTTCTTTATAAAATATTCGATTCAGTTTTGATTTGAAACATTTCCGTTATAAAATATTCGATTCAGTTTTGATTTGAAACATTTCCGTTATAAAATATTCGATTCAGTTTTGATTTGAAACATTTCCGTTATAAAATATTCGATTCAGTTTTGATTTGAAACATTTCCGTTATAAAATATTCGATTCAGTTTTGGATTCAATTCCCATCCATTTTAATTTTATAAAACTCGTTTCGAATTTGAATTTCATTCGAACAATTTTTATTTTAAAATATTCGATTTGGATACCATTCAAACCATTTTAATTTTAAAATATTAAATTCGGATTCAATTCGAAATTTAAAATATTGTATTCGTATTACCTCCTCTGAGGTTCTGAATTTATTTGTCCCACTCAAAGTTCCTCACATCTTTCAGTACGAGTTAACTGTTGGAATTATTCTTCTAGTCTATTATACTCATTAACCTACCCAGAGGATGTGGTGAAAACCTCATAGATTTACAGCGCATGAAAAGAGACAAAGAATGAACAAAGAGAGAAACTTAAATAGTGGTCGAGAAATTGTAAATTTTTTTTATGCATCTTTTACTAATGTTTGTTCATCAAATATAATTTCACAGCTAGGGCCACAGTGGTCATAATATAGTAAAAAAAACACACCCAATAGGAAAAAAAGAGATCACATTTAAGCTTACTAAAATGAAAAATGATATAACACTTCTATTACCGTGATGACCACTAACTTGTCATAAAAAAAAAGTCTACGAAAATGTAAGTGTTACGTCTTTTTTTTTAAAAAATGACTAACAAAAACCGTGATCCTTGTGTCTATAATGATGAAAGCTGCCTACCGGAAGTGGCCTATAGTTTACAGTTGTGTCTACGTGTGGTGTAGAAGGTGGTTTCACTACTATACGCACGCGATTCCGTCATCAGCACCGACCCTGAAAAAAATAAAATAAACCACACGAAAAACAGGGATGACATTTGGTAGAGAACATTTACGAGGATAAAAAAAAACGTTCTTACGTTGTTTTAGATCTAAAAGACCAGTACTATGAAATCGAAGGGGGGGAAAGGGATGTTAGGGGTAAGGGGTTCGAGCGACAAAACAAAAAACTCACCGCCAATTCTCCCTTCTTTTTTTTTTTACATAAAAGAAAAACCTAAGAAACAAATTGGATTCGTTGAAATCACGTGACATTCAGAAACGTCCTCGGAAATTAAAGTCAATTTTTCACATCCCTGTAGTTCTTTACGCGGTCTACTAAATTACTTAACTTCCCACTCGTTGCTTTTGTTTTTAAAAAGTGCTGGTTTTCAATTACTAAATTGAATAAAATTACTTTTGACATTAACCAGGCGAGTTCAAACAAATTATCTATGTAACATTTTGAAAAATGACGTCAATTTATCATTAAGTTGAGACACAATGGTTCTTAGAGCAATCTGGTAGTTTGTTTCTGATATAAGTTTGCATGTTCACCACTTAAGGCAGACTATCAGCAACAGAAATTCAGGAAAAAAATGCCACTAATTTTTAAATTGACTGATAAACTTTTACGAAAAAGAATGCTATCTAAGTCCCGCCTCCCCATAGCTCACAAAAACCAATCGATGATAGTACGCTGTTGATTAAAGTTGCTTCTCAACGGTTTATATGAACAATAATTTGTCCAATGATTGGCCGATAATTCAGGGTTAGATAGAGAAGATATATAACATTGAAAACTCTTTAAGGACGATGTAGAAAACTTGAAGTATAGCATGTGAAAATGTGGTTGGGAATCCTACGAACATTTTATCTTGATTCAACGCAGCAACTTCAAGAATCTTCGCACACATTATTTTATTAAAGTCTGATGGAAGAGGACGCAAGAGAAGGCCATTGTTTTTGCAGTTTTCAGGCCAAAACTTTTTTTTGACAAAATAAATAAAATATTGCTCAAGTACAAACATAGAGTTTAATTTTCTTCGTATGTCCATATCAACAGTTGTTGAATATCTGTCATGAGTATGGTGGAATCATCTAAAACTTTTTAAATAAAAATAGAAAGTTGTCATTAAATTCCAGAACACCCTTGACAGATATTCAAGGAATGTTGAGGTTACCATGTGAAGAAAATTAAATTCTATTATTGTATTGGAGAACTATTTTATTTATTTTAGCCCAAAAAAATATTATGCCATTAAAAACTGCAAAAACCCTGGTTTTTTTCTCGCCTCTCCTTCTATCCCACCTTAAGGTCAACTAGTGAAAGCATGAACTTGACCATAGAATAATCTTGTACTTGTGAGAGCGTTACAAAATAGGTCAACCTACATTTAGTTTCTGACCCATAGTTTTAATATCATAATCGAATCACTCAATCAAATCCAAACTCAAGAATTGGAAATCTTTACTAAATCTCGCAACAATATTTCTCAAAGTATTGTACATAATAAAGTTAATTTTTTTTTAAACCTTGCCTACCAAATAAATCACAAAACAAATCTAATCATTTACACTCCAACCACAAAGCTAATATGATCCGATTTACACGAATCACAATCCCGCTCGTCGATTCGATGAAATGTGTTGAAAATTTAAACAAGCGATATATATATATTTTTTTTTTGCGAGCCAGGGGCTAGTAGAAACCATTTCACTCGGAGAATAAAACACCAGATCAGACGTAACAATGGTATCCCCCATTGGGAAAAAAAGGGGGGGGGAGTTGGGGGAGGACGCTCCTTTGAATGAGAAAAGACGGTCGCGTTCCGGAACGGTGACGCCGAGAGGGTGCGAATATTCATTGCAACAACCCCTACGAGTGATCCATGGCTCGCCCCCCCCCCCCCGCCCCCCGTTTAGCCCTTGTGAGACACTTGTCACGGCTTGATTATCCATCTGGGATAGTGAGGACAGGGATCTATCGTGATATAGTCCCATTTTCATTATAAGAACTTTTTATCACAGCGTCTGACTACTGGTTAAGGTTACATGATCAGTAGGCTATTCTAATGGGGTAGTGATGAGGAACGAAGAATTTCAGAGGAATCTACCTGCGGTTGCATGGAAATAGAGTGGGGAAACAAATTAGGGAAAGTCACCTTCAGTAGACCTGATAGGAGTTCAATCCACGATCTCCCAGTTATCAACAAGCGAGTCTTAACACGAAGGTGATATCTTAGATCATTTGGTCCTGAAGTGGGTGGGTTTTTTTGTTTGAGGTATTTAACGTGAACTTTCTGAACCGACTGATAATATTAACACACGACTTATAAACTGACTTAAATCTAGATCAGACACATCACCCATCCATACAAGCGGTTTAAGGTAGAAATCTGGTTCCAGATGTATTATACATTTGAGTTAGATATTATCAATGGGATGATATTGGCCTTTGAGTCAATTACCTAGTCTGACACCTTAAACAAGTCAGTAGCACGCCTAAAGGGTTCGGGTTCAATTCCCAACATGGCTGAAAAATATATACTTTCTAAAACTGAGTTGTCCCATTTTACATTAATGAATTACCTTTCAAGAGATCGGGAATGGTATCTATTTTATAATTAAGCTAGTTTGTAGGTCGTGTATTTAATGGTCAGGAAGCTCAGGCCTTAAATTATATATCTCAAACAAACAATGTTTCACTAACTTTAATCCTCATTATACTCCAGAGTGTTTATTTGTATACCCAAATAATATATAATTAACTTATACTTATATGTTATAAAAATTATATTGCATCAGTCCACAATCGAGCCACACTGACCGAGTGACCACCGTCTGTTAGCGAGGATAGTGCCAACTTCTGTGGATATAGGGTAACCTATGGAAACTACAATGAACCTTCCAACCATTAATCTCAGTTTTACGGAGCCGCAACTTTTTCGTTCAAGTAACTCCTCATTTGTCCTCGCAAGGCTGAGTTGACCCCGTTCCAGAGCCACTGCTTTACAGAAAAATTGTGGATGCGCTGAGGATCGAACTCGGGACCTCTTTATCTGTCTCCAGGAGCTCTGTCCCACCATATCACAGAGGCGGCCTGCTATTGAATAATGCTTCTTTAAAATTAATTTGAAAACAGGATTCTCACCAATTAAAGACAGTAGCTTTAAGAATAAGCGGTTCCTTAGATAAAGAATGATTTAAATTAGAATTATATTACAAAAAAAATACCAATTTGTACTTAATATCTTATTGCTCAGGTATGATAAGAAAGGCAGAGTTTTTAAAATAAGTGCAAAGGCACCTGCATGAAAGGAGAGTGAGAATATTTTTATGCAAAAAATACTCATACTAGCCAGCTGAAATTTGAAGCTCTGATCTCTCCGTCACCGTCAAACTAAATGAACTAGTCTGACGCCTTTATCCTCAAGCTCACTAGTGTGATTTTCTCAATTCTGAATTATGAAATAAGTTATAATGTTTATGAATGTATGGGTTTAAGTTACATCTTCTAAATTTGATCTTTTTTATTTTCTCATTTCAAAAGAAATTATTATAATCGTGAAAAAAAAATCTTGAGATTATGATAAAATTTTTACGATGTGAACCCAACCCTAAAATAAATGGTACGGCACACCGCACAGACTTTCTCTCTCTTTCTATAAACTCGTAAGATTTCTGAACGGAATAATGTACATTGTATCATCACCACTCCACATAAGAACACGCATAAAATAATATACAATGATATAGAATCAATGAGAAAAGAGGCGCATCTTTGTCCACCTAAGAACATTTCAAACAGTTTAATGTCTTCCACAAGGGTCAACACTTCGTATTAAAATTTCGATTTCTGGTTAAAATTTTAACATTCTATAAGGTGTTGCAGATCTTCAAGTCATCGCATTGATATTTAATTATTCATTTATACATTTTGACCAATAAAAAATGTAAATATTGACTATTGAGTCTAAAATGGAGATAGATCATTGCTATGCAAACATTTCTCCTAAGAGATTTAAGGAAAAATAACATACTTTTTTAGATACTTATATTTAATTACTCTATGGCAGTGGAGAATTATTGCGTTAAGACTTAAGTAGTATATGTTTACAACTAAAGCTCACAAAATTGTATTAATATATTTGCAAATATCTCAGAAACTGCTGCTTTTATAAAAATATATGTCAAATAAAAGTTTTTTATTTCTAATAGTCCTACAATTTTGCAATGATAATTTGTTTAGTTTCTCAAATAGTTGTGGAGATACGGAAATTAACACTTCTGTAATGTATACTAAGAATCATTTTCATAGGAAAATGAAAATAGCCAGTTTATTTATAATCTTAATCAACGCCTAGATACGAATTTTAATCAAAATCGTTTGAGCAGATTTTGAGAAAAAAAAATTTTTCTCTTTTCGCCCTTCAGTAAACTACCCTTAATTTTAATTTTTATAGACACACAGACAGACGGCATTGCAAAGACTATTTTTTAGGGTTCGGGGGGTCATGAGACGTCGAAATCGATCAACATTTCAGGTTAGTTTTTTTTACGATCGCAATACTTAAGCTTTAATGTCAAAAAAGCTAAAAATATATATATAATTGCGTATAGATTGAAAATTATTGATTTTATAAAAATATGTTTCGAATAAAATATTTGTATTATAAATATATATACATATTTGTAATGCTAAGTAATTTCATATCTCAAATAGTTTCGGAGCTATTATAAAAAATGTTAATTTACGCATCAGACCGGAGCCCTTAAAGCGATTTTGCCGAAATATTGAGAGTAGCCATTTTGTTTGGAATATTTATTAATGTTCATAAATGAAATTTAATCAAAATCGTTAGAGCCGATTTGAGAAAATCGACTTTTTCCCTTTTTTCCCTTCAGTAAACTACCCTTAATTTTAGGGGTAGATATCCAATTCCAAAAACCCCTCGGGGCAACCTATGAAAACCCTAGATATCAAGTTTCAGCTCAATCGGTAAAATAGTTTAGGCTCTAGTTGGAGGTACAGACAGACAGACAGACAGACGGAAATTCAAAAACCACTTTTTCGGATTCAAGAAGTCATGAAACGTCAAAATTCATCAAAATCTCGAGCTCGATTTTTTTGACGATCACCATACTTTCTCTACCTATAAGATAGAGAGAAAGTAAAAGTGGATTTGTCTGTCATCATGTATGTCTGTATTTCCTTGGCCATGGATCCAAAATGGTTTGATGAATTTTGTTCAAACACGATATTTATATGTTATAGGACGTTTTATTTCGACCCTAGCACTAAAATTAAAGTTAGTTTGCTGATCAGTGTTTTTTTTTAATACAAATATTTTGAAAATGGCTTGAACAAAATTGTGTTTAAAATTTATATCTAGGGAATGTTTGATCTCCCAAATAACACTGGAGACTCTAATTTATTTATTTTATACAAAACAATATGTCACAATTAGACAAACAAATATTTAAAGATGACAGTCTGGTAATAAAAAAAATCTAATATTAAGCTCCAGTAAAAAAAAAAGAAGTCCTACAAGGTTTTAAATGTCATTGAGGTGGTAAAAGCATACCCAAAAAAAGATAGAGAGAAGTATTAAAAAAAACTTATAAAAAACGAGTTGACCACATTCCATCCCTTCTAGAGGACAAAGCTATAAAATTACATTACAAACTTATTCTGGAAGATAGCGGAGATATTCTTAGGGAGAAAAAGTTTAGGTAAAGGGCCTTCTGTCCCTTGTCAAGAACCTAACAGATGCTCAATCAGAACATTCAGTGGCTACAGTGGTAGGAGCCGTGCTGCTGTCAATCTTTGGCAGGTAAGGAGAGGAGGGAGAGACAAAAAAAAAAAAAAACACCAACTGGAATAGAGAGGGTGAAAAAAAAAAAAAAAAAAAAAAAAAAGATAGAAGCAAAGGTAAGGAATTATCTTGAAAATAATATCAGTGACACGAACATGTCTTGTTTTACATGTATAAAAATGTACACTAGGGCAAGAGGATTTGATGGGAGTGCTTTAACTTATTAGGTGGGCATGTAGGAAACGCGAGAAAAGGTAAATGTGTATTCAGTTTTTATATCAAAACTTTTTTTGCCTAGAATAAATTAAAATATTTCTTTAATAGAAACATAGAATTTAATTTTCTTCATATCAACAGTTCTAGAACCCGCCTCGATGGCGTAGTTGGCTAACGCGCTAGTCGTGTTGAGCTCGACCGCCGAGGACGGGGAGATCGAGGTTCGAATCTCGGTCGGGTGAACTGGGGTGGTTTTTCCTAAATGGTTTTCCACTCTCCCTCCACGCAAATGCGGGTTCACTTCCTCTAAATTCAACCCTCCCAATTCCTAATCCATTAGAGTAATTAGTACTTAAGCGTATAACCCGAACGGGTAGTAAGACGCGGTGCTAAATATTAATTAACAGTTCTAGAATATCCATAAAAAGTGTCTTGGTATTTAATGACAACTTTTTCTCTTAATTTAAAAGTTAAGAAAATTAACTTTATTTCCTTATTTGAACTGAATGATTATATCAGTTTATAAATTACAAACAAGCCCAATTAAAGAACCCACTTCAGTGACTGAACGGTCTAAGGCGTCCCTCTCGTGTTGGACTGGCCTGCTGATGATATGGAGATCAAGCTTCAAATCCTGGTGGGGCCCAATGAGGGTGTTTTTTTCTAAATTACTTATCACTCTCCTTCAACGAAAACGCACTTTGGAGTAACTACTAGTACATAACATAAGAACCAAACGGGTATTAAGACGCGGTGTTAAAAGAAATGTGATTGAATGGTATAAGGTATCACCCTCAATAAGCTGTTTTTCCGACGACAGGGAGATCGGGGATAGAGTCCCGGTCAAACTTAATAAGGTTTATTTTAGCTAAACGGTTTCATACTCTCCATCCACACATAATAAGGGTATTTTCCTTCTAAATTTTACGTTCCCAAGTCCCTAATCAATTAGTATAAACATTTTGATACCCGTAAGTATATAAAGACGCAGCGCAAAAATAAAATTTGTGCGTATGAATGATGCAGTAAAATAAGGACAGGAGAATAGCAGGGGTTGGAGAGGAAAAAAAAAGAATCCCATCGCGTTAGCGCGCAATTGAACAATACCGACAGAGCAGTTGCCGTATGTTGGCGAAGATAGTGCCAACTTATTGGGATAGAGCGTGTCACGTCGTCAGCACAAGCAGCTCTACGACAGTTAATCTCAGTTTCCTAAATCGGAACCACTACTTTCGGCCGTTAATCTCAGTTTTCTAGACAGAAGTCGCTACTTTCTGTCGTTAATCTGAGTTTCCTAGATCGGGGCCACTACTTTCGGTCTTTGATGTGTTTTCTAGACTGGAGTTGCTATTTTCGGCCGTTAATCTCAGTTTTCTGGATCGGGGCCTTTAATTTTGGCCATTAATCTCAGTTTTCTAGACCGGAGTCACTCCTCATGGAGGCTGAGTTTGACCTCGTTCTAGGCCCACTACGTAACAGAAAGACTGGCAGCACCCGGGAACGAACTCGTGACCTGTGGATCTGTAGCCAGAAGTTTGACCACTAATACCACAGAGGTGGTTGGTCATAGGGATCAGAGAAGAAAGAATAAAATAGAGAATTAAAAAAACAACTGTCGGGACAGTGTATGAACGTGGGAGGTCCAGATTCCTATCGTTTAAGAATGAAATTGTGAACCAGACCAGTCGAGTCGACAGAAGCACGCATTACTTAAACCAGGGGTCTTCAAGTTCATCACGTGGCCCTCGGTAGCATTTTTAACGGCTCATTGGCTCGTAAAATATATATATTACAATTATTTCAAGAGAAAATAAATGACAAAAAAATAATGTATGTACGACATTATCAAATAATACAATAAATACGATTTTACGTTATTTTATAAACAATTTTTGCTTTTTACGTAAAGAAAAGTATCAAGTTTTAACACAAATGTACTTTTAACCAACAAACGACAACGCTGGTAAACAAGACAAAAAGAGCCACCTCCTGTTAGGAAAAATCTAAAAATAGTAAAAAAAAAATAGATAAAATTAAATTCTGTCTGTCTGTCTGTCTGTCCCTGGCGACGGATCCAAAACGGTTTGATGTATTTTGTTCATACTTGATATTTAGTTGTTATAGGGGAATACTACAATTTTTTTTTACCGTAGTCCTTCGACTAAGGGTAGTTTTCTGATGAGTATTTTTTTTTAAAAAGGCCAAATTTTTCGAAAATTATTCTTAACGATTTTATTTAAAATGCATATCTAGGATATATTTGACTTGATAAATAGCACTATTTAATTGGTTTCTGAGCAAAAATTCGTTGAAAGATAGTTTACTAATGACTGACTTTTCAAAAACTTGGGATATTTTGCAAATGGATTTAACTATTTGGTCCCAAATGGGTATCTTGGTAGTGTTTGACAAGCCAAATAACTCTCTATACTTGGTTTCGGGTAACAATTCAATAAAGGGTCGTTTACTGATGAGTGATTTTCGTAAATGTGGATTATTTATAAAATAGATATAAAGATTTTTCTTAAATCGTATATTTGTGGAGTGTTAAAACTGAACAGGACAAACAAAGCTGTATGCTTGTATGCGATATTCATACGTATCGGTATATATGTATGTTCCACGTCCCAATATTCGTACGAGCTATCCATAATTTTACAATAATAAAGTAATAAGATTTAGTTTAAATGTACATTCATTTGCGTGTTTGGAGATTGGTAAACTATTATTTTGCAGTGGCCGTTTGTGGTTGAGGGGTTAAATTATGGCACCCAGAGCCTATTATACCTCAAAATAGAGTGTGTTAAGAGACAAGTGGGTTATAATTTGGGGGGCGTGGGGGAGGTGTAGATAGGAACCACAGATGATAGGGGGGAGAGACAAATATTGGGGCAACCTTAAATTTATTTTAATCAACTTATTTATGATAAAAAATTGAAGTATGATTTATGAACATAAAGGGTCTACAAAGGCTCGCATTCATTTTTTGTTTACTACCTTATTTTAGCATCGCATCTTACTATCCGTTCGGGTTGTACGCCTATGTACTAATTACGCTAATGTGTTAAGGATGAGGAAGGCTACATTTAAAGGAATTGCACCCGTATTTGCGTGGAGTGAGATTGGAAAACCACGTATGAAATCATTCATTAGTGTACCCGACCGGGATCAAACACCGATCTCCCTGTCACCGGCAGTCTAGTCTATTGCAAGAGTAGCGCGTTAGACCATACGGCCATTGAAGCTCGTTTGATGATGTTTCTGGTGTTAACGCCGCCAGGAAATTTAATCTTAAGTATAAACGTTGACATTTGGGATATTTATATCTAAATTACATTAGTTTCATTTGATCAGCTGTAATTTTTTTTTGCAGAAATAACAATTTTAAATTTTCCATTTTGGTTTCCAAAACGGAATATTTTCCTACTTACAACTTAGACCACACTACCATCGATGTGGGCAATTCAGTTAGGTGCTAGTATGCTGACTTCTTGTTCCCGGTTTGTCTATAATAATTGTAATATATACTTTTCTTCACGCGATGATATCAACAGTGTGGTTGAATATAGGCCTATGTCATGAGCATAGCGACTTTAGATGATAAACTTTTTAAAGGAAGAGAAACAGTTTTCGTTAAATTACAGAACACACTTGATAAAAATTCAATGAACTGTTGAGGTCATCATGGGAAGAAAATTAAACTTTCGTTTCTAAAGGAGCAATATTTAATTTGGTTTATCCATAAATTGTTTTTATATAAATAGTGCTAAATAAAACTTATCTTCTCTCGCATTTCCATCTAATGGATTATCTAGATAGCCTAGGCTTACTTTAACTTAATATAAGAACACGTAATAGAGAGTATGACAATTAATAATTATCATATTATAAACTAATCCGCCAACAATAGCCTAAAGTTTGGTATAAGAACGCTTTATATGAAAACAATACCACATAAAAACCCTGTATTTAGAAACTGCACAGTAGGAACCTGAAATAAAACACATACATAGGCCTATATAAATGAGATAACAAACTAACTAGTCTCCTCTTGGATTTCATTGTTTTATTTCCTTGGCGCGTGACGGCCAAGAACATTTTTAGACATGGACCTATTCTAAATCTACTAATACACTCAAAACGAATACTCGAAGTTTAAATTAATAAGCTAGGCGGAGACTCACTTCCTGAATTGTCATCACATCAATCTTAGCTCTTGTGTTAAGGTACAGTTAGGATTATGTGATGTTGACATGTGTCAACTCTACTTGTTACTCCCGTGTTCACTAATTTTGGCCGTTGTCTGAGACAACGTTGACGCTGATAACTTTTGAAAAATGAAGTCAAGGGTCGTTTCACAGCAAATACACTAGGGCGTGAAAATTACTTTTTTGTTTCTATATAATTTGTATTAATTCTTCTAAAGTAGTAAGTTCTCTGAACAGTACACTTAGGTCCCTCCATGTTCTTATCGTTACTACGGTCTTACTGATCTAAAATATTTAAATATTAATCATAAAACCCGCTTTGGTGGCCGAATGGTCTAACGCGCTAATCTCGTGTTAGACTAGACTGCCGATAACGGGGAGATCGAGGTTTGAATCTCAGTCGGGTATACTGAGGGTGGTTTTCCCAAATGGTTTTCCACTTATACCTCCATGCTAATGCGGGTACACTTCCTACAAAACTTAATCTTTTAATCCTAAAACCATTAAGTAATTAATGTATGAACGTATAACCCGAACTGGTATAAAACGCGGTGCTAAGAAAATATACACATAAGTAGGATATAAATATTAAAAGTATTTATTATTTTTAATAAATAATGTTTTTGTCTAAAACAAGTCAGGACATTAGTAGATGGAAAAAAATATCTCCTTATGTGGAGATTTTACTGCAAGGAACGGGGAGATCAGGATTCGAATCCCGAGGGTAGCTTTTTCCTAAATCAATTTACCATTATTACTCCATGCAAAAGTGGGTATGTTAATTCTGAAATTCTATTAGCATACTTAATATGCACGCAGCCCAGTTGGGTACAGTCAAATTTTCATAAGAAAGGCCGCTAGAAATATTACTAAATTTATTTTCATATATTCATACAAGTCATGTAATTTACAGACTAATCTTTGATATAGCCTATATATAATCAATACCTATGTAAAAGTACTAGAAATAATAAAATTATATCAATGTTAATGGAAAAAAAGAAAAGTTTGTTATATTTAAAATATTCTTTCTACTAAAATTCTTCTATAGTAATGGGAGAAAAAAAATCGCAACGTAAATATATTTCCCATCTTAAAGAACCGTACGCCACTAATAATAAAAAATAAATAAAAACCTACAACTAGAGTAGGACACATTATTGTGTTGAAAAGTACCACTTCATTTTATTTCCCAACCGGAAGTGAGGTGACAAACTCAAGGATACGGCGAGAACTACCCATTAAGGAGCTTTTATTGTGTAGTGCAAGCTGGGAATGAAGGTAATTGGTCGCCACTGCGTGTTAGAATATAGCGGCCACCCGACCACTTCGCCGCTACATTACCATCTAATGACATTTCATTTTTATTGCGACGGGTCTCTTTATTAATATTTCAACTCGTGGGAATTCAAACACTCGCTAACATTAACTCACGCTTTAAAAAAAGCTTGTTGTTTGGATATTTTAGTTCAGACTATTGAGATAATTATATAGGAATGTTCCAATTAGCTAAAATCAAACTAGCTCACGTTCTTTAAAAAAATACTTTGTTTGGATAACTAAGCTCAGGCTGGGAATTATTAGATAGAAATAGTTCAAATTAACTAATTAACTAGCACCACGTCTTACTACTCGTTCGTGTTATACGCTTATGTATGTCTACTAACTTATACTAATCTGTTTATAGGAAATGTACCCACATTTGCGTGGAGGGTGAGTGGGAAGCCATTTAGGGAAAAAACTCACTACACCCAACTGGGATAAAACCCGAGATCCTCGTCTTCGACAATCTAGTATATTGCAAGAGTGACGACTTAGACCATGAGGCCACTGAAGTGTGTTCCAAATTAATTAAAATCACATAAGCTTATGTCTTAAAAAAATGTTTAAATAATTTAGTACAAGATTTAGTGATAATTAGATGGAATTTGTTCAAATTAGCTAAAAATCACACTAGTTCACATCTAAAAAAATATTGTTTTAGTAGTTTAGTTGAGGATCTACGAAGAATTAGATAGAAATAGATCAAATTAGTTACAAATCACATTATCTCATGTCTTTAAACATGTTGTTTAAATAGTTTCAATCAAGCTTAAAGGATAAGTAGATAAGTTAGTTCAAATGATCTCAAATCACTGACATCAGTAGGCAAGTGGATTGGGATGTGAGATTTATCGTGGTGGGTTTGCCTAGGATTGGGTAGGTTGAGATTTGAATCTCCCGTCGGGTGTTCTGAGGCTGATTTTTTTCTAAGATTGTATTCCACCCTTTAAATTCGACTTTCTATATCCCTAAATACTTAGTGTAATTAAATGTCCATAGACCGGCTGGGTAGTAAAACGTGCATGTTTAGGTATGTATGCTATGTATGCTATGCATGTTATATATGTAGGAATTACTAGTTCTATATCGTAATTTTGGTAGGAAGCCAGTTAAAGGAAGGCATTATTTCTTACCAAAATCCTACTGTAAATGAGTATTTTGGTAAGAAAAAAGACCTTCTATAACTATAGTAACGAGTTCATTCTGGAAGGCCTTTTTTATTCTACCAAAATACTAGGCCTACTATATAGTAAGATCCTGTTACTAAATAAGGCCTTCTAAAACGGAATTCCTACCACAATAATAGGTGGGTAATGTATTTAACATAAATTACAGGATATTTATTAAGAAGTAAAAATAGACGGGATTTGGGTATTTTGTGTCTCAGTTAAATGGGTCCTTCACTTAGGCCTAGAAAGTCACATCTTGGCTATAAGTTTTTTGAATAATATTAATTAAGACCAACAAATATATTTCACATACAATTAAATTAATATATTTAATAAAAAATTAGTTTAAATGTTTACCTTCTCGTAACCCTTGGGGAGAGAGAATTGTGATCGGCAAAAATATCGAATACAATTTTTAAATAGATTTCGATGTTTCATGATTCCCTGATTCCAAAAATTGTTGTTTGCAATACCATCTGTTACTGGGACTAAAGGGGCTAATTTTGATAGGTCTATCTAGGTTTTTCATAAGGTTCATTATAGCTTTTTTAATTATCTATCTTACCTTAAAATTAAGGGTATTTTACTTAAGTGTGAAAAGAGAAAAGAGTGATTTTATCAAAATTAACTCTAAAGATTTTGATTAGATCTCATTTTAGATAGTGTTTAGCACTACTAATAAAATTGCAATTCTTATTTTCCAATGAAAATTACTTTGAGAGTACATTAAATAAGCGGAAATTTTCAATTTTGACTATATCTTCCCCAGCTATTTGAGATATAAAATAATTTATCATTGTAAAGTTATAGCCGGTACTAATCTTCTATTTGATATATATTTTTATAAAACCAAACGTTTCTGTGCTATAATTATATATATATATACTTTTTATGGAGGTTTTTGAAAATTGAAATTTATTGTTATGCTCTTTGGTGGGCAAAGATATTCCTCTTTTCTCAATTTTACTGTGAGAGTGTATTAATTATCTCATTTATGGATTTTGTTTGAGTGTTTCTGTAATGATGTATTTCATTTCCTCTCACAAAACTTGAGTTTTTAGTAAATGTTTCTATTTTAATATAAAATAGAGATAAATTCTGTGCACTGCACCATACCATTTATTTTACATAACAATAACATTTACAGTTTGAGAGCCATGCACTTTTCACTTAAGGTGAGGTTGTTGGGAACCCAAGAAAAGTTAAGTGTTTGCAGTTTGCATTTTTGACTAAAATAAATAAAATATTTCTTCAGTAGAAAAATAGTTTAATTTTCTTTACATGGTGATATCAACATCTCTTGAATATTTATCATAAACATTACGGAATAAGATGACAAACTTTTTAAACTAGGAAAAGCAGTTGTCATTAAATTACAGGACACCCTTGATAGATATTCAACTTACTGTTGACATCACCATGTGAAGACTCTTATTTTTCTACTGAAGAAATATGGTTTTTATTTGGCCAACATTTTTTTTCTCTATAAAATTGCAAAAATACTGCCCTTAACTCCCGTTCCCTACATCACCTCTTTAAAGATTAAATATTTAAAAGCTTGAGTCCAGTTTTAAAAACAGTCGGGTGGTCACTTGAAACCGGTGTCGAAATTCCTTCTCAACATGTGTCAAACATTTTATTCTGATCCCCAGATAGTAAAAAAATGAATAAGATTAAGTAACTCTATACTTTAAAGACGATTTATTTTCAAATCTTAAAGAAAATTTTTAGAGAAGATTAACAAACAGCTTTCAAATAGTAAGTTCTTTCATTTAAACGATCCATAAGAAAACATTAACTATCATAACAGCAATTTTTGATTTAATTTAATTATTTAAAATAAAGTTTAATCTGATAAAGTGAAAACACTTAAAGTAAATAATATTATTGGATTATTGTTTTAACCATGATTTCAACCGACGATGGTGGTCACCACATTTAAGTCGTAAAGTTCGCAAAATACTTTATTGCCTCTCTTGTGGAGATAGAGGTTCGAATCTCGGTGGGGTGCCACGTGTAAGATTTTTCCCATTTTGACTTATAGAAATAGTTTTCCTATCCCTCCTTTACTGGTTAATGTGATTGAATTTCCTACAATCATATCCCAGTGAATAGAAATATTAATAATCATGATTTTAAAACTTATGAACTGAAAAATATATTCACGGAATGATTTTGAACTTCTGTATATTAAGGATAAATTTCAACCTCACTGTGACTAATACAAACATCTCCGAGCATAGGGCCTACGTTCAACACGAGAATTTCATAATTAGAAATATTGTCCAAGTTCCGCAATAAACGTACCTTGATCTTGTTCCACAGTAACTGTACCTTTATTCTGCTTCGCAGTAAGTGTATCTTGTCCTGGTTCCTCAATTAAGTGTATCTTGTCCCGGTTTCTCACTAAGTGTATCTTGTCCTGGTTCCTCACTAAGTGTATTTTGTCCCGGTTCCTCACTAAGTGTATCTTGCCCTGGTTCCTCACTAAGTGTATCTTGTCCCGGTTCCTCACTAAGTGTATCTTGTCCCGGTTCCTCACTAAGTGTATCTTGTCCCGGTTCCTCACTAAGTGTATCTTGTCCTGGTTCCTCACTAAGTATATCTTTTCCTGGTTCCTCACTAAGTGTATCTTGTCCTGGTTCCTCACTAAGTGTATCTTGTCCTGGTTCCTCACTAAGTGTATCTTGTCCTGGTTCCTCACTAAGTGTACCATTTCTTTGAGTATCGAACAATTTAAGCATCTCGATTATCGAATAATTATAATTAAAAACAACTACAGTTTTAAGGGACACATTTTCGATCATAGCTAAGGTTCAAATTATTTTAATATTTATGTTTAGGTTTGTCCTAACACCAATATACAATTAACTATATATTTTGTTGAGGATATATTATGTAAATTTACTTTACTAAGGCCTTGTTAGTTTAGTAAAAGCATACCTATAAAGCCCTTTGTTAGGGCAATGCTCAATTAATCCATTCGTAATAGGCTGTTAGTGAATTATTCACGTGGTTTTGTGTTTTATTTATGACTATGTAGAATGTTGATATCATTTTATGGTAATATTTTGATGAGCACTCGACAACATCATTAAAGCTTTTGTTCTGTGTTATTGTAATGTGGCATTTGATTTTGCAAGACATGTTGATAGCGTTTAGTATTACTAATAAAAAAATGAATCAAGTAAATGATCCAGACGTTATTATACCGAAAGCTACACAGTATTCTCGAAACATATAGCAAAATTAAAACTGAACCAAATTTTAATAAAAATTGGAGTACCGTACTATCGAAATAGTTGTTAGTTTGATTGAAATTAGTTACCTTATTTAACAAAATCACCACATTTATAAATTAGGGTAATTTTAAGAACCTAAACAATCCACAGAGTTGATGCTTAAATCTGACTATAATATTACGAATTTTTAAACAAAAAATCTAAAACTTTAAACAATTCGAACTTCCAATCACTAAAACTGATTGTAATTCCTGATTTTGAAAAGTTAATATAAACCTTTAAAATAATCCGGGTTCCCGACTCCTCTAACTGGCTGTAATACAGATTTTTAAACTGTAATACAAAGCTCTAACTTAATCCATACCTTCAACCATTCAAACTGGTTGTAGTTACAGAGTTTTAAGCTGTAGGCCTAATATAAAGCTCAAATTAATTCGGAATTTAGATCACTAAAACTGGCTGTAGCTACGGATTTTTTAAATTCTGATATAAAGATCGTCTAAATTAATCCAGATTGCATCCCGATCAAACTGGCTGTAGTTCCACATTTTTAAACTGTATAAGCCTCTAAATTAATCGGATTTTAGATCACTCAAACTGGCTGTAATCCTAGCTTTTTAAACTATAAACTTCTAAATTAATCCTGAATGTAGATCACTCAAACTGACTGTAGTTACATATTTGAAAACGATAATAAAACCCTAAATCAATCTGATCTCGCCATCAGTCCTGCTTCCTCAGTTAGACTTTATTTAAACACAAATTCGGACTGTGAGACCAATCCTTTCTGTTTACGATTCCAACTCCCCCGTCCTCCCCCTAGACATCCAATTCAGAACTTGACTCACCTGCCGGTCTTGGTGATGATCATCTCAGTCCCGAGGTCGTGGAACTTGTCCCAGAGCTCCTTGGTCTCCAGATGACAGTCTGTCTGGAGCAACTCCTCGCAGTTGCAACGGACTCTGACCTTGGCGGCTGCCCCCGCCTTTTCGTCCGCGGGGTCCGGCGAGTCCCCATCCCTCTCGTCCCCTTGCTCCGAACCGGACTCGGACGCTACCCCTGGGGACCTAGACTTGTTGCTTTGCCTCGAATGATGGTGGTGGTGGTTGCTGTGGTGAGGGTGGTGATGATGGTGGTGCGGTCTGCCGCTTTGCTGGGGGGAGTTCCCTTCCTCACTGTCGGAACATTCTTCGACATCCACCTCGATATCCTCGTCGTCATCCGGTACGGACATGTCCTCGTCGCAGTCTAGCCTACGGACTCGGAGCCTGTTGCCCGTCGCGTTGACGACCGCTTCCTCCGGGTCGTCGACGCGGGGATTTGACTGCTGTCGGCGACCCGCCGCTTGGGACAGCCTCTCTGGAACCAGGAGAGGTACATTTTGTAAAGCGAGATACACTCCTCATTGTCGCTTGAACAAGGGCAAAGCCGTAGCCAGCCAATAATTCTAGGGGGAGGGGGTTGGTGGCCCCATTTCTTAAATGCCGGAGGTTAAAAAACATTCCAAATGTTCTAGAAGCTATCTGTTTTTTTATGGCAACATAACACTATAAATGCTGAAGTAAAGGAAAAATTCAAAATACAAAACACATCTAGAAGCTCTCTGAAGTGCTTTTTATGGTAACACAACCCCTTAACTGTTGAAGGAAAGGAAAAATTATAAATATTAAACACTTCTAGAAGCTCTCTGAAGTGCTTTTTATGTGGTAACACAACACCCTAATTTGTATTCGTACCCTAATTTTGATAGGGTTTGAACCATAAATAAAGCCATACATATTTTGTTCATAAGATTTGGGGGGGGGGGGGGTGAACCCCCAAACCTCCGACTACGGCTTTGAACAAGGGAGGCTACAGTACATTCTATATAGCGAGGCACACTCCCCTGTTGAATTCAGGGTAGCAGACGTAGCTTTAACAAGGGTAGGTAGGCTACATTCTGTAGAGCGAGGCACCCCACCTTCACATTTTGATCTCAGGGTAGCAGGAGTCACTTGGACAAGAGGAGGTATATTCTACATTCCACTATCTGAACGAGTCATTGAAGCAACACTGCCATTCAATACTCCCCTATACTCTCTTTCCAAACAATTCGTTTCATCTTTGACTTCAAACGAAAGCATTGTCAAATTTCTCATTAAATGGTCTTACACTTTCAATTTGAACAATTTTCGTCCTTAGCGTCCGAGTCAGCTGTAGCTTAGTATTCAAAGTGTACATGTCTTGGATATACTTGTTCAAACAGTGTGTATTGTAAATGTTCGAGTGAGCAACTTAATTTATATTATTATTATTATTATTAGCACCGCGTCTTACTACCCGTTCGGGTTATACGCACTTACGCTAATGTGTAATGGTAGGGTGATTGTGGGATGAAATGGAGGACCTACAGTTTAACGTGGAATCCGAACCACGGTGGAGGCCTGGCATTCCTCACATTCACAAGTTGTGATTAATACACGTCTTGTCAGAGGTGAAGGAAGGGTTTGGTAATCAGATAAATCTGTGCCGGGACCGAGGATTGAACCCCGTACCCTCAGCACAGAAGTCTGACACCTTACCCCTAGACCACCAGGTCACCCTTAATTTATAAATTGTGTACATGGTGTGGCAGATTTCAATTCTCATTCGCATCACCTGTGGCTCTATTGAAAAATATGTCTCCCACCAATGCCTCAGCCACTGAAAAGGTTAATAATAAGAACGAATACCATCAATAAAATAGATGGAACCTATAATAATTACACCTTATCAAGAAACGCTAATAGTTTTTTTCTCCAGGTGAAAAATAAATAATACAAAGAGATAAAACCAAAAGAAAACCGACTGACTTCAACCCATGTGAACAAACATTTATGTCCATCAACAAGAATTACGACAACTATGGAGAGTAGTTGTAAATAGTTTGACTCACAGGTGTGATGTGAAAGCGCTACTGTACTACAAGAGATGGTGTTGGGTTTAGTTAAAGGGATTGGGGGAGGAGGGGGACGACATGGTGATTATTGGAATGAAGGTAGCGACTAAATAGCTACTACTGTTTGTAGACCTAAGCTGGCTACAAGGTCATTGTTTTAGAGCCAAGCGCTGACACCTGCCCTACTTGACTACCTACCTATTTCTGTCTTGGCTTTTCAGTCGTCTTGTTTTATATACGAACTGTTGATTCTTACCCTCTCTTTCTTTCTCTCCGTCCTTATCTTTCTCATTAGCTTTTTTTTTAAAAAAAAAAAAAGAATAAGTGACTCTTTGACGGGTTTCTTGAGTCTGACATGCCCAGAAGCTAAACGTTCATGGTGGCTATCTGTGTGTACCAACAATTTGGAGAAACTATTATTTGTATTATTATTATTATTTTTACAGTTGACACGTGCTTAAATAACGTACAAAATAATTTAGTCACAGTTTTTGTTGTATGTTTTTTAGCACTTTATCTCACTACCCTTTCGGGCTATAAACATATGTACGGGTGACCTGGTGGTCTAGGGGTAAGGTGTCGGACTTCTGAGCTGGCGTCCGGGGTTCAATCCTCGGTCCCGGCACAGATTTATCTGATTTCCAAACCCTCCCTTCACCTCTGACAAGACGTGTATTAATCACAACTTGTGAATGTGAGGAATGCCAGGTTCGGATTCCACGTTTAAACTGTAGGTCCTCCATTTCACCTCACAATCACCCTACCATTACACATTAGCGTAAGTGCGTATAACCCGAACGGGTAGTAAGACGCGGTGCTAATAATAATAATAATAATAATAATAATAATAACATATGTACGAACTACGCTAATGGGTTTAGGGATTAAGGAGGCTATATTAATAAGAAGTTTACCCGTATTAGCGTGGAGAGAGAGTGGAATACCATTTTGGAGAAACCACCCTCAGTAGACCCTACACCCCACCTAAATTTAAACCTTGATCTTCCCGTCATCGGTAGTCTAGTCTACTGCTAGAGCAGCGCGTTAGACCACGCGGCCACCGAAGCGGGTCATATGAATTAATTACTTTAATGTGTTAGGAATGAGGAAGGTTTTGAGGTTGGAGGAAGTGTACACGTATCTGCGTGGGGGGAGGGGGGGAGAGTGTAAAACAGTTTAGGAAGAACCATCCTTAGTAGACCAAACCGGGATTAGAACACAGATCTCCATCAGTCTACGGCGGGAGGGACGCCTTAGAATCTTAGATCATTCAGCCTACGATGCGGGCTACTCACAGTTGTATGTAAGATAGCTTTGTTCAGTTGGTAATGTGTCTGCTATCTGATCTAAGTATCCCTGGTTTGATTCTTTGCTTGACAGAAAGATTTATCATTGTTTAAATTGGGACCCATCCTTTTACAGTGATGAATTAACTGCCTATAGGGTAAGGATGGCAAAACTATGACACGTGAACATGATTAGGGTGACACGCTGAGCTAAATAAAATAAACATCAAATAAAACTTTTCTTGACGTGGTATAATTTTTTGAAGTCGATAATAATAATATAATATAATAATATTTTGACAGCCATATCAATAAATGTCATGTCTCGATGTACATTATTAAGTCAACGGTTACAAATCGTCTTGGATGTACCTAAGTACATCTTGTGTGCTGTTGAAGACTGCAAGTTATAAACCAAACATAAATATCTTGGATAGGAAAATACCGGTATATGTTTTAAACTAATATGGAAAAGAGTATGTATTTTTTTGATTTTAACATATACATCAGTAGATTGTCTTTTTTTCACTAATGGTGTTGCTTTTAATGTCTTTGATTAAAGGTAATTGAAATTAATATTGTCTAGGATACTTTGACCATTTAATTAATTTTCCTTATTTAAAGTTTAGGCATTACTAATATATTTACAATTTTAACTGAAAAATTCATTACATTTCATAATGTTCAACCATTTTTTATTTCTAAATTTTCATTATAAAACTAAAAAACAGGTGGCACACTGGTTGGAAAATTTCGCCATCCCTGACCTAGGGTATTGGTTGTTTTGTATTTTATAGAATTAAGTTCATTTACAAGCCGTGCTATAATTAGTTGCTTCAGAAAGTGCACTCTATTACACCACAACTTTCGTAGGGAAGGCCGTATCTGACAGCTAGAAAAGCTATTAGATTTTCTTTCACGTCAAGTCCTGTGATGTTCATACGTCAAGTCCTGTGATGTTCATTCGTCAAGTCCTATGATGTTCATACGTCAAGTCCTGTGATGTTCATACGTCAAGTCCTATGATGTTCATACGTCAAGTCCTGTGATGCTCATACGTCAAGTCCTGTGATGTTCATACGTCAAGTCCTGTGATGTTCATTCTTCAAGTCCTATGATGTTCATACGTCAAGTCCTGTGATGTTCAACGGTCACTTTTACACGCTTCAGAAGTCGCGTGGTCTAACGCGCTAATCTCGCAGTAGACTAGACTGCCGATGACGGGGAAATCGAGGTCAAAATGTCGGACAGGTGTACTGAGGGTGATTTACCTACATGGTTTTCCACTCTTCATAAGCGCAAATGTGGGTACACTTCCTATAAATATAACTTTCTTAATACTTAAAACCAATAGCGTAATTCATATAAAGGCTTATAATCCAAATGGGTAGTAAGACGCGGTGCTAAAAAAAACTGTCACTTTTGATAGATAATACCAATCTCCCTATGAAATAATATTAATTTAAGTAACAGTTTATTAATGTCGGCCTTTAAAAATATGTTTGTAATTTATAAAAGTTTATTTCTACCACCCTGGTTAAGAATATAACATTGTTTATCATCTTATAATTTCCTGAAAATTGAAAAATGACACCTGGACACGGGAATCGAACCCGGGACCTTTGGCTTAGTACGTCAATGCTCTAACCACTGAGCTATCCAGGAATCGTCTTTTTCCCCAGGTAATTCTTTACTCGGGTAATTCTTTATCGGTATTCTTTACTCGTATTTTAAGGCAGAGTCTATGATGGACGGGCTGAAATCGTCGGCTACAAATGTGTGATTATATTAATATCATGAGCTATCTATCAGATAACGCAGCCACCTTCGACTCGGTAGTTGGGTTATTGCTGCCACTTGTACAATTATTATAATTGTAAGGGATTGCCTATTTAAGAATCAAATAGCCAAAGTTATTATGTATAATAGCCAAGCTATTTGAATCTTATAATTTGGTGGGCTCTGGTTTAATGCCATGTGAGCCAAAATAACTTTAGTATCGGTGTAGAGGCTTGTAAGTATTTTTGTCATATTGGTTAGATTATTGGTATTTCACTAAGTTGTGGATGTAGTGCATGCTAGAAATGGTTCGTGTCTTTGTAGTTTTTATAGAAAACAATTTTTTTGGTCAAATAAATTATTATTTCGGTAGAATCATTAGTTTAATTTTCTACGCATGGTAATATCAACAGTTGGTGAAAATTTGTCATGAGCATAGCAGCATTTAATGAGAAACTTTTTAAATGAAGAGAAAAAGTTGTCATTAAATTCCAGGACACCTTTTGACAGATATTCAACAAATGTTGAGTTCACTATGAAAAAAAAACTAAATTCTGTTTCAACTGAAGAAATATTTAATTTATTTTGTGTAAAAAAGGTTGTTATAAGAGATGCAAAAAACACTTGCTTTATCTCGCGTTCCCCTTTGTACATATTAAAAAAAAAAATCACTGTTGAGCACCCAGGCAAAATATCAAGCTCATTTAGTCTTGATTGTTATTATTATTATTATTATTATTATTATTATTAGTAGTAGTAGTAGTAGTAGTAGTAGTAGTATTAGCACCGCGTCTTACTACCCGTTCGGGTTATACGAACTTACGCTAATGTGCAATGGTAGGGAGATTGTGAGATGAAATGGAGGAAACTAGAGTTTAACGTGGAATCCGAACCACGGTGGAGGCCTGGCATTCCTCACATACACAAGCTGTGATTAATACACATCTTGTCAGAGGTGAAGGAAGGGTTCGGCGATCAGATAAATCTGTGCCGGGACCTAGGATTGAACCCCTGACACTCAGCACAGAAGTCTGACACCTTACCCCCTAGACCACCAGGTCACCTGGTCTTGATTGTTTATTTCGGAACGGTCGGGATTTGAATCCTGGCTCGGTATACTGGTGTTTTTTTTTCTTCTGAATGTTCTTTCTCTCCACATGAATGCGGTACGCTATGCACAAAATTCTATCTTCTACCATCTCTTCCCCCTTAATGTAGGCCTACTGTACTTACGCGAATAATCCAGATGGTACTAAGAAGCGATGAAACAAAACAAAAAAGTTTAGGAACTTTTTGAGCAAAATAGTTTTGTTTATTCAACTTCAAGACAAGACCAAACATTTTGTTTAGTCCAATTGAACACTGTAATAAGATGCGTTACGAAAGGGAAGGAGGGGGGAAAGAGGGAGGGGGGTTTACCCCCCTACCCGATAGTAGTGCAGACCTAATAAAGACATCGCAACAGCTGCAAAGAAAGTTCTCTACTCAGTAATTAATTAGTAACAATATGTTACAGTGTCGAGTTATGGCCGAGATAATTAAATTAGCTACACACAGTGTAAACAACATGTTCTACGATTAAAGGACCTAACCTTCTTGAGGTGTTTAATTTTTCGCCAGTTTGTAACCAAATTTATTGAGTGTTGGTAATTAATATCGTATTTAATCATGTGTAATGGGATCAGTGCGTATTCAACGTTTTAAGTGGTGGTAGTAAAAAAAACCCACAATTTAACACAAGTATATCTTCACTTCCTTTTGCAACGTAGAAAGAAGTCGATAACCTTTATGTTAAACCAGAGATTTTCAACCTTTTTCAATTAACGGCATACTGAACAATATGCTAACATTTTACAAGGCACACAATCAGTTTTTTGTGGAGAAAATTTATCTTTAGAAAAACTAGTATTAAATTTGTGTATAAAAGTTCAATAGCTTCTTTTTGATCTTCCCCCAAACTCCCACGGCACACCTTGTGACCCTTAGTGACATATCTGCTGACCTTTAGTGGCACATTTGATGACCCTTCACGGCACAACTTCTGACCCTTCGCGGCACCCAGGTTGAAAAACGATTAAGCTCAACGTATCAATAATAAAATACTGGCGTTCAGCCAGGACAGATAGAAAATCACTTTTGTCTCTTCACTTAAAAAGTCCTGACTAAATTCCTCAATGTCCATGAACAATATTCAAGAACTATTGAGATAACTACATGTAGAAAAATTAAGCTAAACGTACTTATCTACTGAAGAAATATTTTCTTTATTATTGGCCAAATTATTTTATTTTGTTTGTTATAAAAGCTGTAAAAATACGTAATGCCCCTTAACTCACGTTCACTCCCATTCCACCTTAACGTCGGGATGTAAGGAATGCGAGTTAAGGGCACTGTTTTTGCAGTTTCTATAGCAACACTTTTTTTTTATCAAAATAAATAAAATAATTCTCCAATGCAAACATAGAGTTTAATTTTCTACACATGGTAATCTCAACCGTTCTTGAATATCTGTCATAAGCATAGCGGCATTAGATGAGAAACTTTTTAAAGAAGAGAAAAAGTTGTCATTAAATTCCAGAAAACCCTTGACAGATATTCAAGAACTTTTGATTTCACCAAGTGAAGAAAATTAGATTCTACGTTTTTATTGGAGCAATATTTGATTTGTTTTGGCCAAAAAATGCTTAAATAAAAAAACTGCAACTACTGGTTTAATATTCTCGAATAAATCAAGCATCTTTCTTTTTATCATTAATTAAAATTTAGAAAAGGTGAGAATGTCCTTGGTTATTTTTAAACTTGTATCTGTATCGATGGACTAGATGGACTATGGTGGGGAAGTTGAGGTTCGAATCTTTGTCGCGTTCATTGAGTGGAGTTTCTCCACAGGGGATATTCCTATGTACAGTAGCCCCATGGCTTCTTTGGTACTGACTGACAGTTCAGAGCTGACTTCTGACAGTCAACATTTAGGTATATACCTAAATTTTGACTGTCAGAAGTGACATCTGCTAAACACATGTTTTTTGCAGATCATATGGTTCGGCGTAGGGATACATAATTTGGTCTGGTAGCTTTTCAAAGCCGTCAGCTGTCAGCTGTGAGCTGTCACTCAGCACCAAAGAAGCCATGGGGCTACTGTATCTCTACATTTATGTGGGTGAATTTCGTCTAAATTATCCTCCCCGCAACTGTCTTCTAGATTAAAACCATTAAAAAAATCTTGTTGTTAAATAGCTTTCTTCTGTGAATCTGTCCTGAGACAGGTAGGTATCACTTCTTCTTTCCTCATTCTATCAATCCTGCCATGTCCATAACATAAATAATATTATTGCTCCTACTGTGTTTAAAACAACAATAATCACTTCTTGAATAGTTAGGGAAATATGAATTTCCAACACTTTAAACTCGAGATTTTGACGGAAGTCGATGTTTTGTGACTCCCTAAACCCGAAAAAGTGTTTGTTTTTTAAATGCCGTCTGTCTGTCTGTCTGCCTGTTTGTTACTGGGACAAGAGCCGAAACCATTTTAGCGGTTAGGTTAAAACCTGGTATCTGGGGTTATCATAAGATGTGTAAGAGGTTTATTTGGAACTAAATATCAAACCCTAAAATTAAAGGTAGTTTACTTAAAGGTGAAAAGAGAAATAGTGGATTTTCTCAAAACCAGCTCAAACGGTTTTAGCTATATTTTGTATCAAGGCACTTTTTACCGATGCAAACAAAATAGCAACGCTCATTTTCCCATAAAAATGATTCTAAGATAGGGCCTACTTTAAATTAGCGGAAATTTCCAATTTTGATCGTACCACCATAAATCTTAGAGATTAGAAATATTTAGTTGAAAGTGTGTTGAGCTATTAAAAATAAGCAAAACTTTTATTTGAAATATATTATATAAAACCAATATTTCTAGGCATTTGCAAATATATATATTTTAAATTAAGGACTAGGAAATTGGTAATTATGCTATTATATGAACCGAGATATTATTTTTTCCTCAATGTGTTTGTAACAGTGTATATTATTTGATTTTTTACTCTGGTGGAATGTTTCTGCAACCATTTATATTATTTATTTTCACATATCTTAGTAGTTATGAGTAAATATATCTATTTTTAGGAAAACGAGGGAGAAAGTTTGCGCGGTAAACCATACCATTTATTTTAAATAAACAACTTAGATAAGCTTACCAACTTTTTGTTAAAATTGATCTAAGATTATAAAAGGGCTTCGCTTACTCAAGACTTTAGTTCCTTTTCTGAATTTTCAAAAACAATTATTTTAGCACCAGTTCCGGTTACAGGTTACTCTTATTTACTAATTTTGATAATAGTTTTAGTGATTAGGACTGTTATATTTATAGAAAGTGTACCAATATTTGTGTGGAGGGAGTGTTTAGAACCATTTTGGAAAAACCACCCTCAGTACACCCTATCAAGATTCAAACCTTGATCTCTTCGTCATCGTCAGTCTAGTCCACTGTGAAAGTAACGCCTTAGACCATGGGGCCATCGACGTGTGTCGCAAGACTATCAATATCGCTAATAGCGTATCCATCAACTGTTTGCATGAACACAAAAATTAGGAAATAATTTATTTATTTAATAAATATCTTCAACATTTTGTACAGTAAAAAAATATATAAATATATGTGTTTACTATTAAACTAACCATCTATTTGTGCCATTTCGTAGAGACCAAAGATTTTTATAAATTATGTAGGGTCACCAAATTTGTATCTGAATCTAATTGGGTCGTACACCAATAGAGTTTGAGAATTGATGCTTTAATCAAATTTATCAGAAAATCATTATTTAGAGTAAGTTATATTTACCTGAATTTGAACCAAAACCTTTTGAATGATAGGTCTATAGGTCTAGAGAGCACATTCATGTAATCAAGAAACTAGCTCCTCGGTATATGTAAGTTTGTCATGGATATTCCAACCGCGATATTGGAATTTATACCTCCTCTATTCAGCGCAGAAATTCCATCAAGTCGGTCTTAACAACTACCCTTACCACCCCCTTCACCTAACTCCCCTACCCCTTCCAATTTCATCACGACTAGAAACAACTTGTTAAACCTATCACCTGACTTGCAAAATCCCGTCATTTCGAAGTAAACCGGAGAGTCCAAGGGGTTTTGCATATTCCGACGACGTGCAAGGAGTAAGGAAGGCTTTGCGTCATCTCTTCAATTCATCGCAAGGAAAGCTCGGTATTCATCAAGACCCCTACCCCTACCACCCCCACCTCTATCTCTTTCTACCCTCAACAGCAGAGTAAACTCTCCTACAGCATCCTTCAGTCAGCTCTGTCATTCCTCTTCAAGACAGGGTGGGATTTTCGCCCAACTCCTCAACGGTGACATGGGTGTAAATCCGACCAGACTCTAGATGTTGATTAGTGCCGTTACGGTGGAATTGCTTACCAGATTCGGGAAAGTCTGCCGCTCTAAGTTGATATCTCAAATATGTTCAAGTAAAAACACGTTATGTCCTAAAACAATTTTGGAGTGGCCATCTCGTAAAATAGGTTGCCACATTGTTTAACTCGAATTATTGGATTTAAAAATATATCAAGAGATATTATTCAGAAAGTAAAATTCAAATTTTATCCAAATATTGTGTTATATTCAGAGTGGTGGTGCTTTATTACCTTTTTCAGGGTGGCTACAAAACATATTTTACAAAATTCCCTGACTTTTCAGGTTTTCCAGGCAACATTTTTCAATTTTCCCCGACTACTTTATTCCAGTTTTAATGGTGGATGATGACTTGTTTTATTTATTATTGATCACATATTAAAAAAGTTTGTATCTACTAAACATAAATAGTTTTATCAGTTATTTTAAAAATTAAAATGTTATTTTATTTAGGTATTATTAACTTTTGTTGTAGTGTTTAGTTGAGAAATTAATAGGATTTTTAGATATATTTTTTAATTCCCTGACTTTTCCTTATTTTTAGTAAATTCCCTGACATTTTCCTGTTTTCCCTGTCATTCAAAAATTCCCTAACATTTCCCTGTTTTCCCTGTCATTCAAAAATTCACTGACTTTTCCAGGTTTTCCCTGTTTTCCCTGTCTGTAGCCACCATGCTTTTTTTACTATAAACTTTATTTAGTGAGCAATTTATTTGCAAACAATCATATTTAAACGTCTTATGCCAATAATTAGTCATCAGAATGTTAGTTATAAATAGCGGTGGTATGAGTAAATTAGGCCAATTGTATGGCAAATATATATTCTAATTTGTATTCACAGTGAAATGTAAGATATTTAATTTAAAATTAAATGGTAAAACCTGTATCTACAAATATGAATCAATAGGGAGTGGTATTGTTTTATTTTGACGAAACAGGTGTGAGGTTTTAACTGAAAAAAATATATATTCGGAATAAATTAGACCAATGTATACGCAAATGTGCTGAACCATATACTGTGCTTGATTGTTTGATATGGAACATGTTTTGAGGCTGCCATTGTGGTTAACACTTTTTTTGTTACCTCCTCTATTATATAAAATTGTGTACCCTTAGGCCAATATTTACCTTATCATGATTGCAAAAATGGCGAACACATTGAGTGGGAAACAATTATGAACAAGGAAAGTAACACAAATATAACACTTTTGTTTGAGATTGTAAAAGCAGTAATTATAGGCCTAGTCGTTTAAGAAACACAAACTAGCCACTAAGTATTGTTAGATTTACTTCTTTAAGTATGTCGACGGTATGAATTTGGTCACCTACAGCGGGAAACTAGTTGTGACATTGTGTGAACACTTTGATTCAATGCTTACTCATATTATTAATATTATTATTAGCACCGCGTCTTACTACCCGTTCGGGTTATACGCACTTACGCTAATGTATAATGGTAGAGTTATTGTGAGATGAAATGGAGGACCTACAGTTTAACGTGGAATCCGAGCCACGGTGGAGGCCTGGAATTCCTCACATTCACAAGTTGTGATTAATACACGTCTTGTCAGAGGTGAAGGAAGGGTTTGGCAATCAGATATATCTGTGCCGGGACCAAGGATTGAACCCCGGACCCTCAGCACAGAAGTCTGACACCTTACCCCTAGACCACCAGGTCACCCCTTACTCATATTGATTAGAGAAGGAATTATCTAAATATTGTCTTTCCAAGGTAAAAATTAGGAATTAAGTATTGGGTCATTTTGTAGAGTATCAAAAATAGTTGTTTTAAATGTTTATGGGTGATAGTTATTTTAGTACTATTTAAGGTGGGATGGAAGGGGACGCGAGAAAAGGCCACTGTCTACAATTTTTTATGGCAAAACTTTTTTTTTGATAAAATAAAATAAAATATTACTTCAGTACAAACAGAGTTTAATTTTCTTCACTTTTTTATGTCAACAGTTCCTGAATATCCATCATGAGCATGGTGGCATTATCTAACAAATTTTTTAAATGAAGAGGAAAAGTTTTCAATAAATTCCAGGGACACCTTTAAAAGATATTCAAGAAATGTTGATATTAACCATGTTAAAAAAATTAAATCCTATGTTTCTAATGGAGCAATATTTTATTTATTTTGGCCAAAAGAATGTTTTGCCATAAAACTGTAAAAAAAAAACGCTTTTTCTCGTATACTCTTCCATCCCACCTTAAGTTTTAGTCACAAATATATGATATATTTTTAATTTATTCACTACTCTGCATTTATTTTTTTAAGCCTATATCTACTATAATTTAATAATTTTCCTATGACCTCCGATTAGACACAAGATCGCTAATTTATCAATTTTCAAAAAGGCATGCACCTATTTCCACAAATATATCTTTGACCTTAGAAAAGGATATAACCATTGTTTTAAATTTGCGCACACGAGTGAACTAGGCCTACATATTTATATTATAGACGGGACTCAAACCCTAGTGTTGATATGTCTAGTATAGGCCTATATGGTTTATTATTACAAATTACTTAAACTTTTTATTTTTGTTTCAAATAAATCTATAGTTATACAAATAGTACGGTTCAATAATATTTTAATGCACCTCTACACTTTCTAAGGTTTCAAATTAGTTGATGTGTTTATAACTTGATTTTGCACATCCATTAGTTTGCGAATAACAGCTAAAATATTCCCTAATCAGAATATATACGTAACCATCTTTAATTTCTTAAACAGACTATAATATAAACAAATATGTTTACCATTACAAAATAGTGCTGCAGAGCCAAAAACATGAAACATTAGTATCGACATCTTATCCCTTAAATTGAATAATACTCGTACTTATAACGTGCGATAGCAGATAATTTTCACTATTTCTTATAATATGTTTATATGCAAATATTTTTTATTTTTTTTAGCACCACGTCTTACTACCCATTTGGGTTATACGCTTATGTAATAATCACGCTAATTTTTTTTAGGGTTTTAGAAGGTTTTATTTAAAAGAAGTGTACCCACATTAGCTTGTGGGAAGAGTGGAAGACCATTTTGGAATTCACCCTCGGTACACCCGACCGAGATTCGAACATTGATCTCCCCGTCATCGGCATTCTAGCCTACTGCTAGAGTAGCGCCTTAAACTATGTGGCCACAGAAGCGGGTTTAACATGTATAGTAAGATTATCAAAAATTGACTAAGCCTAATTGTTTGTAAAATTCTTATCTACAATAAAATGTTCATGAAATGCAAACAAAATGTTAAATTTAAACAAAATACAGAGTATCTACTTTACTAAGAAAATATTTGGTCTCTGTAATGTCTTCTTTTATTTTAAGGACTGGAATGTTTTATCTCTGTGTAATATTATAAATAGTAATATGACACTGAATGTCGACCTTGGTAGTCTTTAGGTAAAGTTCCGCCTCAGAACCCAAAGTTCGTGGGTTCAAATCCAGCTGAGGTCGATGGATTTTCCTTGAACGATACAATTCCATAGCAAAACTTCCATCGTTGGTCCCATGTCGATTGTGGCATTTATAAGAACCCTGGAAGGAGTGTGAACCTATCTATTCCGGGAAAAAAAATTGCAGGACTTTTCGCTCTCGCTTATAGAAATTCAGTGTGGAGGGCTACTGGGAATCATCACACTTCCTAAAATCCCCTAGGACATTACGAATTAAATAGCCAAAGCTATTATTTGTGCTTTTATAGAGGAGTACTCCATCTAGATATCATATTCTGACTCTGCCTTAAAATATGAGTGAAGAATGACCCTGGGCAGGGATGAATCCTAGATAGCTCAGTGTTTAGAGCATTGGCGTACTAAACCGAAGGTCCCGGGTTCGATTCCCATGTCCATGTGTCCCCAAGGACATGTTTTCTACCAGATGGTGCAGGCAGCACTAACCAGCCGAAGGAGTGAGGGCATGCCTTGCAACCTTCGAGTTTTTTACTTAAGAATACTATAAATAGTACCATTGGCTAAGTTTATTATAGTACAAATGTGCTTTTAAGTTTTTTTAATAAGTTCTACATTCATTTTTAACTCAAGTGTTTAAAGGGAGTTCACCCTCTGAAGCGTGCCTTTAAATAGTTTATTTTAAAACATTTCCCGCACCTGAGTAGCCAAGGTCTGGATCTTCTAATTATTATATAATTCCAAATACTAAGTTTCCTGTCCGATGAAGCCACATCTAAAGTATTTAGCTGAGATTCACGCCTGAGATTTTCGAGAATTTAACAATCTTGCCTCTGCCCCTTCTAACAAAAAAAAATAAATAGATCTTAAGGTTATTATTTTTAGGTTCAGAAAGCTAGTAGGGATATTAAGAAGTTTATATTACTGTTATGAACTCCAAATCCAAAATACCATAATCTCACAAAGGAAGAAGGCAACTATCTTAACCCTACTTTGATTTGAGCCAGAGCTAATTAGGGTGGTTGGTGAGCGTCTGTAAATCAACGTCTTAAGGTGTGATGAAAGTGGACGAGAGAATAGGCCAGTGTTTTCTTTGCAGTTTTTATGGATAAAATAAATAGAATATTTCTCCAGTACAAACATAAAGATTTTTTTTTCACATGTTGATATCAACAGTTGTTGAATATCAATCATGAGCATAGCTGCGTTAGATGAGAAACTTTTCAAATAAAAATAAAAAGTTGTCATTAAATTCCAGGACACCCTAGACAGATATTTAACAATTTATATCAACATGTGAAGAAAATTAAACTGTATATTTCTACTAAGACAATATTTTATTTGTTTAGGCCAAAAAAAAACTGCTTCAAGGGAGTTTTTGGTTTTCAAGAGGGCGATGGATTGTAAGGTGATAGGAGGGCATTTTTTTATGGATATTACATCAGTAATTTTGTGTTAGTAATAATAGGTAACAAAATATATTTTTTAAAGGGTTTTTAATTTATTTTACTATACACAGTTAGCCTATGTCACATAATTTTGATATTAGGCCTAGTACGTTAAATTATTCGTGTTTATAAACATTTAATTCAAGTTGTGTTCTAAGGTGTGTTTTATTCATAAGAATTTTAAGCTATGCCACGAAAAAAGTAATAATTATTTAGTTTGAAATAATTAAATATGGATATACAATGTAACATGGATTTTTTGCTTCCTTCCTCCTTCCTCATCCTACCCCATTAGAGTAATTATCATATAGGTTATACGTATAACCTGAACAGGTAGTAAAATGCAATACAAACAAACAAAAAACAAAAAAAAAAACCATGATGAATTTAAAGTTACTATCACAGATTTCAGCATGCTAATTACATTTAACTTCATATGATGTAGAAGGGTGGGGGAGGTGGGGTAGGAGGCAGTATCCATCATTCAATTCTCAAAAGTATGCGCTAGGCTAGAAAAGGTCGGGAATCCCTGGTCTAAGGTATCACTATCTGCCGAGGACAGGGAATCCCGGTTTGGTAGACTATAGGCCTACTGAGGGTGTTTTTCCCTAACTGGTTTTACACTCTCCCTCCACGCAAATGCAAGTAAGCTACACATCCTTTAATTAAATCTTCCTGACCCCTTGCTCAATGGTCTAATTACTTAGGTCTACAAATGCGTATAACCTTAACACGTAATAAGACGCAATGCTTGAAACATAATAAAAAAAATTTAACGAAGCATTTTGGAATATAATTTTTTGTTACACTAGATTTTTTTTTTGTATCGGTATAGTTTTATTATGGTCCCACTATAATCTGATATTTTACGCCTGAGCTAACATTTGTAAATCTTAAATTGTAAATAAAATATCGATTGAATTAAGAAAAATAGGTTAAGTATTAGGTAATTCATTGGATTCAGATAAATTAAGGTTCTGCTCAATTAATTCCTCTTAGTTCAAGGCTTTGGGCACTTTATAGCGCTCATTAAGAGCCTAATGTTTTATTTGTTTAATTAAATCTAAAAACCAATATTTAAAAATCATACCTATATTAACTTCCTCTTTTATTAATGTGAGAAAACGAATAAAGTTAAAAACCAAGAGATTTATAAATAACTTAAGTTATTGCCATTGTCTGAAGTGCTACATGCATAAACTACGATTAAATAGAAAGTAAAAACTAGTTATTAAAATTTCTAGGCTCGCCATTTCTTTTTAAAACAACATGTTGTGCAGTAAAGTAGACCCTATGTCATTAGTTTCAATATCATGTTTTCTTGATTACAAACTCGGCTGAAATACAATAGAACTTCAACTTTATATAACTTTTTTTTTTCGTGAAGGGAAAAATAGTAACTTATATATTGTGAAATTCTTGAAGAAAGGACGTTTTGTAAAGTACTAATTTATTTTTCTCGATCAACTTCGATCATATTTTACAATATTAAGGTAATTACTTTGTTTTTGTTTATTTAGTGTAAAATATTTCTTTTCGCTTTTATTTTGATTAATTCAACTTTGGTAAAAAAATTTTTTTAAATAAGCACCTATTAAATGAGTAGATTTTAAAAATTTGTTTTTTTTAGCATGAGTAAATAGGCATAGTGTGTATATATTTGATGTATAGAAAAAGACACAAAATTTGTAAATCTTTATTTGTTAAAAACACATTAGTCTAAATGTTGTCTAAGAAAATACATTGTAAAACCTTATTTTAGTCTAGTTACGTAGACTAAAACGAAACTATGGTCAAGATGTAATAGTTTTTTTATAAACATAACTTCATTAAAAAAATCCCATTTGTCATTTGATTTCTTAAAAGTTGGAAGCCCTTAGTTATTTAAAATATAAGTTACACGTCGAATTTAAATACCACAAATAACGAACTGACTTGATATTATCGCTAAAATCACTTAAGTTTAAAGTATTATGCCTATTTTTTTTACTCTGTTGAATGTGCTCTTGACTAACTTCTATACTAAGTGAATAAGTTCATTTTCTCATTTTATAGTTATAGACATATTAAAATTTATACTATCTACTAAGTAAAAAGGACATTTTTTCAGATAGGGACCTACAGTCTTTAATGGAACATGAACAAGAATAAATATTACAAAAATACAACTACAATTTTAAGAATAAATTGAGTTGTAATATTATTAAACACTATATAATTTTAGGTATTCTTTTAACAGTTTTTATAGACATATTTTAATTCCAATAATGGTTTAAATTACAATATGAGAAATAGTCTTCTAATCCTAAAATTTAATAGCCTATTATTTAAAAACAATCAACAAAAACGCTTGACAAAAAACAACAAAAACACTCAAATAAGTTAGGTAAGCAGTGCCTTAAAAATTTCAATTTATAACTATCACGCCTTTAATAAAACGTTATATTATAAGATATATTTATTTGCAAATAAACCCGTTACTATGGTCACAGATTCTCCTATTTCTGCAGTGTGCAAATTAAACTGACATAGATTAACTTATATAAAGATGGTGGTTACAGACCGATTTAAAAAAAGATTTATTTCGACAGCCTATATAAAACTACTAGAACAATTATCATATTACATTTATTTATACGTCAAGCTGTGTGTTCTGAAGCTTTCACATTTATAGTGCTAATCATTATTATTAACTATTTGAGGTGAAATATTAATCGATTTTTAAGGTACGCTATATTTTTTTTAAAGAGATGAATATAATTAGTAAATTAATTTTTACTTGTTTATTAATAAATAGTCAAAGGGTTTATATTTTTTATATAATTATAGCTAGTTATTTTATTAATATTTTATTAGCTTGAGATTAGTAAGCAGAATCTATTGAAGATGTAATAGTTCATTATTTCCAATGTAGGCTATAATTTTAATTTTAATTTAATTTTTAAGTATTTCATAATAGGAAATAATAACAGTAAAATATTAAAACTACACAAATAAAATATTCCATGGTAAAACACATAAAATATGTTTGTATTTTCTTAAAGTGCCTTCTTATATCACAATCCTACCATAACTATTTCGTAGATAATAATTGGAGGTTTACCAAACATAGTAGGCTTACTATCTAATCAATAAAAACACAATAAAATAATAAAATATTTATTTTTATAAATGATACAGGTTCAGGCAAAAATAAAATAAAAAGCAGGGTTGTAAACTCACCGAGAGTGGGCAGACCCCTGTTGGCTGCTGCCCTGCAATTCACCCTCCCCTCCCCGCGGCTTCCGCGACCCATGATCGCCGCGATCGAGAAGTCGGTGGCCCGCGTCGGTGACGTCGTTTTAACCGCCGACGCCAACATCGCTGCGTCCTCCTGCATAGTCCCAAGCAACATCACTGATTTAAGCTTCTTCTCACAATCAAATTCATTTCATGGACGTTCCCTCTGTCGTTTCGTCTTTATTTTTATTTTTAAAGATAAAGAAAATTTGTTCAACTCCCTTTCTATTTTTTTTTTACAAACACACTTGTTTCTTTGTCACTGTTCTTTTAAAGACTTTAAACAAGTCCTCCTATTTTTTTTATTTTTTTTGTTCTAATGTCACAACAATCACACGCATAAATCTCGTGTCGACAATTCACACTCGATCACGATTGGTCCGTAACAATTCGCCATTTCCCCTACGCGCGCGGTTATTTTTTTTTTATCTATTTTTTTTCCTTATATAAAATGAAAGTGTAGTTATTTTGAAGTGGGGTCCACCTCTATAAGTTTAAAACTCGTGTTAACAGTTCTATAACCACTCACTGACTGACACCATTCGACACCCTACACATTGCCAGAAATCGCCGTTAGATGGCAGGCTACTCGCTCTTTACCGTCCCTTCCCCCTCTCCTCCTTTTCATACTTCCCCAACCACCTTCGTCACTTCAACGAGCGATCTAGAGGGCGGGGCCTGACAGGAACCCGAAGATTCCCTCCTCTCAGATCTGACCACCCCCTCCTACTTTTACCCTCCCTCTGATTGACAAATAATGCGGCGTTGAATCGGTTAAGGGGGAAGGGGTTTTTTTTTAGTAGAAGGGAGGGCGGGTAACTATGGAGGGGATGACAAGTGCGGTTATCTTGGTGACGTCACGTGTTATAAGGGGCGTGGCTAGCGTAGAAGGGGGGTATAGACCCCCTTTACGAGGCGGTGCGGCGTAGGGAGGGTTATTATTGGTTCGCGGAGGATGTATGACGGGGTAAAAGAAGGCCGTGGGTTTATTGGGGGGTCGAGAAATAATGCAAAAAGAGTTCTCTCTCTTGTTCTTTGTTTTTTTTTAAGGGTTTGTAGGGGAAGAAGCAGGTCGTTTACATAGTCTTGAATTGTTTGTCTGTAAAATAAAAAAAGGAGGGGAAGATTGGACTAGTTTCCTAACATGTGTGAGGTCTGACTTGAGTGTTACATTTCGGCACCTTTGTTTTTCCGCTAAATAGGTCGGGCTACCTGTAACAAACGAGGGCCTATTTATGTGAACCAATGGTTCTGGGTTATCTAGCGGTCTAGGGGATAAGGTGTCAAACTTCTGTGCTGGAGGTCCGGGGTTCAATTCTCGGTCCCGGCACATATTTATCTGATTGTCAAACCCTTCCTTCACCTCTGACAAGACGTGTATTAATCACAACTTGTGAATGTGTGGGTAATGCCAGGCCTCCACCGTAGTTCGGATCCCACGTTAAACTGTAGGTCCACCATTTCATCTCACAATCACCCTACCATTGCACATTAGCGTAAGTGCGTATAACCCGAACGGGTAGTAAGATGCGGTGCTAATAATAATAATAATAATAATAATAATAATAATAATAATAAACATGAGGTTCTGTCACGAATAATATTTTTAAATATGTAGGCCTATTCGAATGAAATAAAACTGTGACTTAGCGTGGCTTGTTGCCAGAGCAAGTAGCGTTTTCTAAAATCGCACCTGTGAGTTTTTCTCAACACTCAGTAGAGGACATTCGTTGACTAGGTATCAACCTAAGTAGGCCTACTACATCTTCATGAGAGCAGATCCTGTGTATTGTTCAAATGTGGACCAGGAAGGTTGAAAACGTATCAAAGGTACTTTTTTTTAACACGTTTTGAACCAGCATCGGTGGTTGAATGGTCTTGGACGTCATCCTTGCAAATATATTTCTTTGTTCGTCACCGTGTCTTACTGCCTGTTCAGGTTGCACGCATAGTCCTAAATGATAACTCTGATGGGGTAAGGATGAAGAAGGAAGCATATTAGAAGTAGGCATATTCTACTCACATTTTCGTGGAAGGAAGGTGCAGGACAATTTTAGAAAAAAAAACAACATATTCATTAGACCCAACAGGTATTTGAACCCCAATCTCCCACGAGAGTGGTGCCTTAGACCTAGAAGCCACCGAAACGGATTCCTCACAATATAGCTACTGGAGCCCTTATGACGGGGAATGATAGGAGGTTCGAATCCCGGTTGGGTGTACTGAGGGTAGTTTTCCCCTTCTCTCTTGTCCTCCACGCGAATGCGGGTACCTTTCTTTTAGATTCAACTTTTCTCGTCCCTAACACATTAATTTCTTAGGCTATATATGCGTATAGCCCGAACGGGTAGTAAGACGTGGTGCTAAGTAAAATAAATGGTACGGCAGACCGCACAGACTTTCTCTCTCTTTCTATAAACTCGTAAGATTTCTGAACAGAATAATGTACATTGTATCATCACCACTCCACATAAGAACACGCATAAAATAATATACAATGATATAGAATCAATGAGAAAAGAGGCGCATCTTTGTCCACCTAAGAGCATTTCAAACAGTTTAATGTCTTCCACACGGGTCAACACTTCGTATTAAAATTTCGATTTCTGGTTAAAATTTTAACATTTTATATGGTGTTGCAGATCTTCAAGTCATCGCATTGATATTTAATTATTCATTTATACATTTTGACCAATAAAAAATGTAAATATTGACTATTGAGTCTAAAATGGAGATAGATCATTGCTATGCAAACATTTCTCCTAAGAGATTTAAGGAAAAATAACATAATATTTTAGATACTTATATTTAATTACTCTATGGCATTGGAGTATTATTGCGTTAAGACTTAAGTAGTATATGTTTACAACTAAAGCTCACAAAATTGTATTAATATATTTGTAAATATCTCAGAAACTGCTGCTTTTATAAAAATATATGTCAAATAAAAGTTTTTTATTTCTAATAGTCCTACAATTTTGCAATGATAAGTTGTTTAGTTTCTCCAATAGTTGTGGAGATACGGAAATTAACGCTTCTGTAAAGTACCCTAAAAATCATTTTCATAGGAAAATGAAAATAGCCAGTTTATTTATAATCTTAATCAACGCCTAGATACGAATTTTAATCAAAATCGTTTGAGCAGATTTTGAGAAAACCAAATTTTTCTCTTTTCGCCCTTCAGTAAACTACCCTTAATTTTAAGTTTTTATAGACACACAGACAGACGGCATTGTTAAGACTATTTTTTAGGGTTCGGGGGGTCATGAGACGTCGACATCCATCAACATTTCCGGTTAGTTTTTTTTTACGGTCGCAATACTTAAGCTTTAATGTCCAAAAAGTTAAAAAAATATATATAATTGCGTATAGATTGAAAATTATTGATTTTATAAAAATATGTTTCGAATAAAATATCTGTATTATAAATATATATACATATTTGTAATGCTAAGTAATTTCATATCTCAAATAGTTTCGGAGCTATTATAAAAAATGTTAATTTACCCATCAGACCGGAGCCCTTAAATCGATTTTGCTGAAATATTGAGAGTAGCCATTTTGTTTGTAATATTTATTAATGTTTATAAATGAAATTTAATCAAAATCGTTAGAGCCGATTTTGAGAAAATCGACTTTTTCTATTTTTGCCCTTCGGTAAACTACCCTTAATTCTAAGTTTTAATAGACACACAGACAGACGGCATTGCAAAGACTGTTTTTTAGGGTTCGGGGGGTCATGAGACGTCGACATCCATCAACATTTCAGGTTAGTTTTTTTTACGATCGCAATACTTAAGCTTTAATGTCCAAAAAGTTAAAAAAATATATATAATTGCGTATAGATTGAAAATTATTGATTTTATAAAAATATGTTTCGGATAAAATATGTGTATTATAAATATATATACATATTTGTAATGCTAAGTTATTTCATATCTCAAATAGTTTCGTAGCTATTATAAAAAATGTTAATTTACGCATCAGACCGGAGCCCTTAAATCGATTTTGCCGAAATATTGAGAGTAGCCATTTTGTTTGTAATATTTATTAATGTTTATAAATGAAATTTAATCAAAATCGTTAGAGCCGATTTTGAGAAAATCGACTTTATCTCTTTTTTCCCTTCAGTAAACTACCCCTAATTTTAGGGGTAGATATCCAATTCCAAAAACCCCTCGGGGCAACCCTATGAAAACCCTAAATATCAAGTTTCAGCTCAATCGGTAAAATAGTTTAGGCTCTATTTGGAGGTACAGACAGACAGACAGACAGACAGACGGAAATTCAAAAATCACTTTTTCGGATTCAGGAAGTCATGAAACGTCAAAATTCATCAAAATCTCGAGTTCGAATTTTTTGACGATCACCATACTTTCTCTACCTGTAAGATAGAGAGAAAGTAAAAGGCTCCGTCTATCTTGTAAATACTCCACGCCAAATAGAATAAATTATTTGACCGTCGAAAAGAGTTATTGAAGGGCTATTTATACTAAACTAAATCACAAGATTGAATTAAATTTAATTAAAATACATTGTAGCTCTATTTTTACTTTGTCTATAACATAGCAAGAAGGGCTGATTAAATATAAATTGATTCAATTCCAGATATCTATATACGAGGGTCAATGTTAACACCCAGAGCAGGGTACACCAACTTTCTTCAGTTTCGTAAACCATTTTAGGGCTATGGTCTAACAAACGTAGGCCTACGACCCCCGGCTCTTTATAAGGTTATATTGGTTTGTTGCGATACCGAACTATCCATAGCTAGCTAGACATGCACCCAGCCATTCAGCTGGTTAGTGCTGTCCGCACCATCTGGTAGAAAGGCACATGTAGACACACTAGGGAAGTCCAGGAAAAACGATAGATTCCTGCACTGAACTTTGACGAAAAAGCACAAAAGATTCTAGAAAATTTGCTGGAAAGGTATATTCACATAGGCCTACTTTCCATGGATCATTTACATGCCAAAATTGGCATGGGATTGATGGCTTTATTTCCGCTCTGAAGAAAGTTGTACTGCGGATTTTTTTTTCGCTCAGGGAAGACCTCAGCTGGGTTTTAACCGACTTACATGGGTCCTGAGGGTTGCACTTTACTCAAAGACCATCGAGGTCAACTAAAATACAATAATAAACAAATATATTCTATCTTACAAACTAAAAACTGTTGTTCCAAATTTTAACAACGCATTTATTTTAAGCTAGGCGGAACTGTGACATGGTGAAAGAAAGGCTTATAAAATTCTACGAAATCAAATCAAAATCTGTGATAAACTATTTATCCTTAATATTTATTTGATTTATTTTCTCAGTACCCCGTCTTACTACCCACTCGGGCTGCATATGCTTGGGCTATGTAGCCTACTAATTAGGCCCTACACTAATGGGTTGGGGGTGACGAAGGTTAAATCTAGATGAAGTGTAGCCTACCCAAATTTGCGTAGAGAAAGTGTAAGAAACCATTTAAGAAAAACCACCGTAAGTACACCCGACACGATATTTCCGTCATATATTGTAAAAAAAAGACGCATTAGAGGCTTAGACCATGCAACCATATAAATGAGTATTTATTATATTATTAGTCTAGCAATAGGGCTAAACTATAGGCCTATATATATTTTTAATAAATATAACTTTGAGTTAAGATTTCAGGTGGCTTAGGCCTACCCCTTGAAATATTTCATAGGCTATAGACTACACATAAGGGTATGCGTACCACAGTATAGGAAACCTTAAATGAGAGTAGTTTTTGCCAAAACTGTGGCTCATGAGCCGATTTTTGTTGGGTCGCAAAATAAATGTCAAAAAATTTTGCTATTCAGTTATTTGAAAATAAAATATATGAGAAAAAATAATGGAAAAAAATAAAGCACCAAATAGGCCTATACTGACTAAAATAAGTGAAAAAAGTCGTTTATAAAAGGTATGTAGTGATAGGCTGTCGTTCTAACTAATATAATGAATGGGTGCTAAAGGATGCGGATTGAAAGGGATTACAATAGGTCAATACGAAAGAAGAGTCTTACATTGGTTTGGGGATGTTGAGCGGCTGAGTGTGGATCGAGTGACGAAGAAAATATATGAAGGTAGAGTATGTGGATCAAAAGGAAGGGGTAGGCCATGCAATATGTAAAAGAGGAACATTAAGAGTTTTAAGAATAAAAGAGCATGTATGACTCGGTGTTAGGATGTTATTAAAGCGAAGGAAATATGCAAGGATAGGGAAGTTTGAAGAAAGTTAATGAAGATGGATTAAATACAGAGTTGTTGTTTTTTCAGCTATGGGGCCCATGCAAATTTTCTTGCCTACCCCGTAAGATAATGGCTTGATTAGGTATGTAGATGTCTACGTTTAAATGTAAATTAATGTGATCTTCAGCTGTCACTTTTTATTGATAATACCACCTATAAAATCGTACTAAAATAAATGGTGCAGACTTTCTCTTTTATTTTACTATAAAAATATTTACTAAACTTTTAAGGATTTGTGAGACAAAATCATAAATTAAGTAATAGGGCCTATAGCCTACGCTTTTACATAAAAATTGAGAAAAGAGGAACATCTTTGCACACCAAAAGAGCATAATAATAAATTTCAATTGTCAAAGAGATCCATAAAAGATTTATTATTATTTTTATTTATTTAGCACCACGTCTTACTACCCGTATTATTATTTATTATTTAGCACCGCGTCTTATTACCCATTTGGGTTATACGCTTAAGTACTAATTACGCTAATAGATTTGAAATGGGAAAGGTTGAGTTTAGATGAAGTTAACCAGCATTGTGTGGAAGGAGAGTGGAAAACCATTTAGGAAAAACCACCCCAGTTCACCCGACCAAGATTTGAACCTCGATCTATCCATCCTAGGCAGTATAGCTCAACATGAAACTGGTGCGTTAGCCAACTACGCCATCGAGGCGGGTTATAAAGATAAGTATTTTTTCTTATAATTCAGAAACTATTAGTTTTATAAAAGTATTTTCCAAATAAAATTATTTTAATTTTGATTAGTAAGTAGGCCTGCTACAACTTTATTATGAAAAGTTGCAGAAATTAAAATTGGAAATTTCTTCTTTTTATTGGAAAATGAAAGTTGCCATTGTATTTGTAATATTACACGATACATGAATATAAAATTTAAACAAAATCATTAGAGCGGAATTGGTGATTTTTTTCTCTTCAGTATACCACCCTTAATTTTAGGGTTGATATCTAGTTCCAAAATCCCCTTGTGGCAACTCTTTGAAAACCATAGATACTAATTTTTAGCCCGATTATTACAAATGGTTTAGGCTCTAGTCCGAGATACAGATACTCAAACAAACAAATGCCATATAAAAAATCACCTTTTTTGGTTTCAGGTCATGAAACGTCGACATTTTATCAAAATCTCAAATTTGATTTTTTTGGTGACAACAACACTTCTTTCTCCGAGGGTTTGGAAGAAAGTAAAAAAAAACTGAGTCATCAGACCGCAATAAAGCCACACCAACTGAGTGGCCAGCATCTGTTGGCGAATACAGTGTTAGCTTCTGCGGATAAGGAGTGTCATATGGTCAGTACAACGAATCCTCGGCCGCTAATCTCAGTTATCTAGACCGGAGCCGCTAATTTTTCAATCAAGTAGGTCCTCATTTGTCATTATTTTAATAAATTAAAATAGGATCAATGTTGACCGCAAAAATTATGTTTTTATAAGATCCTTCTGTCCAAAATCTCACTATAACTCTTTAATTCTTTATGACATTGATTTAGTAATGCCTGCCAATAACTTTTTACAAGTCATATTATTCTGATAAAAGGTGTTAGATTTTTTTTCTAGTACAGTACCGCATCTAACTACCTTTAGGATATAGAGATATGTACCAATTACGCTAGTGTGTGTGAGGGATGAGGAAGATAGTTTTTAGAGGAAACGAACACGCATTTGCATGAAGAGAGAGAAAAATAATCCTTCGTACACCCAACTGGAATTCTAACCTCAATCTCGTTATCGACTGTCTATTATATTGCAATAGTGACGCCTTAGACCATTTAACCACCAAAGCGGGTTCATAGAGCTATTAAAGCCCTTGACCCTGTTGAGTGCAAGTTTAAAACCTATTTTGTGGGATGGTGGGCGGGGTGGTTAAAGGCGTGGCGTGGCTTCACAACTTACCAAAGTATTCTTCCGCGCCAACATGAAGAGTGTAGCACACGGAAAACTTAGATGGCGCTAGCTACTGGACAGGTCTTGCGGAAAAATCATACGTTTGGAAATATCAGTTTTCTCGAGAACGAGTGAAATTTTTATGTTAATATTTTCAACACCCCTTCTAAGATAATGTATCGATGTTTATTAATTGCTACATTTTCTTATCTTTTGTTATGAAGCCGGCAGTTTTCTATTGAAAAATGTTCAGTTTATCGATATTTTATCACCGTTAAAATTATGGAGGAGATGTGGTGTGTATATAAAAAGTATAACTTAATCAACATGCTTCTATTCTTGAACAACCCGTTTCCGGAAAGAAAATTGCAAAACAATAAAAATTCTTGAAGATAACCGTTTGTTCCCATGGCTCTGCATTTCCACGCCAAAATGAAAAGGGCCAATCGCCTTAAGTTAGAGGTACATATGGCGTATCACTTCAAACTGGTTCGGAATATACTCCCCATTAGAACCTTTACCCATTTTCCTACAGAATAATCTAATCTAAAAATAAGCCGTTACGATGTGATACAGAAAAATATTGTGACCCAACCTTTACAACACATGTAAGGAAAATCCACGATGTTGATAGAGGGCCTACCACCACAAAATGTCGTGTCGTTGAGTGTTGCCAGGATAAGCAGATCTAGTTCAAACTGTAACTGTGATAAGTTTTAATCTTTCAGTACAGTGGCTTGTCGTGGAATGCTGCCAGGGTAAGCAGAGCTAGTTAAAACTCCACCTGTGATATTATTTCACCCTTCAGTACCCCATTTGACCAATCAAACATAGGGTCTGTTCTACAAACCTCACATGAGAATGTATTGGTGGTGATAGCTGGCCAATGACTGTTGTACTGAGTGACGATAACACTTCACAGATGAAGTTTAAACAAGCTCTGCTTATCCTGGCAACAAGTCATGCCACGCCCCTGTATGCCCCTTCAATCCACTGATATCAATTCTCAAATTAGAAACATCCTAAGGAAATACTGCTGTGACGATAAAATCCACTGATAAGGTAGTCAACTGACTGATAACAGTTACGTAGTCAATAATCCTGTACATAGGGATATCCAAAATACAATGGACAAACATAACTTATATAAGAATTCTAGTATAAAGGAACGTATCTCGCAGTTATAAGAGCGTTCAGATATAGCCTACCGTATTCATATTTCAAGTCATGAGATCTGCAGCTGTCGCTTTTGATAAATATTAATATTATTAATATCGATAAAATAACAGCTTTACTTTGGGAAGTGGTAGGGAAACGAAAAACTAGCTCCAAAATGTCCTTTGGCGACTAGCCCATTTTCGCTTCCTTGTAGAGTAAACAACAAAATATTAAACAAAATCCTTATCAAAATGTAGGTACTAAATAAAATATTTAATGTATTATTGAATTTATTTTGTTAAAAACTATTACCTCCATTACTGAGGCAAGCAATGCACAGATTTCGGAGCAATTTTTTTAACTTAATACTTTAAAACTTATTACGTGTTTTTAGCCAAATAATAGCGTTGTTTTTTCGGTGACTTTCACATACATATCATTGGATGTTTCATAACGAATTCTTTCTAAATTACGGAAAAAATTAGAAAAAGTGAGGGGTCATTTGGATAATAATTTTTTGTTTCACAAATTTTATATCAAGGTGTGTTATATAAACGTAATATTTTTAGTGTTAGTTAGCTTTTTATTCAGAAAAATTTATTTTCCTTTATTTAGTTTTTGGTTGTTTGCATGAAAAGGAATTAAAAACGAAGGACATTTTTTGAGCTAGTTTTTCGATCCCTTACCAATTTCTAAATTTTGAATTTTTAATCAAGGAGATAAATACCTGTAGGCCTACATGTTGATAGCAAAAATATATGTTTGTATTTTATTAAATATTGTAGATCCTGTAGCTAACCTAAAATAGCATTTTTTTTAAAAATAAAGTTGATCCAACTATTTGGATTTTTGGCATCACGTATTACTTTCCTCCAAAGCTATCCATGTACAGTATATCCAGCGTAGGAGTGCTTCTGATATCTAGCAAAAGTTACTCCATTTGTCATGTATCCATCCATATGCCAAACAATATAATCTGCAAGACCAAAAAATGTTAAGCATATGTCACACCTATGAAGGTTGTCTACACATATCCTCAATGAGATGATGTGGTGATAATACAGTAGCCCCATGGCTTCTTTGGTGCTGACTGACAGTTCACAGCTGACTTCTGACAGTCAACAATTAGGTAGATACCTAAATTTTGACTGTCAGAAGTGACAGCTGCTAAAAACATGTTTTTCCAGATATATAGTTCGGCGTAGGGATATATAATTTGGTCCAGTAACTTTTCAAAGGCGTCAGCTATCAGCTGTGAGCTGTCGGTCAGCACCAAAGAAGTCATGGGGCTACTGTAGTTATGAAGTTGTGGATGTAGTGTGAGTCCTAACCTAACTTAAGCCTGATTGACCAAACCCTGGTGACTGTTGGGATAATTAACCTAAAGAGAAAGATGCCCAAGGTAGCAGCTGGGAATCGAACCCGGGACACCTAGGCTCGTAGTCAGGTGCACAACCACTACACCAAGGGACCGGATACAGGTGGGCCTACAGTTTAAAACAAGCTCTGCTTATCCTAGCAACACTCCACGACACGACACGCCACTGCAAGTAGGTCCAGTACCTTGTGTTGACCACTGAGTCCCATGACACGATGAATAATAGCCCTACATTTCTTCAGGAAGGACAATGTTTGTCAGGAATAAGGAGGTGGAGAAGGAGTAGGCATGTTGTTTTACGGGGGGTGTAGGGGTGTAGGTGGGGATAGGCTCGAAGTGTTCCCGTGGTGTTAATGTGTTGGGGGAAAGTTGGAGTGTCATGCTACGGGGGTAGGGGGCTGAGGATGTCACCTAGACTCTAGAGGGACTCGAGTTAGTGTCCTCAAAGTTTGGTTAGGTTGGGTCAACGTTTTACTTCGGTGTGAGGAGGGGTGTGGGAGGAAGAGTGTCACTGGCAGGATTGGACTCACAGATAGTGTGCTTGACTTTGGCTAAAGAAGGAGTTAGGGTGGAGGAGTAGGAGAAAGGGTGATGGGCAGATCTGGACTCATGGATAGTGTGCTCTACGCTGATTTTGAGAGCAGTAGCGTGTCGTGGAGTGTTGCCATGGTACGCAGAGCTCCCCCCCTCAGTCTCACTACCCGTTCGGACTGTAATACGCTGTTGGTCAGTGGACAAAAACATTACCGACTGAACTAAAGGTGTATGACTCTCTTTCTACAGATTAGGAGTAAAATATTTTTCCTACGCAGACTGTGTCGAGTGCAAATCTAGACTCTATTTTGTGGGGTGGTGGGAGGGAGGGTGAAAGGCGTGGCATGGCTTCACTACCAACCAAACATCTTCACATGCCAACAAGAATAGATTGATCACGGAAACCGTAGATGGCGCTAGCTACCAGACAAGTCTTGTGAAAAAATTATACGTTTGGAAATGTCAGTTTTCTCGAGAGCGAGTGAATTCTGTATGTTAATATTATCAACACCCCTTCTAAGATAATGTATCGATGTTTATTAATTGTTACATTTTCTTATTTTTTGTTCTGAAGCCAGAAATTTTCTATCGAAAAATGCCAATTTTATCGATATTTGATAACTGTTAAAATTATAGAGCAGGTGTGTGTATAAAAAGTATAACTTAATCAACATGCTTCTAGTCTTGAAAAACCGTTTCCGAAAAGAAAATTGCAAAACAATAAAAATTCTTGACGATAACCGTTTGTTCCCATGACTCTGCATTTCCACGCCAAAATGAAGAGGGCCAATCGCCTCAAGTGGTTACTGCTCGGCCCGGTGTCTTCATTAGAAACAACGAGGGAAGTAAGGGAGACCACCATGATGGCAGGAATGATTTAAATGACCACCGGCCAGAAGACACATTGCAAGGACACGTCAGGACACTCGCTGTATGTGTGTGTGTGTTTGTCCATCCATCCTCGAGGTGTCAAAGAGGAGCAAACACAGCAGAACCTTGTCGTCGACCAAGGACTTCATGCGATGACGATAATGGAGGCAAGGAAACCTATCCGTCTTTGGACAGTCTTTAGTACGATTCTGTTAAGATTAACTTTTAATAAAATACAAAACAGATTTTTACTATTTCTCCACCCCTGGTAGAGAGAAGAATTGTGATCGTAAAAAAATTATATATCGAATTTGAGCTTTTGATAAATGTCAGCGTTTCATGACTCCCCTTGAAACTGAAAAAGTTGTTTTCGCAATGTCGTTTGTCTGTATCTCAGACTAGAGCCTAAACCTTTTTATCAATTAGGCTAAAACTTGGTATCTAGGATTTCCTTAAGGTTCCACAATGGAGTTTTCGGAATCAGATATCCAACCCTAAAATTAAGGGTAGTTTACGGTGGGGAAAAAAGTGAAAATATCGGATTTCTCAAAAGCTGCTCAAACGATTTTGACTAAACTTTTTATTCAGACATGAGGAGAAATTTCCAAATTTTTACATTTCTCCCCAACTATTTGAGATAATAAATGACTCAACATGGTAAATTTGAAGTATTAAACAAAATATAAATCTCTTATTTGAAATATATTTTTATAAAATCTATGGTTTCCAAGCTGTATATCTGTGTGTGTAATATATATATAATGTGGAGTCTTTGAAAATTAAATTATCACTGTGCTCTTTTGTGGACAGAGATGTTCTATTTTTCTCAATGTTTCTGTCACAATTTACATTATTTCATTTATGCTTTTTGTTGGAAGGTTTCTGCAATGATGTATATTATTTCGTCTCACAATTCTTACATATTTTTAGTAAATGTACGTTATCTATTTTAATATAAAAGAAAAAGAAAGATCGTACGGTGCACCGTACCATTTATTTTTGCAGTGAACATTGATAATATTTTACTATATTTTATTATTATTTAGAAGGTATTTATATTAATTATCAAATATGACATATGCATATCACATTACCTGACGTATATACATATGAAAGTTGTTTTATTAACTTTTATAACTACCAACAATAATTCTTTCTACTTTATATGAATTTAATATTTTGCTCTCTTTTTGTTTTTTCTTTGTTCTCACAACCCGTCTTGAATAACCAAATTTAATTACATTAATGGGTAGGGTTAAGAATTAAGAACTCATAAGAAATGTAACCCCCATTTTCACCTAGGAATAACCACCACCTCCATATACCCAGTCAGGATTCGAATCCCATCATCCTCATCACTTATAAACCAGACTATATGATACTGACGTTTAGTCGGCGTGTCCACTTATGTGGGTCATTGATTTGGGAATATATTATTTTTTTAACATGTAGGCTATTACAAATATGTATTGTTTTAACGGTAGGTCTATGTAGCCGGGAGCAATTATTTACATAAATGAACTTTATTGATGAAGCTCAGTGCATTTTAGTGAATAATAATAATAATAATAGTAGTAGCGTGTCTGGGCTACAGCAAGCTGTAGTTCACTTGCGGAAATATTAGCCAATACTAATATGCCGTTGCCCAAAGGATGCCCGGATGTACCAATCGTACATCCTTTCCATTGAGGCTCTCTCAATGCCCCAATGAGGCGAGAGGATGATGGTAGTGAATATGGTTGGGTGAAGCCAATGACCATCTTAACTTAGCTTAAGCCTAGTTAACCAAACTCTGGTCATCAATCTTGCGATTGGTTTTCTGCAGCCCTCCACTTTTTTCCATCCAAGGCCAAATTTGTTACATCTTTGTACCTTCTTCTGCCAACACCATTCGCTATCTGATTCATTTATTCCAGTCTTGGTCACCCTCTTGAATTTCTCCCTTCCCCTTTTCCTTCAATAATTATCTTCGTCAAACTATTATGTCTCAGTAAATTATGGCCTTCCATATTAACTCTTCTTTGCTGTTTACCTTTCCAAAGTTTCCTTTCTTCATTTGCTGTTCTTAGTACCACTCCCTCTAAAGAAAAATCCCCAAATATCAGCCGGGAGTTGAACATGGGACATTTAGGCCAACCACCAGGGGATTATCGACAGTGCTTATGCAATTTTTTGAAAAAAAATTTGGCCATAATAAATAAAATATTCTCAAGTAGAAACGTATAGTTTAATTTTCTACACATGGTGATATCAACAGTTCTTGAATATCTGTCATGACCATATTAGAATTTGATGAGAAACATTCAAGTGAAAAAAAAGCTGTAATCAAATTCCAGGACTCCCTAAAAATATATTCAACAACTGTTAAACTGTAAGTTTCTACTGGAGGATAATTAGATTTATTTACCAATAAAATTTGTTGATATAAAACATAATGCCCTTAACTCTCATTTCCCACACCTCTACCTTAAAAAACCTACAAAGGGTACGTTTAATTTTTAACTGGAGAAGACTTTTATTGATAGCTTATGAGTAAAAGGCTGCCATCTAAATTTTGCATTCAGCAAGAATACTTTCATACGCAAACTTCGTCAGAGTAGTCTTAGTATTAAACCATAAAAATAGTGATTTTTTTAGATATATTTTAATGGGATATCTTATTGTTTGGAGTGTTAAATTCAGCTGAAGTAGCTATGTTTGTCTGCATATCTACTATATTCTAACATCTATAATATACTTTATATTTAAAAAATACGTTCAAATTATATCACGAAACAAGTAGGCATGAATATTAAAATCAATCAAACAAATAACATACTAAGCTACTATAAAATTTAGATTTCCATGATGAAATGAAACATTTATTTTTGAATTATTTTAAAAGTCATCATAAGTTCTAAGACATCTGCCTCGTAGGCTAGGTTATACTGGATTGTCAGTGATGGGGTAGGGTTCTAATCTCGGCCCAATACATTTGAAGAAGTTTTTTCATAGCCTATCTACTCTAAGGCAGTCCTCCTTATTCCTACCCTATAGTTTAAGACGTTAATAACGTTTGATTTGAACGCAGTATAACTAGTATTTTTTTAGGTATGTCGCTACCCCCTTCTTTTGGGCTTATCTGTCAGGATATCTTGGGATGAAGGATAGGGACTGCGGCAAAATAGTGGGTTCGTAATTTATAGAAGGGTTTGGTTTTTAGGGTTTATTAATAGCACTACTAGTTACTAAAAAACTGTGATGATAAAGATGTTACAAAAAGATATAAGGACTTTAAAGTAGAATCTCATAAAAGAACTGGCTTAGTAAGAAAAATCTAACCTGGCTTGACTGATACCTCCACAGATTCAAACCTGATACCTTGCGCACGACGGTTACCTTCCAGCAAAAGTACCCGAAGACACAATGTTCAAATCCACGTGGCACTGAAAACGGGCAGAGTGACCCCTTTGAATAGATGTTATTTTGTCAGCCTCTATAACTATGAAACAGAACCATTTATACTTCCAACCGGTCCAATGGCCGAGACAACGATACAAGTTGTTTTGAATTGTCAACGTTTTAGTCCTAATGTTTACTAACTCATCATAACAATTACTAAACTAGACTAGTTCTTTCTCTCATTTCTTTCAACACTCAGGTAATTTTAAATAATCATCCTAATCTAGGACAGGGCGATTATAGGTATTAAATATTTACCATCCAAGTCAACTGATTATTTCAGTACAAGACATAGGCCTACAATCTAACTTAAATCTATATCAGACACAGTAACTATTCCTCCAGCCGTCAATTCCAAATTGTGGTAATGGAAGCCTCAATTTAAGCAACTATAACTAATTTCAGCCATACTTTGAATCGAACCCGGTGCATGAAGCTTAGTAGATAGACGCGCTAATGACTGTTAAGCTTAGGTGTTAGACAGTAATACTCTCTTGACTCACTTCTGTGATAGATTGGTCTAAGGTGTCCCTCTCGAAATAGACTAAACTCCCGATGACGAAGATATCAGAGGTTCGAATCCCGGTTTGGTGTATTTTAGATGTTTTTTTCCCTAAATGGTTTATCGCTCTCCCTCCCCGCAAATGTAGGTAAAATTCTTCTAAATTCAACTTTACTCATCCCTAACATATTCGCGAAATTAGCCCATATTTGTAGCCTATAACCCGGACGGGAAGTATAATGCTGTGATATTAAAAAGTCTTAATTTAAAAAAATTGCATCTGGGTCTTTTTTTAGCACCATGTCTTACTACTTATTCAGGCTATACGCATATGTATTATTACGCTAGTGAGCTAGGGACGAGGAAGATTACCACATTTGCTTGGAGGGAGGGTGGGAAACCATTTAGGAAAAAAACACCCTCAGTACACCCGACCGGGATTCTAGCCCTGATTTCCCCATCATTGGCAGTCTAGTATATTGTGAAAGTGACGCCTTAGACCAAGTGGCCACCGAAATAGGATCTGGGATTTACATGCAATCACTCTTTAGTTTTATCATCTGCGACGAGTAGCTGATCCGATCACAGGAAGTGGTATAAAGAAATGGTGGGTTAAGGGAGTTAGGGGGGGATTTGGGGGGATAGGGGGCTCGACCCCTCCCTCTCAAAGAAATGGTGCGTGTGAAATGATACGTGTGCTTTCAGGTATAAGAACCAGGTGGTGTCTTCTTTGGTCACGGCTTTTGTCACCTTGCGACCTGCCCCAAAACAAACACACGTACTTTAAAAAGTTATTGAAACTAATCCCTTTTTTTTCCCCTCCACCCCTTCTATTATTCATTTTCTTTTATACAACGGTACCACAAACCCGCCCCTAAAGATCATGGACCTGTGACTGGTACAAATAATACCATCCCTTATTTGGAACCTTTTGATATGACATTATGTGCCAACATAAGGGTGTAGAAAATAAATTTTAAATAAAATCAAAATATTTTGAATGTTTTGGGGTACATATTTTTAAACACTCTTGATTTTTAATTTATATTTACTATGATTTTTAATTTATTGGTTCATGAAAGGTAAAATAATATTCACCTACGAAAAAAAAAATATTTTTATTTAACATGAGTCGACCTTAGTGGTATTGGTGTAAAGTGCTTATCTCAAGACCCGATGCTCATGGGCTCAAACCCATCCGAGGTCAATGGATTTTTCTTGAGCGATAAAACTCCGTAGCACAACTTCCTTTGAAGGGGGAGTAAAGCTGTCAGTACCATGTCAATTGTGGCATGTAAAAGAGCCTTGGAAGATATGTGAAAAGACTTTTCCGGAAATATTGGTAGGATCTTTCATGCTCGCTTATAGAAAATTCTCGTGTTCTGATATAATTAGTCGGTCCAGAAAATTCACATTAAATACCTCAAAAAAATAAAAAATATATTTTACAAGAACTCGCTTCGGGGTGGTCGATTACCCAAAAGCGTCTGAAGTGAGTAATTAAATAAAGAGTTAGAAATATCATACGTCAGATACCTCAAGGTTATTTATTAGTAGCGGTAATGGAGTATGGAGTTTAGAATAAGTGCGCCCGCATTAGTTTTTAAAAGAGATGGGAAGAAATACTTAAAAAAATTATTGAAAAACCACATCGAATTACCAGTTAATCCAGTAGGCCTATAGTGCGAATCTGGCCACCACGTGAATACCAGTTCATGTTTTACTTTTTATTATCTTCTTCTTTATTAATTTTTCTTTTGTAAACTTAATCCAAGGCGTCACTCTACCGATAAACCGGACTGCTGATGACAAGGATATTGGAGTTTAGGATATTTCGAATTTTTCTATACATCCCTTGGACTTCAAATTAATAAAGTTCTCCTGTACATACGTATAGTCCTGATAAGTAAGAAGTTGAAGTGATGAAAAAAATGATAATTTGACTTTATATGCTTATATGTAACGGTTAATATTTTAAACAAAACATCAACTCTCAATGCAAGTATTTGCTTATTTTCCCCCTTTCTAATCCAGGTTGGGAAACAATCTAACAATATTCATACATATTTTATACCGTTTATTTCAACAAAGGATTTGTGGCCAAGAAGGGGAATAAAAATGGGGGCTCAAATTACGTGGAAACATTCCTAAGAGAAAATGATCCAGGCGACTAGAGTTGTGAGAGCTTGTTTTGGGTTGTTCGGGCGCTGAAGTGGAACCGTAGCTGTTACCTCAAAGACGACAATCTTTAGAGGGGGCTAGAGGCGAAAATACGGGGGCAGTGGGGGGTAGGAGGGTAGGAGGGTAGGGGGGCAGGTAGGCCATGAATGTCACACAATCAAGCCACTATTCTTCTAGCCCTTGACAAGGAGAAAAGTAAGACGGGGGTATCCAACATGACTTAACGTCCGAATGTGAGATTATAATACTTGATTTTTTTGGTGTGTTTTGATTTTTCTAGGTCAAATCTTATTCGGTCAAAAATAATTATATTCCAGAACCACTAAAATGTCAAACTCACCTTATCTGGTTTGCTGGTGATTAGAGATGAAACTTTTCCGGTGAATTTTCACTCGGAAAATGTTTTTGCATCGGTGGCTTGCGGCCTACTAAATAGGTGAAGGTGATATATTTGTGGAGGTGTCAAATAAAGACTATTAGTTACATACATAGCCTACATAGCCTACATAGCCTACATAGCCTACATACATACATACATACATACATACATACACGCATGCATACACGCATGCATACACGCATGCATACACGCATGCATACACGCATGCATACACGCATGCATACACGCAGTATACAGGCATGCATACACGCATGCATACAGCATGCATACACGCATGCATACACGCATGCATACACGCATGCATACACACATGCATACACACATGCATACACACATACATATATAAATATATAAAGCCATTAAAAATGGGTTGGGGTATGATGTGTGGAAGGGGGAGGGTGAATTTGAGAAGGGGGTTAGGGCACCATTTGTTAGAAAATATACCCTACTAAATCCAAGCAAATAGATCTAATATACACCCCTGACACAGTGAATCAGATCTATCATGGCTCTACGTTCTTATATACACCCCTGACACAGTGGACCATGCTCTACACTCTTATATACACCCCTGACACAGTGAACAAGAGTGTCAAGGTTCTACTATCTTATATACACCCTGACACAGTGGCCCAGTGTGTCAAGGTTCTACTATCTTATATACACCCTGACACAGTGGCCCAGTGTGTCATGGTTCTACATCTTATATACACCCCTGACACAATGAACCAGAGTTATCAAGGTTCGTTACTCTTGACCCCAGTTTCTAGTTCCAATGCGATCCAAAACTTCAGATTCCTAACATCTGTAAAGGTAGGATAGAACGGGGTAGAGAGGGGTTGAAACAGGAGATGGGAAATGTCATCATAAACGGTTTGAGAAGAAATATGAGCATTGTAAATAATTTAGCTTAATTATTTTACTATAATTTTAAAATTTCTGACTAGTATTTCTAGAATGTTGGGGTCATTTTGTTGGCTATGTTGTCAGATATGTTTTGCTTTTTGTTGATTTATGTTTGGTTTTTTTTTTTAGTTTTCTCTTCAAGTGCAGCGAGTGAAACGAAACAAATAAATTGGTTCATGCTCAACTCAAATAATAAAACTCTCGCCTAACGTCTTCTCATTTAAAATTGAGTAAATATAAATGTATATAGGCCTATATATATATATATATATGCTGGCATGGATGCTGTCAAAATTTATAGATCATTTCGTTTTGATTACCCGTGATGAGGAGTTCGAGGTTCAAATTCCGGTCAGACGTATTGAGGTATTTTTTCTTAAGTTGCTTATCAATTTTCCTGCACACAGATGAGGGCACAGTTCCTATTCATTTTTTTCCTTCCTCATGAGGAAGATTAAATTTAGAGTGAGTGTACCCGCAATTTCTGGAATGAAGAGGGGGAAATCCATATAGGAAAAACCACCCTCAACACACCCGACCGGAATTTGATCCTTGAGCTCCCTGTCATCGGCAGTCTAGTCTATTGCTAGAGTGACGCCTTAGACCATGCAGCCAACAAAGCAGAATATATATATATATATATATATAACTAAGCTCGATTCTAAAAGGTCATTTCTTAAATCAACCAAACTGAAACATTCCCTAATATTTTTAGGAAATTTTAGTTTCAGAGAAGGCTAACATTTAGACTTCAATTTAAAACGAGACTTGGACAGCGATTTAAAAACCAACTTAGCTACATCTTGATCTAGAGTGCTAACCATTCTCTAGAAGTACCTAAAACTTCATAAACATGTTTTATTCTAAATGTTGCCCTTCCCATTCGATTTGGTTTTCTCTTCTCGAATTTTACGGTCCCGGTAATTGAAGAGATGTTTTGACCTACTGAACTAGCGTAACCCCCCAAACAGAAAAGTGTTTCGAAATGAAAAGTAATGCGTTCAGTGGGCTTAAAAATAAAAGGGGGAGGAAGGGAAGAAGTTTGTATGCATGTTGACTTCCTACCCCCTCCTTTTTTTCTTTTTTTTTTTTTGTTACAGACCCATACGCGTCTAGAAATAGTATTAGAAAGACCCCACAGAAACTAACACGATACTCGTAAACGAAGAGGTGTTCTTTTTTTCTTTTCTTTTTCAAGAAGTTGGGGGTTTTCCTTTCTGTTGTCACCAGAACACAAAATATTACCTCCACACTTTATATATGACCAAGGTTGTCTATTGAGGTTAAATATATGGCGTACAGTCTACTTCAATGGACATTGCGGCAAAGTCTCTCATCCAATGAACATCGCAATAGACTGGACTGCCGATGACGAGGAGATTGAGCTTTGATTCCCGATATGGTGTACTGAAGATTGATTTTCTTATAAACGGTTTCCCCCTCTCCCTTCACGCAAATGTGCAGGGTATTCTTATTCTAAATTCAACCTTCCTTATCCATAACACATCAGAGTAATTAGCACAGATGCTTTCAGCCCAAATGGATGGTCAGACGCAGTATTGCAGTTCTAAATAAAAACCATACATAGAAGGTGAAATAATAACATATAAGCAAATAAAGAACTTAAAAAATATTATTTCAAAAACTGTAAGCTTAAAAAAATGAATATACCTGCATATATTCCATTTCGGGTGTATTAAGAGTAGTTTTTCCTAATGGTTTCCCGTTCTTTCTCCACGATTATTCGAGTACATTTCCACTAAAGCTCTACTTTCCTCATTCCTACCCCTATGAGCAACTCTCCATGCCACGCCACTGAAAACATCAAATCGATTCCTCCACTCCCTCCACCTCCCACCCCCACCCCTAAAAAAAATAAAATTTTTTTCACAATAAACAGTGTAGCACTCATAATATCCATTTTCACAGCTGTCAACTGTCTAGCCATACTCCAAGCTCGTCCTAAACGAATTGGAAATATACATTTTAAAAATTGAACTTTAATAACTTGTATATTTTTTATCCAGACTGTACGATTAAAAACTCTTCTATATTCTCCATCCTTCTCTGTCCACGTATCTTTATAAAATAAGCAAGCAAGCAGGCAAGCGAGCTACCTACCGCATGCGAGCCAGCAACTTCCCATAGAAGGCCCATGAGCAAGTAAGCAGTAAATCCTCCCTGGCACACACACCGAGGTGATAAAGACTTGTTTACATTAGACCATCATTTATTAAAGGATGATTAATCACGTGTTAGCCATTGAAAGAGCGAGAATTTGAGAAAGGCGAAAAGAGGGGTTGTGGAGGTTTAGGCTGAGTTAGGTGTAAAGGCTATAAGTACATACATATTTAAAAAAAATTGTGGTGAAAGCAAAAGGTCTTCTGAAAAACCTCTCTGGTTAGCGAGGTATTGTCCGATGTATTATACTACTAGTTTTGTCTATTTTGGTGGGAGGGTGGGGGTAGGGAAAGAGGGAGATTTTTTTTTTCCTCCCTAAATAATCACCCCTCTCAACTTTTACCAACGACCATTACAGCCGAAAAACTCTTATGTTGTTTTGGACTAGAATAGAGTTCGTTTTGACCAGCTTCACAAGTCATATTTTACACTCTTGTTAAAGTATAGGGTGTTTTGTCAAAGTATAGGGTGGTATGAGTAGGAGGGTGGAAAAATTGATGTATGTAATAGAAGAGGAACACATAGTTTAGGTGAGAGTGCTAAATTTTGGAAACTATTTGACTGTTGGAGACCTTTTATTCTTCACTACGCCTTACAACCAGTTTGGGCTATATGCATATTCTATTAATTACGCTTATGTGGTTGGGATGAGGAATGTAGAATCTAAATAAGATGTACCCACAATACACCCAGCTGGTATTCTAACAAGTGATAAAATTTCTTAGGAAATTTTGAATCGAAAAAATTTCCGAGAAAGTTTCTGCAGTGGCAGCTTACAGAGAAGGTGTTGAATAGTTGTAAAGGTGTCACCTAGGTCCATTATCTATACACCAAAGGGTGTTTTCAGTGATGAGTGGCTTGATAAGGAGAGGGGGAGATACGAGGCACGGTTAAAAAAGGGGCTACCACACTAAATAAATTAGGTTGAGGATTGCCACTGCCAAGGAATCTTTCAAAAGAAGAAGTTACTGCTGACCAGCAAGTTGAGTTTGGAACTAAGGAAGAAACTGATGAGATGCTACATTTGGAGCATCGTAATGTATCGAGCAGAAACTTGGACTCTCAGGAACATGGAAAAGAAATGCTTGGAGAGCTTTGAAATGTATTACTGGAGAAGACTTGAGAATATCAGGTGGACAGACAGGGTGACAAATGAAGTCCTAAGAAAAGTGGTTGTGAAGATAATTATTTTGGGTGTGATTCTTTGGAACAAAGCAAACTGGATTGGGAGGAACTTTCTTCTGCACGACGTCATAGAATGTCCTTCCTATCGGTAATGCTGATCTTGTAACTGCATTTGAATTTGAAGGTTTTGTCACCCAATGAAGTTACTCCTGGCATTCTTATACAAATATTAGTCCATAAAATACCACACAACATATCATCTTTCCATTTCAAGGCTCAAACAGACTAGGCAACAAATGCTGGTAGATTACCTTTTCTAAAACAAGAGTAGAATTCAAACTTTTTTTTTACTCTAGCAATAATATTTTAAACTAAGAATGGGATCGTTCGTTGCAGAAATGGCTGTAGTTTATCGTGCTAAAATGTATTCAAAACCTTTTTATTGATAAAGCCTCTATAAAACGCCTCCCTTGACTTTGTAGTAAGAGTTGACTCGTCAAAGGTTATCAACTTTACATAGAATTTGAGATTTTGGTGTTTAATTCTAAGAAAAAAATATTTTTCTTAGAATTAATCACAATGAAAAGGTTTAAAACAATCCCTCACCCAGCTATTTATATCTATCTTAACTCTTTAACAATGTGTGCGTGTGAATGTATTTTAATTTCTGAGCCAATAAGCTAAATACAAACTGAAATATTATATTTTATGATATACAATCATACGCAAATCAGTGTTTTTATTGTGATATAAACAAAGCATTATTATATAGAAGAACAGAAAATCCGTAAATTCGCTAGAAAAATTAGGTTTTCTTTGGCAGATACTATTTTTGCTGACATCTTGGACCCGTAAACTTTAAAATGAGAGATTTTTGGTCAAAATTGATTCAGATTTTTTTCTCGTTATTTCAATCACTGGGAGTGGGCCTATCAAATTATATATGTAGAATATTAGTTTTGACCCACTTCGGTGGCCATATGGTCTAACTCGCTACTCTCGCAGTATATTAGACTGCCGATGATGGGGATATCGAGGTTCGACTCTCGGTCAGGTGTACCAAGGGTGGTTTTTTCTAAATGGTTTTCCACACTGACTACTGGAAAATTTGGGTGCACTTCTTTGAATATAAACTAACTAATCCCTAAAACCATTAGCGTAGTTAGTACATGAGCGTATATAACCGAACGGGTGGTAAGATGCGGTGATAAAAAATGAGTGTTTTTTCATAGTTCTTGATACTATCTGCCTAAATTGAAAATTGAAAATTGAAAATTGAAAATTTAAAGTTGAAGAGCACATTAACTGAGGTGTGAATATCGTAAAGTAGTTTAAGTAATTTAAGGGTAGGCCTATGGGGGGGAAAGAGGAAGGTTCAATTTTAACTCAAATTGAGTTAATGATGTCATCTATTAGAAAATCATGAGACGTTTCTAATGCATTATGGTTTTTAAAAAAAGATTACTGACATATTTAAATCAATTAAAAAAACTATTTTCCAGGCTCTTTATGGATATTGAGATATAAAAGCAGTTGTTCCTGGAAAATATGTGTAGTGTGACTTTACCCCCTATTTCCCTCGTATCCTTATTTTGTTGGTTAAGTTCCTTCTTACCATAAACCTACCATATAGGGTTCTTTCTACCTTTCCAGTCTGCTGAGTGCTCTCAAAGTCAACGAACCCCTCCTTACTCCTGTACCACCCCCTAAAAAAAACCCCACAAAAGTCAACATAACCTAAGGTGAGAGAGAGAGAGAGATATATGTCTAATGAGCTGGATGATACTGCTACCACTGTACAGAAAGTGATGATACACCTGGACATAGACTAACAATGGAACCACTACGTGGTGATGAATCACTAACAGGTAACAAGTTTGAACGTTTGTCGGGGGGGGGGGGGGTACGCCCTCAAGACAGCGCTGGCTCGTGAGAAGAATATCGTGACACAGGCCGAGTAAAAGGGAAGCCTGGCTGTGGGTAGTATTTTAAGGGTGATGGCTGGACACCCAGGGCCCAAGGTTCAACTCCCCCCCTTCCCCAAAATTTTATGAACAAAATATATATTTGCTTTATTTATGGTTCAAAAAATATCAAAATTAAGATACAGGTACAAATTAGGGGGCTGTGTTACCATACAAAAAAAAACACTTCAAATAGGTGTATAATATATTTAGAAATTTTCCTAGTTTCTGGTAGTTAGGATGCTATGTTGTCATTAAAAACACTTCAGATAGCTTCTACAACTGTTTATCATTTAGACTCTTTTTTTCTAGCTTCCAGAAATTGGGGGATGTGCCCACCAAACCTCCCCTGAAATTATTGGCTGGCTACGGCCTTGCGGGCACCTCAAAGTAGGCTACGCACGATAAGACCAACCTCGATGACAAGGGTTCTATGGACTCCACCACAAAATGACCGTAGTTGATTCCATGTACAATGCTTGATTCATATTAGATTTGGTGGTTTATCGATCACTCTTACTGTAGTTAAGGCTACTTCGAATCATGTAATGGTTTTCTCATACCCTCCGTTCTTTTTAATCAGTGCGTCTTGAAACCCGTTTGGGTTATACGCCTAGGGATTAGGAAGGTTATATACAGAGGAAGTATAACCGCATTTGCATGGAGGGAGAGTGAACAACAACTGTGGAAAAACCACCCTCAGTACACCTGTCCGAGATTCGAACCTAAATCTCCCCGTCATCGGCAGTTTAGTCTTAACATAAGAGTAGCTCGTTAGACTATGAGGCTACCGAAGAGAGTTAGTCCCCTTTGTTAAGAAAATCACCACCCATGCCAGTGGGCACTTGGATTAAGGCGTCAGTCTCATTTCGCCTGGTTTTCCTATGGTGGGAAGGTCGAGACGTGAATCCCAGTTTGGTGCGAACTTACTAAGGAGTTATATCCTTAATGCTTTCCCACTCTTCCTCAGATCTAATATGAGCAGATTTCTTTGAAATTGGTGACCTGGTGGTCTAGAGGTAAGGTGTCAGACTTTTGTTCTGGGGGTTCGGGGTTCAATCCTTGGTCCTAGCACAGATTTATCTGATTGCCAAACCCTTCCCTCACCTCTGACAAGATGTGTATTGATCACAACTTATGAATGTGAGGAATGCCAGGCCTCCATCGTGGTTCGGATTCCACGTTAAACTGTAGGTCCTATATTTCATCTCACAAGCACCCTACCATTACACATTAGCGTAAGTGCGTATAACCCGAACGGGTGGTAAGACGCGGTGCTAATAATAATAATAATAATAATAATAATTCTTTGAAATTCCATGTCTTACATCTTTACACCCCAATAGTGTCAATATGCGGGTATCCTGGACTGGTAGTATGATTATATAGCACTATGGGGGGAAATAATTTGTCCTCATCAAGTATTATCACCAGTCCAGGCTATCCGATTTTAATTAATCTAGTGGGGATCTTGGTAAGGTGTATGGAGTGTGGTTTTTTCGAAATGATTATCCACTCCCCCACCACGCAAATTAGAGTACACTTCCTCTTAATTCAACTTTATCCCTTAATAATACCTTAGCGTAATTAGTAAATATGTATGTAACCCGAATGGGTTATAATACGCATTGCTAAAAAAAAAAAAAAAGCATGTGAATGGCCTTATCTGACAACTAAAAAGTTACTAGATCTAATTTCTAATATTTATATGTCAAGTCATTTGATCTTCAGCTATAAATTTCATAAATCTAATCAATAAAAATAAAATAACACATTATAAAATAAAATGTAATCAATGTTGACCACACCCACTTCAATGGCCAAATAGTCTTAAGGCGTCACTCTCGTGTTAGTCTAGTTTGCTGATGATGGGGAAGTCGGGGTTCGAATCCCAGTTTGGTCTACTGAGGGTGGTTTTAATAAATGGTTTCCAATTCTCCTTTCACGCAAATACTGGTATATTACCTCTAAAATGATTCCTTCTTCATCCTTGCCCTGTTTGAGTAATTATATTATATGCGTATAACTTGTACAGGTAGTAAGATGAGGTGATGAAAAAAATGTTGACCTTAAAAATATGTATTTTTTAAAAGGTGTTTCCTCTGAAAATTTGACTGTAGAGGATCCTGGCACCGATGCTGATGGTCAGTTCTGAAACCAGAGTGTCCAGGCAAAAAAAAAAAAAGAGTAAGTTGACGATGCCAAGCAGGAGTCTACGCTGTCTTTACGAGCGAGAAGAATGAACAATGGCGTAGCAAGGAGGATGATGAATAGCTAACAGTCTACGATGTTTGGAACTCCCATTAGAGAGTCTTTCAACATTACAGAGCAAGGGCGCACCACATCACATACAATGAGGAGGAATCTGTAAGGAGTTGTCCTCTCTCTCTCTCTCTCTCTCTCTCTCTCGAGGGCATTGGCTTGAATGAGCGAGGTGATTCCCCTAGGAGATGCAGTATTACCAACACTTTTTATTTTCGCACTTCACCAGCGTTTTTTTATTTTTTCACCGCGTCCAATTTTTTTTAGGAAGAACCTTATCTGATGGATATAAATGTTTTATTACCGCGTATTACTACCTGATCAGGTTATACCTACTCTAATAGGCCATCCGGCCCCATGGTGTAGTGTTCAGTGCACCTAGCTACGAGCCTAGGGGTCAAAAGCTCGATTCCCGGCTGGTACCTTGGTATCTTTCTCTTAAGGATGAAATATCCCCAACGGTCACCAGAGGTAGGTAAACTAGACTAAAGTTAGGTTTAAGACTTCTACTGACCTACACCTCCATATTCACTAATATCACATCATCGCATTGAGGATACGTGTAGACAGCCTCCTATGATGTGACGTTCTTTGCCACCAAGCGGCAAATAGTCTACACAAAGGCGTCCGAATTGGAGGTCACGTCCCTCTCGGACAGTTATGTCATTAGCTAAAAAAAAAACTAATAGGTAGAGATGGGAAGGAAGTATTTTAGAGGTCATCCACCCGCATTTGAGTAGGAGGAGAGTGGGAAACAATTTAGGAAAACCCACCCTCAGTACGCCCGACCTGAGTTCGAATCCCGACCCCGTCATCAGCGTGCCAGTCCAACACGAGAGTGATGCATTAGATAATTCGGCTATTGAAGAGGGTGATAGAAATGTTACTAGATCTACTTTCGCGTAATCATTCCTTTGGTAGTGTGATGTTCAGCTGTCACTTTTGTTAGATTTGATCAAAAATACCTATAAAATAACTAGGGATGTGCAAAGGGACTGTATTTAGTTGCGCCCTTGTCTGAGTAGCGTCCGTAGGGGTGAAGTCTAAGGGTACGGCCAGACTGGGCGAGCGAACGACTAAATATTAAAATAGAACATATTAGTTGTAATAAGAGGTGGCCAGACTGGAGCGAGCTTGCTTGAAAGATAGAACTTGTTCTAATTTTCAAGAGCGCGCGCTCGACCCGGTACAGTCTAGTTTACAGGCGCTAGGTAATATTATTTTGTATGTTGGTTCATAGAGTGCTAGGAAAACTTTTAATTTTGACATTTTTATTATTATCGATAGGTTTAGCACACTTGCCACTAACGGCCAATTTAATTGATAAGACCATAGACCAAATATATACGTAAAAGTGATATGTTAAAATAATTCCAATATTATAATCAAAGTATCTCTTTACAAATAAGAATCACCATTATCATGGATAGAGGATGGGAAAACCACAATAATAAATCACTTGTCAAAATCCACCCTCAGTTCACTGAGACAAGATTCGAACCTTTGCCTCCTCGTCAACAACTATCTAGAGCTATCTGCTAATCACGCACTCACCAGTTTGGCCACGCAGTCGCTCGTCAGTCTGGCCGAACCCTAAGTAATAGAAATATATTGGAAGTACTAGACACAAGTGTGTTAAAAGTATAATTCCGTCAATTCTACCGTCAAAATGTATTTTTATAGCATCATACATTATTATTTAATATTCTATTTTTATGGGGTGTGTAAGTTTCAGCAATAATTAGGATAGATTGAAATCTTGGGCTCGTTTTACTTCATGGTTGTGTTCTAAGTTCTCTTCAAGCTTTAAAATGACACATTTTTTTTAAAAAAAAGCTTTGCACGATTTATTTGTACATCTCCACTTTACAACTCCGTTAGCTAAAACTTATATGTTCAGTAAATTTTCATTACTTCGCCTTTCTTACTAAAACTAGTAGCCATGCTGGCAGCGAGCAAACAACTAATCTTATTTTTCCCGTGTTTTTTTAAATCTTATGGCACATATGACCAGGAGGGACTTTGGCATCTATTTTCGGTCACCTTCTGTGTAGACCAGCGGTTCTCAAAATTTTTTAAATTGTACCCCTCGGCCATGAATAAAAGTTTAATATACCCCTGAGATTAAAGATTTCCAAATTACAGATTTAAAAAATGACCATAAGTCAAGTTATTGATCTATTTAATCTAATGGGGAAAAAATATCTGTAATAAAAATATTTCAAATGTGACAAAGCTATTTAAAGAGAATCCTACTGTTAACCCCTTAACATTCATTATTTCTTATTGAGAATCGTTATGATCAGATAAAAAAAACATAATTTTACTGTAGAAAGTTTGTAGAAAAGGTTTTATACATTTTCTTCCTTAATTCATTCAAAAATAAAGAAAAAAGTAAACCTAAACACAATATTTCTAAATCAAAATTTTTAATTGTAATTCTAAAGCTGATATATTATGAATCCCAAAGTTTTTCGGTGAGAGGGCTGCATGGCTTGGCACAAATTTTTTATGTTTGGATTTCCAGTTGAAACTTTAAAGTGGAAGTCCGTCTCCGAATTTAGCCTATTGCGGTACTTAATTTTTAGGTACATCATGGATGGAGATATGTTGTTGAGAGAGGCATCAAAAACTTGTAATGTAGAAGGTGTCGAGTAGAGGATTGAAAATTCTCAGAAATCATTCTCCAGCCGAGCAAATAGATGTAAAGAGGGGTGAAAATAACCAGATAACGGTAACTTCCAACAATTATGTTTTCCATAAGTTCCTTGTTATTTTGCCAATTTCCCCCGAGTGTTGCTCATGTACCCACTGAAAGGTGCCCGCGTATCTCTAGGGGTGCGCGTACCCCAGTTTGAGAACCACTGGTGTAGACTATTAGCCACTCTGGTGGCACAGAACCACCATAGGAGGTTGTATACACGTAGTATCAGTAATGAGATGATGTGATGATAGCTATTATGGAGTTGTAGAACCGGGGTGAGTCTTAACCTAACTTAAGCCTAATTTACCAAACCCTGGGGACCATTGGGTACATTACCCTTAAGGAGAAAATACCTAAGGTACTAGCCGAGAATCAGGGGCGGATCCATATCATTTTCACAAGGGAGGTCTTATTTATAAATAGCATAGTTACTAACAATGTTAGATTTCTGTTTAAAGACACTTAATAATTTCTCAATTTTCCTTCATATTTGATCTTATGCATGTTTTAAACCATGATCACCCTTCTCTAATTTTTTAAAATCAGAAAGTTTTTATAAACTATTTGGAGTGGCCCTCCTTCCACAATTTTTTGAAAAATGGTTCATTTTAGAAGCTATGATAGTCTTCGCCTTGATTTTTTTTTAAATTAGACTCTTTAATAAGCCATTTAAAGTGTTTATTTCCCAGACATTTTTGAAATTTGAATGCCCCCTCGAAGCTATTTAGAGTGAATCTCACCTTAATTTTGTACGATAGTTAAATACCTCTAGAAGATAATCTTTGAAGTGATCTTTCCACCAAAAAATTTGAAATTTGAATTATTTCAGAAACTAGGCTATTTGGGGTGGTCCTCGCCTAAAAATTCTTCAAAATGAACATGCATCTAGAAGCTATTTGAGTTGTTCTCTCCTAGACATTTTTTTATATTTGGATGACCTAGGAAGCTATTTAGAGATTTCCTCCCTGACTTTTTCTGTCAGTTAGATGCCTCGAGTCTAGTAATTATTTGAAGCGATCTTCTCCGGAAAATTTTTGACAATAGAATGCATCTAGACGTCATTTGGAGTTTGAATTAAGGCCAACTTTCAGCTTCATATTCGATAATATAAGAGGATTTGAAATATTTTAATAAGGGGGAATTTATTCCAGGGAGGGCAAATTATTTTCAGGGGTCTGAGTCCCCCACAATTCCTGCACTCCTGCCATCACACATACTCTATATTCGGTATTTCGTGGATGAAATTGCTCTCAGGCGATTATTAGTCTTCTTTGATGTGTGGTAGTTTACCGTCTCTACGGACTTTCGTTACTTCGCTATGCACGACAAATATTCTTATGTAAAAACGAATATTTTTTCCACATTTGCGTGAGTCACATCGAACATGAATAAACGTGGATGAATAACGCAAGTGTGGACCCAGCTTAAGAGGTGTCTGCGCGTAAAAAGATTAAAAAATGGTATAATTTATCTATGTTTTATTTTCTTTCTAAAATGTGAACTTTAATTTTTTTTTGTATTAATTTTCTAACTTTCACAGGGGGTTTCAACTGCCCCTTTAACCCCACATCTGAATCCGCGTCTGCCGGGAATTGAACCTGGGATTCTCAGGTATGTAACCAGGTGCACTGACCCTAGACCACTGGATTGTTTAGCTATACAGTTAGATAGGTAATATGAGGCCGGATGCAACTCGGTACCCATCCTTAGGTCGGACTGGTGGTTGCAGAAAGCAAATCAGTAGGCTACCTACCTTACACTCCTAAGGATCCTTAAACCATTTTCTGGACACAATTCAATTTCCACGATGCTAAAGTTACTTTTTAAACGACCAGCAACATCAACTCTGAAGTATAAGATAAGGTTTTGGTTGATGGTTTCTTTAATTTTTTTTAACTATTCTTTAATTGCATCTAAAAAATAGTGAGGTTTAGAGGAAACAAATAAATCACACAATTTTATTCTGACGTATTTGACTGTATCTATGTTTACGTTATAAAAGCCACTTAATCACTGTTTGGTGTTAAAATACTCTTTATAAACTGTTCTAAAATAAATATAGGGTATGTTTAAATGTTATGTTAGGCCTATATTTAGTGAAGTTTGTTCATAGCTATCGATGTTTTCTTCTTCCTTAAAAATGTTTATAAGATGCGAAGGTGTCTAAGTCGAAGCAAAGGACACTTGGCTTTCAACTTCAACAGTTTTCACACACTCTAAAAAATAACGCTAACAATATATAATATATGATTAATGTTAACTTAATTATTTTTTCTTCTTCTCAAACGCTCTTTATGAAACAATTGCAGTGTAGCAATAAGGGTTATAAGCATATTAAGTACGCTAGATGAGGAAAGTAATTTTCAGAGGAAATGTACCCGCATTTGGTGGATGAAGCTGGGGGAAATCACTAAGGAAAACACAACATCCTGTTGTGGCTTCAAACCTTTGCTTCCCGTCATAGGTAAATCAGAATTAATCAGCCTTACTTCTATTTAGTGTGCCAATCATGTGTTAATACAAGTCTAGATGTTTAAATCTGACGAAGGAGGATTAAGAATAGAATAGAAACTTGAGGTAAGGCATCGTGGGAATAGGGTTAAAAAAACACTGTATAAAGAACCGTAAGGGTGGCCGTGGTGTATAACGCGCTCAGTCCCACCACAAGAGGGGATGGGGGGATTATTGGTACCATGGTACCGGGCTCGGTACTCCTTGGGGGCCAAGCACAAGATTCAGAATAACAAATTTTTAAAAATGTAGTAGATTAAATCAAATAAAACAGGCATGCCTACCACATAAGATGGGTTTTCCTCTGGAGGAACTTAATGGCATTTGTCACAATGGTATAATTGGCTCGTTATAATCTTGTCACAATGGTGTAATTGGTTCGTTACAATTTCATTGTGTAATGCATACATTTGGTGTAATTGGCTTACATTTGTTTATAATTGTCGTACAATCATGTCACAATGGTATAATTGGTTCTTCACTGCGTGGTGTAACGTTACAATCTTGTCACAATGTGTAATGGTTTCGTACAATCTTGTCACAATGGTATAATTGTCGTTACAATCTTGTCACAGTGGTGTAATTGGTCTTTACAATCTTGTCACAATGGGTAATTGGCTCGTTACAATCTTGTCACAGTGGATATTGCTCGTTATAATCATGTCACAATGTTAATGGTCGTTACAATCTTGTCACAGTGGTGTAATTGCTCGTTAAATCTGTCACAATGTGTAATTGGTTCGTTACAATCTTGTCACAATGGTATAATTGGTCGTTATAATCATGTCACATGGTGTAATGGTTCGTTACAATCATGTCACAATGGTATAATTGGTTCGTTACAATCTTGTCACAATGGTGTAATTGGTTCGTTACAATCTTGTCACAATGGTATAATTGGCTCGTTATAATCATGTCACAATGTGTAATGGTTCGTTACAATCTGTCACATGGTATAATGGCTCTATAATCTGTCACAATGGTTAATTGGTTCGTTACAATCTTGTACTTCATTTCAATAAAGTGTTTGGGAATTCTCAGTACGGTGTACTCTTATCTTTAAACTTTTATAATTCTAAATTTATTGTATTGAAGAAGTCAATCGATATAGTGAAGCACAGATTCTACAAATTCAAAGGGTATGCTTAAAGTATTATAATTTTATCGCGAGCGTAACTTTTTCTGGTGTCCTCAAATTAAGTGATTTAATTTTGCCTTAAAAACTTGCTTTTGTTTGGCAAAAGATACCAACAATATTTTTTTTAAAACTGTTGGATATTGGTGGTACAAAAGGGGGAGGGGTGGACTTTCTCCCTTTAGAAAATAATTTGTATCCCTCTCCTCCCAATTGGAATAACCTTGTCCTCTCATCTGAAATAAGCTTGTCCCTCTTAGAATTATTCTACTCTCTTTTGTTATTAACGATTACTAAGCTGAAATGTTGTCCTGTATCAAACACCAAATAACTTTTAGAGGCACTCAGTTTACAAATTTTGGAGGGAAGGATAACTCCAAATCGGGATGAGAGTAATTTAATTTTAGAAAAATCTAAAGGCGATGACCAAACTCTAATATTAATGTTAATGCTATCTTAATTTTGCTGAATATTTCCAAGCGAGAACAATTCAAATAGCTTCTACAGGCATACAATTATTACATTTTCCATGAAAAGAAAGATAATTTCAAATAACATCTGAGGGCATCCAATTTTCCAAAATTTACTGGAAAAGGCGCATTCTAAATATTGTCTCGGGATAAATAAAATTTTAAAAAAATCCAAAGTTTGTATCACTCCAAATAGCTTCCAATTTTTCAAATATTTGACGAGAGAAGACCACTTCACATAGCTTATACAATAGGCATCTAATTTTCCAAAAGATTCCAGACCAAGACCACTCTAAGTAGCTTTAGGGAAATAAAAATTTTAAAAAAATTCCGGAGGAGGTCCTCTCCAAATAACTTATAGAAAATTAGAATTTTTTAAAAAAATAGCTCAGACAAGGGCCACCCTAAATATCTTATGGACGATTTTTTTTTTAATTCTCCTAGGTTCCCCACGCCCCCCTTTAGCTTTGGAGTAGAAGCCGATCAAAATTTATTTTTATTTGATTGGATAATTTACCTCCCTATACAAATAAGATTTTACCGCCCGTGAAGTCAAGTATAAAAAAGATAATGGCCCTTGCTTTGCCCCTGCTACCGGGCTTGGTTTGAGAACATGGCGGACTCGAATGCGCTAGACTCACTTGGTATTCGTCAGATGAAGAAACGTTTTAAATTTGAGAGTAGAATTGATGCAACTTTTAAGACCAAGTTGATGAGGCTTCTAAGACTGTTTTTAATTTAAAATAAAATGTATGCATCTTCTAATACTGTTTAACTTTCAAAAACTAATATTTTTAATTTCTTACTTAAGAATTGCGTGGCATTGAAATATCTTGAATTAGACTTAAAAGCAATTAAAGGTTTTTAATTAATTTAATGTCTGTCCAATAATTATAAGTTACTTCAAGAGTAAGGAGAAGTTGGAATGAAAATAGGGATTCTCTACCTTAAAACTAATTTTTCCCTCTTGACAGAAAAAAAAAACCCCAACTAAATAAACATTTTATGAAAAGACTCTTATACAACTTCTTGAAAAGACTGCAACAGACAAAATCATGTCTTTATTTAAAAAGAGGAATAATTCTGAGGGAGGTAAAAGTCATCTCATTGTGTCTCTTGGTTCCCATTAAACCCACCAACCTCCCCTCTAAATCCTTCCACCCTCTTACTTCTTTAGTCTCTCAGTGTCTTGGAACGAATTAAACAAAACTTAATCCACAGTTAATTCCCCCTATGAACAGCGATACTTAACCCATTTGTTTCAAAAGCCAACCTAATTAAATAAAGGTTTTTTGGCTCATTTTGATATTTACTTTATATTTATCTAAAACTTAATACAAAATTAGTAAGAGTCTAATACTCTTACAGTCTTTGTGATTACAGGATGAAGGAACAAGTTCAAAGCCAGAGGTAGCCCCGAAAAATGGGCATCAATCAAATCGTTATAGGCCTAATGTTTACATCATTTTGTTTATCTATCAACTAGCCACATGTATATTGTTTACATCTCACTATTTATCCATAAACTAACCACATATATATTGCTTACATCTCACTGTATTTCTATCAACTTGCCACAGGTATTTTGTTTACATCTCGCTGTGTATCTATCAACTTGCCACAGGCCTATTGTTTACATTCCACTCTTTATCTATCAACTCACCAGAGGTATATTTCTTACCTCCCACTCTGTTTATCTATCAACTCACCAGAGGTATATTTCTTATCTCCCACTCTGTTTATCTATCAACTCGCCAGAGGTATATTTCTTATCTCCCACTCTGTATATTTATCAACTCGCCACAGGTCTAATGTTTACATTCCGCTGTTTATCTATCAACTAGCCACATGCACATTGTTTACATCACGCTGTTTATCTATCAACTCACCAGAGGTATATTTCTTACCTCCCACTCTGTATATTTATCAACTCACCAGAGGTATATTTCTTACCTCCCACTCTGTATATCTATCAACTCACCAGAGGTATATTTCTTACCTCCCACTCTGTTTATCTATGAACTCACCAGAGGTATATTTCTTACCTCTCACTCTGTTTATCTATGAACTCACCAGAGGTATATTTCTTACCTCCCACTCTGTTTATCTATCAACTCACCAGAGGTATATTTCTTACCTCTCACTCTGTTTATCTATCAACTCACCAGAGGTATAATTCTTACCTCCCACTCTGTATATCTATCAACTCACCAGAGGTATATTTCTTACCTCCCACTCTGTATATCTATCAATTCACCAGAGGTATATTTCTTACCTCCCACTCTGTATATCTATCAACTCACCAGAGGTATATTTCTTACCTCCCACTCTGTATATCTATCAATTCACCAGAGGTATATTTCTTACCTCCCACTCTGTATATCTATCAACTCACCAGAGGTATATTTCTTACCTCCCACTCTGTATATCTATCAATTCACCAGAGGTATATTTCTTACCTCCCACTCTGTATATTTATCAACTCACCAGAGGTATATTTCTTACCTCCCACTCTGTATATCTATCAATTCACCAGAGGTATATTTCTTACCTCCCACTCTGTATATTTATCAACTCACCAGAGGTATATTTCTTACCTCCCACTCTGTATATCTATCAACTCACCAGAGGTATATTTCTTACCTCCCACTCTGTATATTTATCAACTCACCAGAGGTATATTTCTTACCTCCCACTCTGTATATCTATCAATTCACCAGAGGTATATTTCTTACCTCCCACTCTGTATATTTATCAACTCACCAGAGGTATATTTCTTACCTCCCACTCTGTATATCTATCAACTCACCAGAGGTATATTTCTTACCTCCCACTCTGTATATCTATCAACTCACCAGAGGTATATTTCTTACCTCCCACTCTGTATATCTATCAACTCACCAGTGGTATATTTCTTACCTCCCACTCTGTATATCTATCAACTCACCAGAGGTATATTTCTTACCTCCCACTCTGTATATTTATCAACTCACCAGAGGTATATTTCTTACCTCCCACTCTGTATATCTATCAACTCACCAGAGGTATATTTCTTACCTCCCACTCTGTATATCTATCAACTCACCAGTGGTATATTTCTTACCTCCCACTCTGTATATCTATCAACTCACCAGAGGTATATTTCTTACCTCCCACTCTGTATATCTATCAACTCACCAGAGGTATATTTCTTACCTCCCACTCTGTATATCTATCAACTCACCAGAGGTATATTTCTTACCTCCCACTCTGTATATTTATCAACTCACCAGAGGTATATTTCTTACCTCCCACTCTGTAATATTTATCAACTCACCAGAGGTATATTTCTTACCTCCCACTCTGTATATCTATCAATTCACCAGAGGTATATTTCTTACCTCCCACTCTGTATATCTATCAACTCACCAGAGGTATATTTCTTACCTCCCACTCTGTATATCTATCAATTCACCAGAGGTATATTTCTTACCTCCCACTCTGTATATCTATCAACTCACCAGAGGTATATTTCTTACCTCCCACTCTGTATATCTATCAACTCACCAGAGGTATATTTCTTACCTCCCACTCTGTATATCTATCAACTCACCAGAGGTATATTTCTTACCTCCCACTCTGTATATCTATCAATTCACCAGAGGTATATTTCTTACCTCCCACTCTGTATATTTATCAACTCACCAGAGGTATATTTCTTACCTCCCACTCTGTATATCTATCAATTCACCAGAGGTATATTTCTTACCTCCCACTCTGTATATTTATCAACTCACCAGAGGTATATTTCTTACCTCCCACTCTGTATATCTATCAACTCACCAGAGGTATATTTCTTACCTCCCACTCTGTATATTTATCAACTCACCAGAGGTATATTTCTTACCTCCCACTCTGTATATCTATCAATTCACCAGAGGTATATTTCTTACCTCCCACTCTGTATATTTATCAACTCACCAGAGGTATATTTCTTACCTCCCACTCTGTATATCTATCAACTCACCAGAGGTATATTTCTTACCTCCCACTCTGTATATCTATCAACTCACCAGAGGTATATTTCTTACCTCCCACTCTGTATATCTATCAACTCACCAGAGGTATATTTCTTACCTCCCACTCTGTATATCTATCAACTCACCAGTGGTATATTTCTTACCTCCCACTCTGTATATCTATCAACTCACCAGAGGTATATTTCTTACCTCCCACTCTGTATATCTATCAACTCACCAAGAGTATATTTCTTACCTCCCACTCTGTATATCTATCAACTCACCAGAGGTATATTTCTTACCTCCCACTCTGTATATCTATGAACTCACCAGAGGTATATTTCTTACCTCCCACTCTGTATATTTATCAACTCACCACATGACATTTCCAGTCAGATACTCATCGACTCGCCTCACTCTTTCCGTACTCCATGGTCATGGCATTCGTGAGTGTCGTGTCATCGCAAAGATCTACCGCAATTATTGTGGAACAAACTAACCTATTCTAACCTAACCTAGCACCCAATACGAACTGATTCAAGTTTTAAGACTATTTCCTCAACTATTACTTTGACAATGAGGGGAATTTTACTTATGAAATATGCGACAGTAACGAAAAATAACGTCCCTATATGAGTTTATAAAATACATTTATACTAATTATATCTTAATATTTCACATTATCATTTTAATTACTGCAATATCTCTTTCTCTATAATTGGAGTGTGGCGAGTCTATGATTGCCAATAAAGTATTTTTTTTAGCATCGTGTCTTATTACCCGTTCGGATTATATGCTCATGTAATAATCACTTTGATGGTTTTAGGCATTAGTAAGGCTATATTTATGGGAAGTGTACCGGCATTTTCATGGAGGGAGAGTGGAAAACCATTTTGGAGAAAAAACCTCAGTACACCTGACTCAGATTCAAACTTTGAACTCCCCATCAACGGAAGTCTAGTCTATTGTGAGAGTAGTGCCTTAGACCATGTGGCCACTGAATAGGACACCTAAAGAAGGTTATTATTATAACTATTACTATTATTATTTGTAAGTTCATTACATAGATTGAGGTTAATAGTCATGAAGCTTGATTTGGATTTTCTTTTACTATATTATGCTGTGTAATTGGTTATTTTAATTAATGAAATGCCCCTGCGTTTAGAAAGTTCACGTTGCTAATACAAATTTGTCCTAGGAGTGTAATAACTTTCTTCACTCGGGAAATATGGGTTATTTTAGTGAAGATTTTATTTCTATGACGGCTGCAATTTTTAGGGCGGTGTAGAATGGAACACGAGTTAAAGTATGTATTTTTGAAATTTTTTTACAGTAGAAAAAATATTTCCGTTAAAAAATATATAGTTCTATAGATAAGTTTAACTTAATGTTATATAAAAAGTAATCTCTACAATATAAACAGTAATCTCAACCTTTCTTGAATATCTATCAAGATTATAGTGATAGACTAAATGACGAGAAACTTTCTAAACGAAGAGAAAAAGTTGTCATTAAATTCCAGTCTGTCCATGATAAAAATGGGTTTTGGCAAATTTAGCCCCGTTTGCATTTTTTGGTGTAGACTCCAGCCCATTATTATAATCTTTGATATACGACTCAAGTAGAAATAAAACCTACAACAATTATTAATTTAAATATCTTAGTGCAATAACTGTTGATATCACCACGTGAAGAAAATTAAACTTTATGCTTCCACTGAAGCAGTATTTTATTAATTTTGAACAAAAAAAAATTCTATAAAATTTGCAAAAACACTGGCCTTTTCTCGCTACTTCTTCCACCGCCCCAAGTGGTCTTAGTGATGACTGAGCTGTGATAACTTCATCAAATTCGTATTTCCTAAAATAAAACGATTCCCTTCTCACTTTAATTTTGACATCCCTCCTGCCCTCTTTCACTGTTCCTATAATACAAACATTTTCTATCTCACTCTATTTTCACTGCCCTCTTTGCAACACTTACAAATTGCTCTTTGTTGTTACTTCTTCACATCGCCTCCCCCCAACCAATCCCCTTATTTCTTTATCCGCCTCTCTACTTTATTTCTCTTCTTTTCACACCATTTCTCTTTTCTTCTGTTGCACTACGTTCCATAGAACACACTTTAAAAGTTAAAACCAGGGGTAAGGAAACCGCAAACCTTTAAAAGTTAGAGAAGTAAAAGTTTTGAATCTAAAGGTCAAACTTTTACGTTAGCCAGAAATACTTAAATATAAATAAGTTATGTTTATTTTATTCAACTAGTTTTAAAATTTAGTGTTTGTTTGGGACTGGTATTTGTTTTGAAAATAAATTAGATTAGTCTTCCCCATTTAACTTAGGATTACTAATATTTACTTTTATTCAATTAAACAAATAATATTATCAAAATTTATACTTATTTACTACTTTGAAATGTGATTGATAATTACTTCTAGATGATGATGATTATGATTAATATTGCTACCCACTTCTATGAGTGCTCGGGCTATACGCTCGATGGGGACGCTTATGTAGGCCCTACTAATTATCCCTACGCTAATGTGTTAGGGATGAAGAAGGTTGAATTTAGAAGAAGTGTACCCAAATTTGCGTGGAAGGAGAATGAAAACAATTTAGTAAAAATCACCCTCACTACACCTGACCAGGATTTAAACCATTAACTCCCCATCATTAGCAGTCTAATCTATTGCGAGAGTAGCACCTTAGACTATGTGGCCTCCAAAATGGGTTGCAAGTATATTGATTAAAGTAATTTAAGAGGTGCAATGAATATAGAATTAGCAGGAAATGTACTCAAATGGTTTGAAACAATTTTAGGGGAATACAACCCTAGATATACCCGGACAAGATTCGAATCCCAACCTCCCTGCCACCGACAAACCCTTGACATGGATCCAATAAACTTTTATTTACAACATAGGAAAAGGAAATTGGCTCAATTTTACGGCTACACATATTTTTGTCAGTAGTCAAACCAATGATTTTTTTTATCACTAGATGGACGATCTTTTTGTGTCTTAAGCAATGTTGATGGTTGAGCGTTTATTAAAAACAATCTAAAAAAAACTAGTTAGGCTTACTGCCTTGTTAGACTATTCTTCATTCGTAATTTCCGAAAAGAAAACCAATATTAAGATCTCATCATTACTTTTGGTAATGTTGGCACCCCTGAGGTAAAACTCCCTTCTACACCCTCATACACACACACACACACACCGCGTGCGCACACACAGCCACTGCAGCTGTTAGAGCTTAATGGGGGCTAATTATCATTAAGCCATCTAAATGCTAATTAATGCGCCTATTTTCACGATGAACAGTAGCTGGATCTCATCCGAGGGGCATGCAAATGAGCCACTGCAGTGTAATACTCCTCCTCCTCCCCTACTCACTCCTAAGGGACCTTCCTCCTTCCTCCCCCCTCATCCTCTGTTCCCGAAGAAGGGCTCTCTGATACTCCCGCCCTTGTATGGATGGTTCCCCAGAGGAGCGGAAGACGGCCGAAGCGGCACTAGCACGTCGACGCCTGTCGTTTTTCTTCTGTCGCCGGCCATGAAAGCCCACCAAAGCGTGAAAGCGCAGGCCCTCTTAAATCTAGGTACACGCTGTAATGGAGGGTATTAATTGTACTTTGGTAGGAGGGGTAGGTAAGGGGAGGTTAGGTTGAGAAGAAGTGCAATACTTGGATAAAAAAAGAAAGAAGAGGGAGTGGTAAAATGTAATTAAGTAGATTTTAAATATAATCTTCTATTATTTTCTGTGCACGATGTCTTACTATCCGTTCAAGCTATCTGTTACACTTATTGGTTAGGGATAAATAAGGCATAATTTGAGAGGAACTATAACCATATTCAGGAATGGAGATTGGGAAAACTTTAAGTAAAATCCACACGTATTACACCCAACTGGGATTTGAACCCTGATCTTAACGTGACCGTGGTATTCCAGACTATTGCTAGAGTGTCACCTTAGACCAATTATATAGGGCTTGTATTTTTTAATCTGTATTTGTCTTAAGGAAAACACGATTAATAATTAACTACAACCAATTGCCAAAAAATAAATTAAAAAAATAGCCTATACCTGTATTAACAAAAACACAATGTAGCAATTCTATATTTAATTATTTACGCAACTAATTAAAAAATCTAAAAATTTATTTCTATTTTTATTTCGTATATTATAAGGTGGGATATATAGGGGACCCGAAAAAATCTCAGTGTTTTTGTAATTTTGATAGCCAAACCTTTTTTGGTCAAAGTTAATCAAATATTGCTCCAGCAGAAACATAGAATTTAAATTTCTTCACGTGGTGATATCAACAGCTGTTGGAATATCTGTCACGAGTAGAGCTGCATTAGACGAGAAACTTTTTTTAATAAAGATAAAATAATGTCACTAAATTCCAGGACATTGACAGATATTCAACAACTGTTGTTATCACCATGTGAAAAAAATCAAACTATACATTTGTACTGAAGAATTATTTGATTTATTTTGACCAAAAAAATTGTTTTATACATACAATCTACAAAAATACTGGCCTTTTCTCACGGTCCCTATATCCCCACTTTAATCTCCTTACCAATGGAATGCTACACGTTTATTTTTTATTTTAATTTTTTGTACATTAAAAAGCTTCTTGAGTATGTCTTTGTATCTGACATTACGTTTCTTGTTTATTAATTAGTCATTAAAATCAAAGTATCATCCAAAATTTGAAAAAAAAACTTTATGATTTGATTGACCACAAGAATAAAAAGGTCTCTATTTTATCTAACTAGTAAAAATTCAAGTCTTTAGAATAATATGTGGTCATTGAAATATTTTTGGAAAACTAGCCCAAAAAATGTTGGTCCTCTACTAAATGCTCCTGACCAAACATTAAAGAAAAAATGTGTCATATTGTTTTTATCAAATTTATAGAAAAAAAAATAGTTGTATACTATATTTCTAAGTGTAAAAGTTGTTTTCATGTATTAAGATTCTTGCAACCCTTGCTTCTTATTTTTTTAGGTACTCTAATAATTTAGAAATTCTTCAAAGAAAGAAGTGTCATCCCTTCACACCAGAAGAGGAATAACACCCATATTTTGTGCTCATCTCCCTATTTTGATTCCACGTTCTAATCCTTTTGGTACATGTTAGGACATGCCCAGCGTTTACTCGCAGCCCTCTCTCTCTCATATGTATATATATATATATATATATCACCATGGTTTGAGCTAGTCACGTGACAACACACAGACGAGTAAAACCTAACCTCAACGGGACGTCTTATACCCCACTCCCCAATTTGAAAGGTGAAACATAGACTCGACCAAACAACGCCTCGTTTGTCACACACACAGAGGGGGCTGCAGCACAACAGCATTCTACTGAAGTTGTTTCTATTGTGTTTAGAAAATCGTAGAACGTTCCCTGTTACGAGCTTCGTGTGAGGTGAGAGAGGATATATCCCCCCACTCCCCTCCCAAACTTTCCGATTGTCACTACCCATAATGCAATAGAAGAAAGGACAGATGGCTCCTCCCAGTGGCTTGTTCATGCACTAGACTACTCCAGCCACACCTCTACTAAGATAAACAAACATGTGAATTTTTATTCACTTTTCTTTTTCCCTAATTTGTTTTTCCCCCCTCTATTTAATACATAACCTAAGCACATCATCAGGGTAAGTTTTCAATTTGTGTATATATATTTATAAAAGTTTCTCTTTTTACCTATAAAAAACTAAATCGTGACGTAAAAAAAAACAGCCACACATGGTACAAGAATGAGCAAAGTGTTTGGAAAAAAAAACAAAGTGTTTTTAGCATTGCAACTAAGTAAAAAAAAAAGGGGGACAAAGTAGGTAAGAAAGAATGTTGTTTGAAAAGAAGGGGTGGAGAAGGAGACTAAGAAGGGGTGTAAGTGAAGTGACAGGGAGGGAGATAATTTAAAAATAATATATATATCTATATAAAAAGAAAACAAGTGGAGATTATGTATGCGGAACGAAAGAGGCAGGCTAGGATTTGTCAAGCAAATGGGTTTCGATCGGGCGTGTTTAAGCGTGGTTAGAACGCCTCCCTTCCACCCTCCCCCCACCAACCCTTCAACCCTGCCCCGCTATCCCTTCTTCTTCCCTACTTGTGCGCAAGAGAGAACCGCTTGGGCGAAATTTTAAAATCCCGCATATTGACTTTATAATCACCACCGACCCCTCTTTTAAACAAATGTATTTTTTTTAAATAGCACTAAAGAAAGTCATCCTCTTCTCACTATAAAACGATAAACGGATGCTCTGTTTGAAAAAAAATTAAAATATGTAATTATTTAATTTAATTTTTAAATTTTAATTTAGCCCTGTGTACACTTATTGTGTACATTTACAGGGTCCCCAGTTATCAATGAACTAATTTTAACAAAATAAAATCTGAAAAATGAGAGATAATAATATGTAGCCTACAACGTGTACGTTATAATCTTTAGTAAAACATAAACTGTATTAAAATAATATTTTTTTTCAAAATTATTAAAAATAATTCAGGTCGGAAAAGGGTTTAGCATCACTTTGAAACTAAAGATTTCTCAACACATGACTTCCGACGCGGCGCGTACCCAAAACCAAAACCCGTGTGCCACGAAAAAAAAAAAATCTTGTAAGGTGTACCGTCAACCTACAGTAGCCCCATGGCTTCTTTGGTGCTGACTGATAGCTCACAGCTGACGGCTTTGAAAAGCTACCAGACCAAATTATGTATCCCTACGCCGAACCAAATGATCTGCAAAAAAACATGTGTTTAGCAGTCTGTCACTTCTGACAGTCAAAATTTAGGTATATACCTAAATGTTGACTGTCAGAAGTCAGCTGTGAATTGTCAGTCAGCACCAAAGAAGACATGGGGCTACTGTAAGTTTGCGGAACACTTATCAAAGGCATCAAGCTCATCTTGTCTGGTTTACCGGTGATAGGGAGGTTTGCGTTGAAATCACAGCCGGGTGAAGAGTGTTTGTACTATATTTTAAATGAGTGTAATTTTCCTACCACGCTGATGTGACTACATTTTCTATCAAAGTTCTACTTTTCTCATTCCTACCCGTTAAGTGTCAGGATGTGAATAGCCTGGACGTGTAGTAAAGATGTCAAATCTTTTTATTTAGCACCACATCTTACAACCGATACGGGTTACAAACTTATTTACTAATTACGTTAATGTGTTAGAGATAAGGAAGTTTTAGGAAGTGTACTTGAATTTGCGTGGAAGGAGAGTGGAAAATGATTTAGAAAAAAAACCTTTAGTACACCCAACCGGGATTATAATCCCGATCTCTCAGTCATCGGCAGTCTAATATATTGCGAGAGTTACGTCCTTAGTAGCGGAGCTACGGACCTACATTCCCCCTTTCCCCTTTCCAACAGCCTGTGGGGGGCTAGAGGTTGGGGCCCAAAATTTTAGAAGAAGCAAGAAAAAGATGAAAGGGAATATTTTTAGTGTTATCACAATGAGGACGGGTTATCCAACATAATAATTAATAATATAGTAGGTTTATTACTAAGAAAATTACAATTACTTCCTAAAAGAATAACATGAGTTACTTCCAGCCAATTTTTTCAAAAAAGAATCTTTCGCTACCCATCAGTTATCACCATTTCTACCGTAGATGAGCTATAGATAATACGTTTTTCAAGTAGCGCTTGATTTCCGGAATCCTGCGCATTCTGTGATTTTTCTGTTGAACTAATGTTTAGATGTACAGTAGATCTAGAAGCTTAAGGTAAAATTTATAGCCAAAAATAAATATCACTGTTAATTAGATTCTTGTGAAAAATATTTTGTTTACTATCATGTCAGTGGTAGATCAGTTCCTTAACAAATAAATGTCGTGTATAACATACAGATAAATGGAGGGGGGAGGTAAAGGTTGTGGAATGTTTCAAGCACTGGCGGCACAAGAGGAAGCAACCAAACAAAGCTCTACCACTGGACATCTTAGAACTTTCTACCACGAATGTATGTCAGCAAAATCACACACACACACACACACACACACATACTCACACACACACACACACAAATTAATTGTAAAGTAAATCAGCTTAGAGTTATTAAATAAAATATTTCCAGTAACAATCTCACAGAATATTTAAATAATCAGGTCTGTACCATTTACTTCAGTGTCCGAACGGTCTAAGGCAGGGGTTCTCAAACTGTGCGTCGCGACGCCCTAAAGCGTCGGTGGTATTGTTCCGGGCGTGCGGCTATAAGGAAAAGCTAAAAGTTATAACGTATAGTAAAATGTCACATGGACATTTTCAATACGTGTACTTGTACATAGTTTAAATAATGGAATAAATCATACAAGAAAACACATAATTTTTCCTTGTGAAAAGTGCTCCTTTCCATTAGTTCGGATTCTAATGATCCTTGGAAACTTGGCGTGACGTCATGCGCAATTCTCTCCCTTTCAGTATGAAAATGGACTGAGCCAAGGTCAGCCGATAATGTTTTCGTTTAAATAAATGCCACCAAATCAGATTTGGCTTTTTTTTTTATATTGGTTACAGGGACGTCGCATGGAAAATCGGACATGTGAAGGCGGGGTGGTCTCAAAAAGTTTGGGGACCTCTGGGTCTAAGGCGTCATACCCGTGTTAGACTGGCCCTGCTGATGACGGGGAGATCGAGGCTCGATTCCCAGTAGGGTCTACTGATGGTGGTTTTCCTAAAGGTTTTCCACTCTCCTTCTACGCAAATGTGGATAGAATACCTTGAAAATGCGTCCTTCCTCATCCCCTCCACTATTAGAAATTATCATGTGTGCGTACAACCTGAACAGGTTGTAAAATGCGGAGATAAAAAATAAATATTTCCGTTTTATTTTAATTTTCATTTAAACTACCTATATCTTAAACATGTTTATCACACGAACCATTATTTTAGATAAGCACTGTCATAAAATATACAACACCTATTCTCAGTGTGGTAGTACGTATGTCTATTGAGTCGAGAAAGCAGAGTTCAAATCCCCGCATATCGAAAAATATATAATTGGTGAAACTATTATTTTCCCTTCAACAGAAATTAAATATCTGAGGGTGTATTGTGTTTTTTCTAGAATTAAGTTAGTTTGTAAGTATATTTGTGATTAAGATAGGAGTGTAAGGGACACGAGAAAAGGGTAGTATTTTAGCAATTCTGTGGCAAAAATTTTGGTCAAAATAAAACAAACAATAATTAAGTAGAAACAGAGTTAAATTTTCTTTACATGGTATTATAAACAGGTTGTTTAATATCTTTCAAGGGTGTTCTAGAATTCATCGACAACTTTTACTCTCATTTAAAAAGTTTCTCATCTGAATCCGCTATGCTGATGAGAGATATTCAACAACGGTTGATACAAAATAACTTATCAATGTAAAGTTGTAGTAAGCTTACTATTAAAAATATTTTATCTAGAAGATACATTTTTATAAAACAATAGTTTCTCAGATATAAACAAATACACGGCCTAAATTTCTTTTGGAACACTTTGAAAATGTGAAATTTATAGTTATGCTCTCTGATGGACAGAGATATTCCTCTTTTTAAAATGTATTTCTAACAGTATAATTTATTTCATTAATGGTATTTTACAAGTACAGTCTTTTAAAAAATTGCTTACCTCGGCAATAACTCACGTGTATAATATAGTAGCAAATTTTTAATATATTTATTTATCACACTGGTTCGGGTTATAGGCCTACGCCTATGTACTAAATATGCTAATATATTATGGATGAGTAAGGTTGAATCTAGAGAAAATGTGCCCATATTGACGTGTAGAAAAGGTGAGAAACCATTTAGTAAAGAAAGAAAAAATACCCTTGGTACACCAGACAGGGATAGAACACTGATCTTCCCGTCATCGGAAGTCCAGTCTATTTCGAGAGTAACACCTTAGACCATTCAACCATCAAAAGGGTCATATTTATAATAAATATAATATTTATTTTGAATTCCAACCTTGTTTCCTAAAGGTACGTAAATAAGTGATTTTTTTTAATCAGCTTACAAACTTATTTTGATTCGTGAAAAAACATTTTCCCTAAATATAATGCTTTAAAATCTGTTCCATAATCTTTTTTTTTTAAACTGATAATGATGTGGCCATTTTTATTCCCTTTCCTTGATCGGAAAAGACTGTACTAAGCAGTTTTATTTCTTTAACTTGTCCAATAAACCAGATGCAAATTGACGAACATATTTGAGACTGAGCAGATTAATATCGGAAGTAATAAAAAGTTATGCGAACACCGGGGTAGGGTGAGTGGATTCTAATAAATACCGGATTACGACCCTTCTTTAAGATTTTTTTTAGGGGCACGTGGATTTTATTTCTTCTCGAGATGTTCTTAGGGGCTCGCATGGTGATTTGCTAGAATATTATATGGGCATGCGTTTTAGACTCTCTTTTTACTTTTTAGAAGTTGATATCCACCATACTGTACTCTCTCTTACTCCTCTCTCTCTCTATATATATATATATATACATATATATATGTACACTTTCTCTAAATTCAACCTTCTTGATTTCTATAAGGTTAGCGTTATTCGTTCATAGGCTTTAATTCGAACGTGTAGTAAGACGTGGTGATAAAAAAAAGAATTATAAAAATAGAATGAAAAGTCTCCCATTTAAATAATAAAAATATTAATTTGAGCATCTTTATATATAAGATAATGAGACAGTATTAATTTGTTATTAAAGATAGATCCGATTTTAAAGATGTTCAAATAAATATTTTGATTATTTAAATAGGAGACTTTTCATTGTATTTTTATAATTCTTTTTTTTATCACCACGTCTTACTACACGTTCGGGTTATAAACCTATGAAAGAATAACACTAATCTCTTAGGGATCTAGAAGGTTGGATTTAGAGGAAGTGTACCCATATTTGCGTGGAGGAAGAGTGGAAAACCATTTAGGACAAAACCACTCTTCAGTACAATCGACCCCAATATCCTTGTTATCAGCAGTCTAGTCTATTGCGAGAGAGACATCTTAGACCATGCAGGCACCAAATCGGGTCAAAATAAATAAAAAATTGCAGTTATTAGATGCTACACGAATCGATGATAATGCCAACAAAGGTGACAGCCTTGTCTATTTCGGTTTACTTGTTACATCAAGGTTGGGGTTTGAAACCCGACTGGGTGTACCTAGAGTCAAATTTTCATATGAAGTGTCAGGAGGCTAGAAAAGTTACTAGATCTTATTTCACGTATTCATACGTAAGGTCATGAAATCTGCAGCAGTCGTTTTTGAGAGATATTATCAATACTTATAAGATAACACTAATAATCTATTAAAAGGTTATCAAATTTGACGACAGATAAATGGGTTTGTATTCTCTATAAGACCCTCCCAATGGAAATTGAACTATAGATTGTTTCCCCTAAATCATTCTTCTCTCCCAGGAGTGGAACGTGGGTTTTTACCAGCTCTCCTTTTGATGGGACTGTACTAGTAAATTGCTCCTACTATTTCAATATCAAACCTGCTCCCTACGTAATTTTGTGGTGTGGTTTGAACAAATGGATTGTGAGGAGGGAAGGTAGCAGTTTACTAGTACAGTCCTGGTCATGTGGCAACATATGAGCAGATAATGATATTGACTCTTTAAAAATGTGGATACAAAGTGTCTAAATTCTACTTTCATCATTCTTATACACTTAGTGTTAATGGATTGATAGAATGACTGGGTAGTAAGACTCGGATAATGAGTATATGGGGTTGTAGGGATGGGGAGGGGACCGGAATGGTTTTATTACTTTAATTACGTAATCCTTTTATTTCACGAATTTGATCCACCTCCCCTTTTCCACTTAAGTAAGCGATCTTAAGACTCTCCATCCACCCCTAAATTCTTCTATCTTAATTATTCTTTTCAAGATTTGGTAAATTATATTATTCTAATCGTTTTAATTTATTACTTTCTCTCTATCTTACAGGTAGAGAAAGTATTGTGATCGTCAAAAAAATCGAACTCGAGATTTTGATGAATTTTGACGTTTCATGACTTCCTGAATCCGAAAAAGTGGTTTTTGAATTTCCGTCTGTCTGTCTGTCTGTCTGTCTGTCTGTCTGTCTGTCTGTCTGTCTGTCTGTCTGTACCTCCAACTAGAGCCTAAACTATTTTACCGATTGAGCTGAAACTTGATATCTAGGGTTTTCATAGGGTTGCCCCGAGGGGTTTTTGGAATTGGATATCTACCCCTAAAATTAAGGGTAGTTTACTGAAGGGCAAAAAGAGAAAAAGTCGATTTTCTCAAAATCGGCTCTAACGATTTTGATTAAATTTCATTTATGAACATTAATAAATATTCCAAACAAAATGGCTACTCTCAATATTTCGGCAAAATCGTTTTAAGGGCTCCGGTCTGATACGTAAATTAACATTTTTTATAATAGCTCCGAAACTATTTGAGATATGAAATTACTTAGCATTACAAATATGTATATATATTTATAATACAAATATTTTATTCGAAACATATTTTTATAAAATCAATAACTTTCAATATATACGCAATTATATATATATTTTTAACTTTTTGGGCATTAAAGCTTAAGTATTGCGACCGTAAGAAAAACTAACCTGAAATGTTGATGGATGTCGACGTCTCATGACCCCCCGAACCCTTAAAAATAGTCTTTGCAATGCCGTCTGTCTGTGTGTCTATTAAAACTTAAAATTAAGGGTAGTTTACTGAAGGGCAAAAAGAGAAAAAGTCGATTTTCTCAAAATCGGCTCTAACGATTTTGATTAAATTTCATTTATGAACATTAATAAATATTCCAAACAAAATGGCTACTCTCAATATTTCGGCAAAATCGTTTTAAGGGCTCCGGTCTGATGCGTAAATTAACATTTTTTATAATAGCTCCGAAACTATTTGAGATATGAAATTACTTAGCATTACAAATATGTATATATATTTATAATACAAATATTTTATTCGAAACATATTTTTATAAAATCAATAACTTTCAATATATACGCAATTATATATATATTTTTAACTTTTTGGGCATTAAAGCTCAAGTATTGCGACCGTAAGAAAAACTAACCTGAAATGTTGATGGATGTCGACGTCTCATGACCCCCCGAACCCTTAAAAATAGTCTTTGCAATGCCGTCTGTCTGTGTGTCTATTAAAACTTAAAATTAAGGGTAGTTTACTGAATGGCAAAAAGAGAAAAAGTCGATTTTCTCAAAATCGGCTCCAACGATCTTGATTAAATTTCATTTATAAACATTAATAAATATTCCAAACAAAATGGCTACCCTCAATATTTCGGCAAAATGGCTTTAAGGGCTCCGGTCTGATGCGTAAATTAACATTTTTTTAAATAGCTCCGAAACTATTTGAGATATGAAATTACTTAGCATTACAAATATGTATATATATTTATAATACAGATATTTTATCCGAAACATATTTTTATAAAATCAATAACTTTCAATATATACGCAATTATATGAATTTTTTTAACTTTTTGGACATTAAAGTTTAAGTATTGCAACCGTAAAAAAAAAAAAACCTGAAATGTTGATGGATGTCGACGTCTCATGACCCCCCGAACCCTAAAAAATAGTCTTTGCATGACGTCTCTCTGTGTGTCTATAAAAACTTAAAATTAAGGGTAGTTTACTGAAGGACGAAAAGAGAAAAATTTGGTTTTCTCAAAATCTGCTTAAACGATTTTGATTAAAATTCGTATCTAGGCGTTGATTAAGATTATAAATAAACTGGCTATTTTCATTTTCCTATGAAAATGATTTTTAGGGTACATTACAGAAGCGTTAATTTCCGTATCTCCACAACTATTGGAGAAACTAAACAACTTATCATTGCAAAATTGTAGGACTATTAGAAATAAAAAACTTTTATTTGACATATATTTTATAAAAGCTACAGTTTCTGAGATATTTGCAAATATATTAATACAATTTTGTGAGCTTTAGTTGTAAACATATACTACTTAAGTCTTAACGCAATAATTCTCCAATGCCATAGAGTAATTAAATATAAGTATCTAAAAAAAGTATGTTATTTTTCCTTAAATCTCTTAGGAGAAATGTTTGCATAGCAATGATCTATCTCCATTTTAGACTCAATAGTCAATATTTACATTTTTTATTGGTCAAAATGTATAAATGAATAATTAAATATCAATGCGATGACTTGAAGATCTGCAACACCTTATAAAATGTTAAAATTTTAACCAGATCGAAATTTTAATACGAAGTGTTGACCCTTGTGGAAGACATTAAACTGTTTGAAATGTTCTTAGGTGGACAAAGATGCGCCTCTTTTCTCATTGATTCTATATCATTGTATATTATTTTATGCGTGTTCTTATGTGGAGTGGTGATGATACAATGTGCATTATTCCGTTCAGAAATCTTTGGAGTTTAGAGAAAGAGAGAGAAAGTCTGTGCGGTGTGCCGTACCATTTATTTTTACATGTAAAGTTTGTTAATAAAGTGAGTGATAAATTTTTTTTTAGAAAACTTTAACTGCAGCAATATTAGGTGTAACAACACATAATCAAATTAAATATAATCGGAATATTATAGTAAATATATTTATTTTCCACCAAAAACTTTTTTTACTTTCTCTCTATCTTACAGGTAGAGAAAGTATTGTGATCGTCAAAAAAATCGAACTCGAGATTTTGATGAATTTTGACGTTTCATGACTTCCTGAATCCGAAAAAGTGGTTTTTGAATTTCCGTCTGTCTGTCTGTCTGTCTGTCTGTCTGTCTGTACCTCCAACTAGAGCCTAAACTATTTTACCGATTGAGCTGAAACTTGATATCTAGGGTTTTCATAGGGTTGCCCCGAGGGGTTTTTGGAATTGGATATCTACCCCTAAAATTAAGGGTAGTTTACTGAAGGGCAAAAAGAGAAAAAGTCGATTTTCTCAAAATCGGCTCTAACGATTTTGATTAAATTTCATTTATGAACATAAATAAATATTCCAAACAAAATGGCTACTCTCAATATTTCGGCAAAATCGTTTTAAGGGCTCCGGTCTGATGCGTAAATTAACATTTTTTATAATAGCTCCGAAACTATTTGAGATATGAAATTACTTAGCATCACAAATATGTATATATATTTATAATACAAATATTTTATTCGAAACATATTTTTATAAAATCAATAACTTTCAATATATACGCAATTATATATATATTTTTAACTTTTTGGACATTAAAGCTTAAGTATTGCGACCGTAAGAAAAACTAACCTGAAATGTTGATGGATGTCGACGTCTCATGACCCCCCGAACCCTTAAAAATAGTCTTTGCAGTGCCGTCTGTCTGTGTGTCTATTAAAACTTAAAATTAAGGGTAGTTTACTGAAGGGCAAAAAGAGAAAAAGTCGATTTTCTCAAAATCGGCTCTAACGATTTTGATTAAATTTCATTTATGAACATAAATAAATATTCCAAACAAAATGGCTACTCTCAATATTTCGGCAAAATCGTTTTAAGGGCTCCGGTCTGATGCGTAAATTAACATTTTTTATAATAGCTCCGAAACTATTTGAGATATGAAATTACTTAGCATCACAAATATGTATATATATTTATAATACAAATATTTTATTCGAAACATATTTTTATAAAATCAATAACTTTCAATATATACGCAATTATATATATATTTTTAACTTTTTGGACATTAAAGCTTAAGTATTGCGACCGTAAGAAAAACTAACCTGAAATGTTGATGGATGTCGACGTCTCATGACCCCCCGAACCCTTAAAAATAGTCTTTGCAATGCCGTCTGTCTGTGTGTCTATTAAAACTTAAAACTAAGGGTAGTTTACTGAATGGCAAAAAGAGAAAAAGTCGATTTTCTCAAATTCGGCTGCAACGATTTTGATTAAATTTCATTTATAGACATTAATAAATATTCCAAACAAAATGGCTACCCTCAATATTTAGGCAAAATGGCTTTAAGGGCTCCGGTCTGATGCGTAAATTAACATTTGTTTAAATAGCTCCGAAACTATTTGAGATATGAAATTACTTATCATTACAAATATGTATATATATTTATAATACAGATATTTTATCCGAAACATATTTTTATAAAATCAATAACTTTCAATATATACGCAATTATATGAATTTTTTTAACTTTTTGGACATTAAAGTTTAAGTATTGCGACCGTAAAAAAAAACTAACCTGAAATGTTGATGGATGTCGACGTCTCATGACCCCCCGAACCCTAAAAAATAGTCTTTGCAATGCCGTCTGTCTGTGTGTCTATAAAAACTTAAAATTAAGGGTAGTTTACTGAAGGACGAAAAGAGAAAAATTTGGTTTTCTCAAAATCTGCTTAAACGATTTTGATTAAAATTCGTATCTAGGCGTTGATTAAGATTATAAATAAACTGGCTATTTTCATTTTCCTATGAAAATGATTTTTATGGTACATTACAGAAGCGTTAATTTCCGTATCTCCACAACTATTGGAGAAACTAAACAACTTATCATTGCAAAATTGTAGGACTATTAGAAATAAAAAACTTTTATTTGACATATATTTTTATAAAAACAGCAGTTTCTGAGATATTTGCAAATATATTAATACAATTTTGTGAGCTTTAGTTGTAAACATATACTACTTAAGTCTTAACGCAATAATACTCCAATGCCATAGAGTAATTAAATATAAGTAAGTATCTAAAAAAAGTATGTTATTTTTCCTTAAATCTCTTAGGAGAAATGTTTGCATAGCAATGATCTATCTCCATTTTAGACTCAATAGTCAATATTTACATTTTTTATTGGTCAAAATGTATAAATGAATAATTAAATATCAATGCGATGACTTGAAGATCTGCAACACCTTTTAAAATGTTAAAATTTTAACCAGAAATCGAAATTTTAATACGAAGTGTTGACCCTTGTGGAAGACATTAAACTGTTTGAAATGTTCTTAGGTGGACAAAGATGCGCCTCTTTTCTCATTGATTATATATCATTGTATATTATTTTATGCGTGTTCTTATGTGGAGTGGTGATGATACAATGTACATTATTCCGTTCAGAAATCTTACGAGTTTATAGAAAGAGAGAGAAAGTCTGTGCGGTGTGCCGTACCATTTATTTTTTTTAGATTTTGTCTCACTTTAAATATTGATGAAAAAACCTTACGTAAGATGGATTTTAACCTCCTTCCCCCCCCCCCCCCACACACACACACATAAGAAAACGTAGGACCCCTTCCTCCAGCTCCAAAACATTTACATAATTTATGAACTGTCCCTTATGTTCAATATTAACACAAATATTAGTATTAGGTGAGTGGTTTGTGGCCTTGTGACCAAGGTAATCAGAACTTGTCCAAACAGTAAATCTACCTGTGAATTAGTGTTCTTATCATTTAGTAGAACACTAATTTTACCATGTATCACTGGTATTATGTACCCGCATAAGAATAGCCTATGTATGGTTGGTAAAATGGGAAAAATGGGGGAGAACATACCACCGGTATAGTTTTAACAAACTCTACGTAAAACAATACAACTTGCTTCAAAAGTGTCAGTAAATAAATATATGCTTTTATTCAAAGTGACTAAATTCTTTTTTTTTTACTACCATCATAGTGACGAACGTTTAAAATCAAGTGGATATTATAATATCCAACCCTGAACCCTCCAGTCGAAGTCCATTTCTCTCCCTTTGTCTACCCAATTTAGTTTTATTTCATGCAAATTTTACTGCACATAAGCTTGTGAAACATTCTTTATATAGTTTTTTAAAGGAGGAACTTTAATTTTGCAAAATAATTTATTTAAAAAAATTCATATTATAAAAATATAAGAACCGTTTTGAGTGCTAATATAAATAACTCTAATTCTTTTAAAGTATATAACCGATAGCTAATTTCTCCTCCCCCCTCCCCCAAACGAAATGCTCTTGAGAACTTTGCAAAACAGATGTTATTATTAGTTATAGATTAGGAAACAACATAAACCTATTTTAAAACAATTTTATTTCAACCATAAAAAACGTTACTATATAAATTTACATGTTTAGCATTAAAATACCAATTGCTCAGTTTAATTTTTCATCTTTTTCTTTTATAAAAATAGGATTTAATATTTATCATTAATAAATATCTAAAGTGGTATGGAAGAAATTAAGGTCCATATTTATTGCAGTTTTCATAACAAAAACACTTTTTGGCCATTATAAATAAAATGTTGCTCCAGGAGATAAATTATTTTTAATTTTCTACACATAGTATTATCAATAGTCATGGAATATTTGTCATTAGCATTATGCCATTTGATTATAAATGTTTTTAAGAAAAAGAAAGTCAAAGTCGAATTCGGCGATGGCTATGACAAATGTTCAATAACTGTTGAGATTACAAAACTTATATGTAGAAAATTAAACCAAGTAAATCCACTATATAAATATTTAATTTATTAAGTTTTTTATCAGCGAAATTACAAAAAACACACCCCATCTTTATCTCTCTTTCATCCTACCTTACGGTTTAGTGACTGCTTTTCGTGTCAAATGACATAAATACTTTAAACGAAGTTTCCTTATCAACTAAAACTTAAAACAAACAATAGTCGATTTAACTTGAGAAATATGTTAACTAATAAAATAATGACAAGTTTTATCTCAGTTTAACTGTTGAATGACTCACCTCGTCAAATGGGACTACTAAGCCATAACACGATGAAAACAAAGTTTTTTTCTCAACGGTACTAAACTTTTACAGTAACGGCTATTGCCGAATCGTTTTTATGAAAGCTAAAAGAAAAACCAGAAGCATCTAATATGCAGACTGCTGTTTCAGGTTATCTTTGGACACAAATGTGTGGGTTTTTTTTAAAGGGTGAAAGGTGTATAAGGGTTGGAAATTGTAATTTCAATCCCTCGTAGAATCACCTTTAGTGTCGTTTATTTTTAAAAGGGATTCAGATTAGGTTTGTAAAATAAATTTATCTCAACTACCAACTTGAGAACAAATTCAATATTATAAAATATGAAGACATTTGTAAACGAATAAGCTTCAACTTTTGCTCTTCATTCAAACATTTGTCTTGATTATTAAGTCAATATTTTGATAATGTGTATCAGGTGCATGTGAAGTCTAGAAATGTCACTTTTGATAGACATAATCATACATTACCTATGAAGTAATATGGGCGTGAAAATCTTTGAAATGTTTTAGTCAAGGATCAAATTTCCTTCAATTCGTATTTTACATACACAATAAGGTTTTGCATCATCGCAAAATTTCAAAGGAGGAAGAAGAAAACTTCAGTAGGCCCTATATTATAAACTGATATGAAGTATCTCACTAAAAATGAAATATTTCAACACAAAGGCCTAGTCATTTTTAGCATTGGTACTAAACAGTATATTATCACTTAAAATAACAAAGCATAAACATTGGTAGATTCAGGTATATCAGCATAGAATAATGTAGTGTGATTTTGTATTTTACTTTATCTCCAGCCCTGGATATCGATGATCGTTGATAAAATCGAACTCGAGGATTTGATCAATGTTGACGTTTTATAAGTTCTTGAAATAGAAAAAAATGTTTTTCGCGTTTTCATCCGTCTTTTTCTTAGTATCTCGGCCTAGAGCCGAAACTGTTTTACCGATCGGGCTAAAACTTAGTATTTAGGGAGATCATAAATTTCCCCCGAGGAGTTTTTGGAATTAGATATCTAACCCTAAAATTAAAGATGGCTTAGGGAAGAGCAAAAAGAGCAAAAAAAAAATTGATTTCCTCAAAATCTGTTATGACGATTTGATTATATTTTGTATCTAGGCACTGATTAACCTTACGGAAAAAATGGAAACTTTCATTTTTCCATGATAATTATTTTGAGGATATTTTACATTAGAAGAAATTTCCAATTTTGATCATATATTTGCATGTATTTGAGATTTGAGATAACCTACAGTTATAAAATTGTAGTACAGTAAAAAAATCTTTTAACATCAAATTATACTACTATCAAGCCACATGGCTGACTCACTCAATCACTCACTGACATTAATGTTTACCCACTTACAAATGAGCTAGAAACTTTAAATTTGGCAAACTTATAGCTTCTAGCTTATAACCGACGGGAAAATTCAAAAAAGTTAAAAAAAATTTTTTTTAACTCCTTAAAAAAATTCAAAATTGCAAAGCAACTTTAAAGTCGGTGTGATATTTACAATATAATACCGGTAACTTTAAATTGTTACGTTCAAAACATTACATTAGTTTACATTCACTTGCAGAGAAAACTCACTGGGGGTTTGGGGGCGGAGCCCCCAACAAGCAAAGCGAGTCATTTTTATAAAACCAATAGTTTCTCAGATATAAGCAAGTATATATTTTATGGAGATCTTTGATATTGATTGTTATGATCTTTGTGTGACAGAGTCGTTCCTCTTTTCTAAATGTTTCTGTTATTTAATAATATATCCTCTTTGGTGGGATGTTTCTCCAGCACTGTGTATTATTTTGTTTCACAAATATTAAAAAAGTTTTTAGTAAAAGTCTCTATTTTAAGATAAACGAGAGAGAAAGTATGTTCGATGCACCGTACTATTTATTTATCTACACAATTATCTTTATCTAGATGCAATTAATGAAATAATTTTAAAATTAAAAGTAGTGTTATAAGACAGCAACAAAAAACTTATTTTTTAGCTTCAACTTTTCTACTTATGTTTCAAATTTACCCAAGCTCAGACTTTCCCTCTCATTTGAAACGTGATTTTCGTACAGCCCTACTAGACAAGAACAATGGGATAGAGCCACCATTCCTGGAAACTACGAGTATTAATATTAATAGATAGGAATGTGTTCAAGGGAGAGAAATAGAATGGAAGAAATTAAAGGAGGAGTAATGGTGGAAGGATGGAGGAAAATAGAGCCATTTTACTAAACTGAGGGTGACCTGGTGGTCTAGGGGTAAAGTGTCAGACTTCTGTGCTGAGGGTCCGGGTTCAATCCTCGGTCCCGGCATAGATTTATCTGATTGCCAAACCCTTCCTTCACCTCTGACAAGACGTGTATTAATCACAACTTGTGAATGTGAGGAATACCATGCCTCCACCGTGGTTCGGATCCCACGTTAAACTGTAGGTCCACCATTTCATCTCACAATAACCCTACCATTGCACATTAGCGTAAGTGCGTATAGCCCGAACGGGTAGTAAGACGCGGTGCTAATAAATATAATAATAATAATAATAATAATAATAATAATAATAATAATAATAATAATACTAAACTGACCCAGTGACATGCTAGAAACAGTCGATGATGATGATGATGAGATAAAATAAATAGATATCATCCCGTACATACCATACGTATTTTATTTTTATCTGTATTATGACTACATGGCGGTATCCTCCCCAATCAAGTCATACCAACCAAGCGGCCGCCGTCTGTTGGTGAATGTAATGCCAACTTCTATGGATGGAGGGTGTCATGACTGGTCAGCACAGCGGACACTCTAGCCGTTAATCTCAGTTTTCTAGATATCGGTTCATTCAAATAGTTCCTCATTTGTCCTCACGAGGCTTTGTTGACTCTCTTACAGACCCACAGCTTCACAGAAAAGTCTTGGAAGTGTCGGAGATTGACCCTGGGACCTTTGGATCTGTAACCGGTAGCTCTGACCACTAGACCACATAAGTGGTCTATCAAATAGCTAGTTTAAAATTAAAATGTAGTATTTAATATATTAATTGCCAAAACTCATCTATGAGTAAGCGGTGCAAATAGCGGTAGTTTGGTCTACCGACAACGGGTATGTTGGGGTTAAAATCCCAGCTGGGTGTGCAGAAAAGATTTTTTTTCTAAATGGTTTCCCAATCTCCATACATGCAAATGTGGGTACATTTATTTTAAATTCTACTTTGCTTATCCTTACCCAATCAGCGTAATTAAAATACTTATAGCCCAAACTGGTAAGACGAAGTGAACTAAAAAGGAAGCACATATCCTTATCGGGACCATCTTAAGATTGTTATCACTAAAATATAATTTTGGGTGCTTGAGCCCCCTACGCTGATACTCCGCGGTATTTTCTGGTGTAGTACGTAAAGAGTAGCTCCTAAAAACTGATTTTATATGCAGCACACTTTATACTAGCAACATTAATTTAAAGTAACTATATTTTAATATACTAGAAAAAGGTTTTATTTTTTAGTTATAAAATTAGTCTGATCAGTAATCAAAAGCATCCACTAATACTTCCTTTTTGATTATTAATTTCTATAATTTTTCTCTACATCATTAACTAAAGGAACCACAGAATGTAAATACAATAGTAATATTCTTTTTCCGTCATTACGGTAACATGAGTTTCCAGTTTCAGATAACGGTCTTCTATTAAAATCAAACTGTATCATACCCGCCCTTGATCAAATGGCAAAAATTAAGTCTTAGTACAAAACTTATCACTCAAGTAGTCCATTCTTCTTAGAAATGACCTTTTATAAAGTATAAAAATAATTTTAGTTGTCAACATTGATAACATTTTATTAGATTATTAGTGTTATTTTATAAGTATAAATAATATTCATTAAAAGTGACATCTGTATATCACATTACTCTACATATGAATACGTGGAAATAGATTTAATAAATAATTGTATGCTGTCAGATAAGATCCTTTCTATGTAATTTGAACTGTAGTAGGTTGGTTAACTTTCTTAACCACTGTAGCCCATAATCGTATTAATAATATCTGGTCTCATAGTGCAGTGGTCAGTTCACCTGGCTACGAGTCTAGGGGTCCCTGGTTCAATTCCCAGTTGGTACCATGGTTCACCAGGGTTTGGTTAGTTAGGTTTAAGAGTTTCCACTGGTTCCACACCCTCATATTCACTATCACCATCATCTCACCGGAACATGGAAAGGATGAACTATTAGTACATTCGGGCGTCTCCTGGGTAACTGTAAATTAGTACTGGCTAATCTTTTCACAAACTGGGATACGAATTATGTACTCCAGAAGGGCTGTGTATAAATCGCTATTTATTTTTTTTTAAAATAAGTTTTATCAATTTTAATGTTTTGAGTTATGTCATTTATTTCCTAGAAAACCAAGTCCTGAAGTTTTTTTTAAAAAAAGTTCCAGATGCCGATGAGTGCAAAACTGTATTTCATCTTAACGCCACCCCTCCTACTGATAAAACAAAAAAACAAGAGACAGATAGCAGGCAAATATAACACGAAGGAGAAGGTTTTTGCGCCGCAGTAATAAAATCAAGTTGCGACCCCTTGTTATTGGGAACAAAGGTTAGGGGTGATTGGAAAGATAGAGAGGGATATTGAAGAAGGGAGCGGTCGGTGGGAGGGGGGGGGGACACTTTTGACCTAAGAACGAGTATCCATTGACCACGCAAAGACTGTATTTCTTGCCCAGAATTTCTTGTGGGGAGAGGGGGTTTACTTACAATATGTGGTCAAATGCGTTTAAGGACATCGTGACTGGGTTTACAAATGGATGGATCAAGATTATATTAGTTTGATTTTTTTTTTTGGTGGGAGGAGAATGTTTTTCGTAGAAATCATTCCATCGAGGGAGAAAGATAAAAAGAATGGTGGGATAGTATATTAGTGGGTAAAAATTATATCAAAGAGTTTTCTGAGAAGTTTTCTTATAGCTAGATCATCGAGTTTATTCTGATATGATAGTAGCCTCTAGAGTTTAGTGGTTAGAGTACCTGGCTACAGATCCAGAAATTCCGGGTTCGATAACCAGTGCTTTCAGAGTTATCTGTGAAGCAGTAGATCTGAGAACAAATGAGGAACGACTTTAGTGAAAAAGTAGATAAGATTTTTGTTGTTGTCACGTATAAATACTTTTAATTCTTTAATCATCCAAGTAAAGAGAAGAGGAGGTTTTTGTGAGAAAAAACCCACACCTTATTTGTTTATGCTGGGATATATGATTTTATCATTGCTAAAGTCAAAAGAATAAAACTCCATGTCAGCTCGCAAGCAAGCTATACCAACTAAGTGCGCGCCGTCTGTTGGCTAATATAGTGCCAACATTTGTGAATAGAGGGTGTTATGTAGTCAGCACAACGAACCCATCGGCTGTTAGTCTCAGTTATCTAGACTGGCGGTGCAACTTCTTTATTCAAGTAGCTCTGCATTTGTCCTCATGACAAAAAACCATTGCTTCATAGAAAAATCTGTAAGCTACAAGGATTGAACCCAGGACCTCTGGATATGTAGTCAGTGACTCTGACCACTATACCATATAGGTAGTAGGCCTATGTCATTTAATTACCAGTTAGTAGTGTTAAAATACTGTTTAGTAGCTGCTGTTATGAAAATAATTATATGTTAGAATAGAGTACGTTATATATTTAATGAATATTTCAAATAATTTATGTTCATAATATATCAAAGTTTTCATCTTCCTTCGAAATGGTTTGAAGATGCGAATTTGTAGACAGAATATTTGAGCTTAGACTTCGACATTTCAAAACTATACACACACCCTAACTATTAGTTATAAGAATGATAATTATTAATCATAATATGATTGAAACAATATAAAAGTTCTACAACACAGGTGATACAAAACCATTTGGCTGAACCATTGTTATAATTACACATTAAAATAAATTTCATATTAATTTTCTATCATGAAAAAATTAGAATGTGCTTTAAAATGCCTGCTAGATTTTTTTAAATATTTATTTTACAAAATGTAATAAATTTATGTAATTTAAAAAAGGAATAATATCTTAATATTATTTTATAGTACTATACATTGGCCCAGTACTAGTATATTAAAAAATAAATTGAATTTTTTTATTTACTTAATTTGAATAAACTTAATAATAGTTATGCTAAAGTAGCCTTTGATTGTTGTGTCGTAATCCAACCTACCCTGGGGACACATTTCGTTCTATTGTGAAATAGTTATTATTCTATATATTGAATAAGTAAAAAAGTAATATGAGAAAATAAACTCAGTTCCAAATATAGCGTTGAAAAAATAAATAAATAGAGACACAATTTATGTTGTTTCTTTAAAAGAAAAAATAACTTGAGAACATACCAAAAAAAAAGTATACTCTTCCAAACTCATATCCACGTATTTCTACTACAAATCTTTACAAGATTCATAATGTCTGGCCATAACTTGGGGGAATTTTTTTTTTTTTTTGAAAACTTCCATCTTCTCTCAGAATAAAGGCATTTCCGTTATCTCTCGTCCAGGCGGCAGCACTGTTCTTGTACGTACATCGTACGTTTAGAGTTGTCCACCACGTCTTATCAATAAATAACAAGCGAAGGAACCACATCTGTGCAGAAACGACCAGCTTTGTTTCTTATGACTTAAAATACCCCCGTCCCTATCCTTAACTCTCTTCCCCCTCCTCCCTCAACATACTCGAATTTGCATCGAAATCTCGTGCGGGCTATATTTATTTTATTTTTTTTTACTTCGGTTTTCTTCTCTTGATCTCCATGCTATGCAAGTCGAACGAAGGCATACAGACGATATATTACAAATGAAGAGATTTTTTTTTCCTAGAAGTAGAATAACAACACATATGCTGTGGAGACTTTACTGGTAGCATGTTTGTATTCTGTAAAGGGAGTGGGGGGAGTGAGATGAGTGTATATTAGTCGAGGAACAACGGCATAACTCCATATGTTCCTTTTTTTTAATTGGAGTTATTTCTGTGTTGCTCTAAGCTAAGTGGGACTATGATATTTACGCGATACAATCTCATAGGGAAGCATAAATATTAGGTCAATTTACTACAAGTGTTATGTTATGTAATAACTTAATCCTTGAAGTACAATAGAATTTTCATATTAAGGGTTTTTAGAAAGCACAATTATTTTTGGTCAACATTGATAACATTTTACTAGATTATCATTGTTGTTTAAAAGGGAGTTAGTAAATCAAATTGACAGCAAAATATCACATTACTAGACCTAAGAGTACGGGAAAAATAGATTTAGAAACTTTTCTAGTTGTCAGATTAAGTCTTTCCTATGAAAATTTCTTACAATAATTAATATTCGACGTGTTAATTATGCATTTATGTTTATTTCTTATTACATCAACCAAAATGCTTGTCAGTTGAAGTTAATAATTTTGTTTTATACCAAACTGTTTAATAATCACAGATAGGAATGCATTTCTTTTGACAGCTGCTACAATAGTATTATAATAGTTTTTACGTATTTGTACGTAAGGTAAAAAGCATCTACAATTTTCACTTTTAATATAAATTATTAATAACTTAGTCATAAAATAGCACTAATAAAATAGTATACTGTTATCAATAACGACTGCAACTATCTTTTTGGAAAGGTAATTTTTATTAGAACTCTACAATAGGATATCTAACAAATTTATATAGATAAATTAACGCAACATTAATTTGGCAATAATTGAGTTATAAAATAATAAGTAATTGAGGAATTAAATTAGTTTATATCATTATAATTAAAATATAATGTAATAGTCATATAATATAGTTCAATTTAAATATTTACTAAACTTTATAGAACCAGTTTGAAGTGTGTGTAAGCAAATATAATAATAATAATATTTAGCACCGCGTCTTACTACCCGTTCGGGTTATACGCTTAAGTACTAATTACTCTAATGGATTAGGAATTGGGAAGGTTGAATTTAGAGGAAGTGAACCCGCATTTGTGTGGAGGGAGAGTGGAAAACCATTTAGGAAAAACCACCCCCAGTTCACCCGACCGAGATTCGAACCTCGATCTCCCCGTCCTCGGTGGTCGAGCTCAACACGACTAGCGCGTTAGCCAACTACGCCACTGAGGCGGGTAGCAAATATAGGGGAAAAAAAATTATGATTTTATTATTTATTAGCTTATATTTTAAGAGTATTAAATTGATAGTATATTTTTAAACGTAATTTAGCGTCTACAATGCTCATATATTTAAAACCAAATTATAAATATAAATTTTATAAAGATAGTAAAATATTAGTTTTATAAGTATAATTCTAAAAAAAAAATTGAGTTTTTATTTAATGTTAAAATGGTTACTTTTGTATTTTATTATTTAAATAATTACTTTTTAAACTTTAGATATTTTACTTTCACTTTCTTAACCAACTTAAATAACCGGACGACTTACAAACGAACTTTATTTTAGAAGAGACCCAATACATAGCTTTTTAATTTTTACTTGTTTAGCACCGCGTCTTACTATCCGTTCGTGTTATGCGATTATATACTGATTTTATTAAAGGTTTTAGGGATTAAAGAGCTTATATTTATAGGAAGTGCATCAACATTTGCGTGGAAAGCTATTTTGATAAAACCACCCTCAGTACATGCAATGGAAACTCTAACGTCGACAGTCTAGTCTACTGCGAGAGTAGAGCGTTAGATTACGCAATCACCGAAGTGGGTCGCAGGTTATTCACTTTATATGGGAACGTTTCTTGGTTGGAAACTGACCAATCAATCTTCTACTCAGTGACGTGGTGTAGAGTGTTGCCAGAGTAAGCAGATAATGTCTAAACTGTATCTGTGAATTTGTTTATCACTCAGTAAACCCCTCTTTGGTCAGGATTAACGGGAATACATTCATCCGACACTTTTTAATTCAGTCGGTAGCGTGTCTGTCTACTGATCTAAGGGTCCCGGGTTCAATTCCCGAAATGACCAAAAAATATATCACTGGTGAAATGTGGGTTTCTCCTTTCACAGTGATAAATTAATCGGCAGTGAGGTCTGGGTGTTTTTTCTCTACTAGATTTAAGTTAGTTTATAGGTCGTGTGCTGATATAATCAGTTCAGAAAGTGCACACTGAAACCTCAAATAAATAAATAAATTATATGGAAAGCATTCAGAGCAGAACCTATGTATGATTAGGTAAAATGAGGGACCTCTTTCATTCACTCACTATCAACGAATGTATATTCCCTTTTGATGAATGTATCTTAGATCGTAGTCTACGTATTTTTGGCAAATCGGGAGCTTAAAGTGGAGGAGAATTTAACAAGCACTGCTTACCTTGAAAACACTCCACGCCATGTTACTGATAAAAAGTTTCATACAAATTGACTAATGCCCTTGTTGCTCTGTAACCTAGCGCAAGAGGAGTACAATTGTGGGAAGGGGGGTTACAGAGAACTGCCTTATATTGGGTGAACCTAAGTAAGAGAGAGAGTTGAACTAATAAAGGCCTGGCATGTCGGCCCACGGGCGGCCTCTTCTAGACACAGGAGGTTAAAACGATCTAATGTCGTTACTTTCCTCACGTGGGCGCGATCATCCATAACTTGGTTGGTTCCACTTGGATTGACCGGGAAATGATGACTGGACTCACACACCGTGAGCAACCATCTATTTCAGCTGCGACTCCTCATACCCTACGTTTTGCCCACTACTCTTCCTATTAGTCGGGGCTTACTTGTTGAGAACCCGCATCGGTGGTCGAGTGGCTCAAGGTGTCATTAGTGCAATAAACTGGATGGAGATCAGGGGTTTGAATACAAGTTGGGTGTATTGAGGATGATTTTCCCCTAAAGGTTTTTTCCCTTATTTCACTCCTGTGTGACTACATTTCCTTTGAATTGAACCTTCCTCATCCTTAACACGTTTGCGTTACTAGTCCATCGACCCTACGGGTATAATCCAAACGGGTAGTAAGATAACCCGCACTGTACGTAAAGGGCCTACCCTAACTTAAATATGTGTGTTGTCCGGATGTTTTTTTATTTTAGCACCACGTCTTACATACCGTTTGGTTGTACACATATGTACTAATTACGCTAATGAGCTAGATATGAGTAAGGTTAAATTTAGAGGAAGTGTACCAGCATTTGATTAAAAGATAGTGAGAAACCATTTTTTTTTAAACACCCGCCTCGATGGCGTAGTTGGCTAACGCGCCAGTCGTGCTGAGCTCGACCGCCGAGTACGGGGAGATCGAGTTTCGAATCTCGGTCGGGTGAACTGGGGTTGGTTTTTCCTAAATGGTTTTCCACTCTCCCTCCATGCAAATGCTGGTTCACTTCCTCTAAATTCAACCTTCCCAATTCCTAATCCATTAGTGTAATTAGTACTTAAGCATATAACCCGAACGGGTAGTAAGACGCGGTGCTAAAAAAAACACCCTCAGTACACCCAACCGGGATCGAACCACGAACTTCCCGTCTTCGGCGGGCCAGTTTATTGCGAGAGTAGCGCCTTAGAACTGACGATTATTAACATGCAGTAAAAATAAACATAGGAAAATTAAAATAATTCATATTTAATTATTAACAATAAAGGTTGTTGCTTTATTAACAAAACTCTATCCACGTTTAATATGAATCATAAACTTTATTCAACATAACATTAGAGAAAAAATTCCCTAAAATAGGCATATGGTATTAATAAATGACTCTTTGAAACTGTAAGTTATTTTAAGAATCTAATTTAAATTTATATGTGCACAGTCTTAATTCTTATAGCACATCTAAATCCTTCTAAAATCTCTAAAAATATAGGTTTTTATTAAGACATATTAGACTGCCTATATTATTTAAATTTAAAACCTACTTCATTATATAAAATTGAAAAATAAATCCCAAGCAGCAATTACCGTCATCCTTTGTATCTCTCCAACAGGGGCATTTTTTATTCTGCCTTCTCTTGTAATTTAGAAACCCCAGATTCAAGTTTGAAAAAAAAAATTAAATACATAATAATATTTATATTTTTAAATTGTCTGCCTCGTTATAACTCGCTCGTCAATCACTTCACAACAATGGTAGCTTAGGGGACATCCATTTTCCCCCCTTCCCCCTACTTTTCTACCCTCCCGCCAACAGTTTTTTTTTAAATTTCGTTTTTAATTTTAGCGCCAACGCCATCTTTCTCATTCGCATAGTTAGCAATTCACATGATCCACGTAACAAAATAAAAAAAGAGGGAAAGGATAATCCTAGCTAGTAATTAGTACATATTCTCTTCGTGTGGTGTCTGCAATTATTTAAAAATTAGTGCTAAACTCAGGAGGATACGATGGCTGATGGATAAGAATGGCCGTTCAATGGTTCAACCGCTTCAGGGTTAAAACCACTTAAGAGGGCTTCGTGGTGGTACATTGTGAAACGTTGCAGACTTTTAGAAATCCTGGATTATTTATGAAGTGGTTTGTTATTTTTAAATATAGTTTTGAACAAAATGTAGGTTAAGATTCTGACCATTTAAATAATTATAATTTTAAACTTAAATTGTTTTATGTAAAACTTGTGATAACTTGCATAAAACCCTATAAAAATCCCAAATTATCTTAAAAAAAAATTTTTGTGACCCTATTGAAGCATGATTTTATTTTATAGAAAAAGACTATATCTAGGTTTATAACGTTTTGCTTTAATCTCAGAAGTATACATTTTGGTGTAAATCCTTGTTGATTTTTTTAAAAATTTAAACTCAAAATTTAAACTTTTTAAATGTCTACAAGTGTCTGTTGTACCATGAATCACCCTTGAGGGTGTCCAATCGAGTTTTTAATTATCTTCATATTTCATTATTATGTTTGTTGAGAGATCCTTTGTACGCCCTTGGTTAACACATTTCTGTCCTAGAGTTAGAATTGTTAGGGACAATTCTTAGCATTTTTACTCTCATACAAAATAAATTTAACTTGTTGATTAATGTTTATTGAAATTACTAATAAATAACTATAACATAAAAAAATGGTAGTATCTTTTATGTCTTCTTCTTAAGTCAACAACGCTACGTTTGGTTTGATGTTATTTCCATCCGTCCGGTGCTTGCTGCCCGCACCATCTGGTATAAATCTCATGAAATAGAGGAATTCATGAAGTGTGGTCTCCTTGTTGCCTTCCAGAATTTCTATGAGCGAGCGTGAAAGGGCCTATCAAGGTTTACAGGAAAATTATTTTCACATAACTTCCAAGGTTTATTTACATTCTACAATCTACATGGGACCGACGGCTTTACTTCCCCTCCGAAGGAAGTTGTGCGACGGATTTATATAATTTTCATTTAGTTGAGATATTTAAGGTGTACTTTCTAAACCGACCAATTACATCAGTACACGACTTATAAACTTAATTAAATTTAGAACAAACACAACACACAGCTTCCGGCCTCTAATTCATCACTGTGAAAGGAGAAACTCACATCTCAACCAAGATAAATTTTTCAGTCATGCCAGGAATCAAACCCAGGACCTTTAGTTCAGTAGACAAACAAGATACCGACGGAGCTAATAATGTGTCGGACTTGGATCTTTATCGCTCAAGAACAATCCATCGACATCGGCTACTGAGACGAGCATTTTACACCAAGAACACAGAGATCAAGCTTTATATATAAAATATATATATATATATATATATATATATATATATATAAACAATGAAATTGCAAAGAAGAACCTCAACAATGTTTACTTTTGAAAAGGGGTTTTAATCAAAAGCCTACAAATGGCTAATCAACAAATTATTCCCTTTATATATTTTGGAAGTGCTCATTTTGTAATCATTATATCCTATGAGTATTAATATGTAATAAGATTATCTTATTTTTAACACGCAAGAAATAAATATTTGAAGAGTTAAGATGGGGATGTAAAGAACGCGAGTTAAGGGCTATCTTTTTGCAGTTTTCATATCAAAACTTTTTTTTGTCTAAATAAATAAAATATTGCTCCAGTAAAAACATATTAACTTAGTTTAATTCTCTCCATGTTCTGGTATCAACACTTGTTGAATGTCTGTCACGAGCATATCGGGATTATGTTACACTCTTTAAATGAAGAGAAATAGTTGTCATTAAATTTTAAGACCAAAAAAATAATCTTGAGTTTGTTTTGACGGTAACAATAGCCTACTTCCCTGTTGTCGAGGAAAGTAAAAGTAATACCACATAGGGCAGGGTTTCCCAAACTTTGTGAGATCGCTTGCCGCTCTTCCCATGTCAAGATTTTCCGTGCGACACCCCTGTACCCAATATTTAAAAAAAAGTCCAGTCCATTTTCAGATTGTAGAAGAGAGTTGCGCATGACGTCACTTTAAGTTTCCAAGGAGCATTAGAATCTGGAATTCATATGAAGGGAGGGCTTTCTCAAGGAAAAGATATGTGCTTTCTTGTATGATTCATTCCATTCTATATGCACGAGTACTTGGATTGAAAATTTGCATGTTGAATTACACTATACATTATAGGTTTTATTTTTTCCTTATAGCCGAGACGCCCGGAACAAGACCGGCATCACACTATACATTATAGGTTTTATTTTTTTTTTCTTATAGCAGCCCGGAACAAGACCGGCATCGACCTAGGTTGTCACGATGCACACTTTAGAAATCCCTTTTGTTTCGACTTAAAATTTCCTTACGAAACTCAGGCTTTATTAAATTAATATGTGGGAATATAGATAGCACATCATAATGAGTTAAATCCCTAAATTCTACACCTCTAAATACCACTTTAAGGCCCTTGGACCTGTCGAGTGCAAGTCTAAAACCTATTTAGTAGGATGGTGGGCGGGAGGGTGAAAGGCGTGGCGTGGCTTCACAACCGACCAAAGTATCCTTCCGCGCTAAAAAGAACAGATGAATCACGGAAACCGTAGATGGCCCTAGCTACCGGACAGGTCTTGCGGAAAAATATACGTTTGGAAATCTCGGTTTTCTCAAGAACGAGTGAAATGTTAATGTTAATATTTTCAACACCCCTTCTAAGATAATGTATCGATGTTTATTAATTGTTACATTTTCTTATCTTTTGTTATCGAATCGACAGTTTTCTATTGAAAAATGTCAATTTTATCGATATTTGATCACTGTTAAAATTATAGAGGTGGTGTGTTTATAGCAAGTATAACTTAATCAACATGCTTCTATTCTTGAACAAACCGTTTCCGAAAAGAAAATTGCAAAACAATAAACATTCTTTAAGGAACCCGTTTGTTCCCATGGTTCTGCATTTCCACGCCAAGTGAAAAGGGCCAATCGCCTTAATATATACTTTCTGTATATTACAATAGCTACCACAATTGAAAAACTAATTAAACAGATTCACTTAGACTGGCTTGCCGGTGATGGGACATAAGGGTTCGAATCCTCGCCGGTTGTACTGAGGGTGGTTTTACTAAGGGGTTTCTCACTCTTACCTCACTTGAAAGCGTTGGTACATTAACTAAAATTTCTACCTCCTCCATACCTCCTCGAATAGTGTTAATATTCTAATAAACTTAAGGGATCAGGTAAATTAGACGTGGTGTACAAAAAAGGAAGTAAGTTAGTTTTATTTTTAATAATATCTGTTTAAGATGGGATGGAGGGGGGCGCGAGAGAAACCCGGTGTTTTTGCAGTTTTTATAGCAAAATATTTTTTGGACCAAAATAAATAAAATATCTCTCCAGTACAAATATAAAGTTTAATTTTGTTCACGTGTTGATAGTAATAGTTCCTGAATATATATCATAAGCATAGTGGCACTATCTAACACTTTTTTTAAATGAAGAAAAAAGTCGTAATTAAATTTCAGAACACCTTTGACAAATATTCAAGAAATTTTGAGGTCACCATGTGAATAAAGTTAAATTCTATGTTTGTAATGGAGCAATATTTTATTTGTTTTGGCCAAAAAAAGTTTTACAATAAAAAATTGCAAAAACACTGTCTTTTTCTCGGGTCCCCTCCCTTTTACAAGGCATCTAAAATAAAAATTATATACATATAAATATTTTTTATAGATAATTAACTTAAAATATGAGTATAAAATCCTACTTAGGCCTAATGAACTGCTTGGGATCCCAAATGTATAAATCCTTTTTTATCAACATATCATAAATAAAAGTGTTATTTTTAGTTGTACTTAATAATTAATTCAAGTTAAAATTTAACACTTAACAAAAGTGTTATTAATGGCTTAATCAACGGGGTAGGAATGAAGAAGGTAGCCAAGGGAAAATTCACAGTACTAGCCTAGAGACCGGAATAGAAAACCCACGGTGAAATTTACATTTTGTATGGTACAGTATTTTACTAAGCATCTGTTTAAACAGTGGAAAACTCATAATATACCAAACAGGAATCTTACCGGTCGTTCTCTACGGGTTGTGAAACGTGGTATCTTACCCAACATGAAGAAAACAAATTTAAGTGGTTCGAAAACAAGGTGCCTAGAAATATATTTGGTCCTAACAGGGATGAAGATACTGGTACTGAAGACGATTACATAATGATGTGTTACATACCCGGTAATCATCATGAGACATTGTTAGGATAATCAAGTTTCGTAGATTACGGTGGGCAGGACATGCAGCGTGAATGGGATATCTTAGAACCTTGTTCGAGGTACTTACTGGTAAGCCCAATGAGAAGAGACCATTGGGAAGACCTAGACGCAGATGGGAGTATAACATTAGAATGAACCTGAAGGAGATAAGAGTGTAATGAGGTGGACTGGATAGAAGTAGCTCAAGGTATGGATAAGGTGTAATGAGGTGGACTTGATAGAAGTAGCTCAAGGTAGGGATGAGGTGTAATGAGGTGGACTTGATAGAAGTAGCTCAAGGTAGGGATGAGGTGTAATGAGGTGGACTGGATAGAAGTAACCCAAGGTAGGGATCATGTGTAATGAGGTGGACTGGATACAACTATCTCAAGATAGAGATAGGTGGCTTATTTTTATAAGTGTGGCAATGAACCTTCGAGTTGCTAATGCCATAGAGTAAGTAAATTGGTTAAATCAATATTATCTTCCGGTGCAAGCTATATAAATAAATTCGCTCATTTATACGTTATTTGTGTGTTTTCCTATCGCTGATATTAAATCCTAGGTACGACACTGGTTGATTATGTTTGTGAGCCGGGATATGTCTTTTTTTTTTTTTTTCCTTTAGCAGCTTTTGCTAGTAAAGTCACAAGCAGCGGATCTTAAGATGTAAACAATCCTCGTGTGCCCGATGTGTCAGAGAAGGGGTGGAGGGGGAAAGATAGGACGGGGAGAGGGGAGGGGGAGAGTGGAAGGTTCGTAAGCCCGTAGATCCAAAGAAAGTGGAACTAGTTCTCGCAATATCCCCAAGGTACGAATACTCAGGTGTAGTACAGCTAGTGGTTTACCGGCCACCTCGACTACTACGTGCGCGCAAAAGGGGAGTAAATACATGTCCAATTTTCATAGTAAATATAAGTTTTCTTCTGTAGAAATTTTTACAAAGATGCAAAGTCTATCGTGGGGGTTGTTGTCGAAGAGAAGCGTATTTTGCTTTTTACTTGTGACGGTTATATTTACAAATCCCTTTTAACTAATTAATAGAGATAATAAGATCCAATAAAACATAATAATATTCTAAATTAATTGTAATTGACGGTGACCTGGTGGTCTAGGGGTAAGGTGTCGGACTACTGTGCTGGGGGTCCGGGGTTCAATTCTCGGCCCCAGCACAGATTTATCTGATTGCCAAACCCTTCCTTCACCTCTGACAAGATGTGTATTAATCACAACTTGTGAATGTGAAGAATGCCAGGCCTCCACCGTGGTTCGGATCCCACGTTAAACTGTAGGTCCTCCATTTCATCTCACAATCACCCTACCATTACACATTAGCGTAAGTGCGTATAACCCGAATGGGTAGTAAGACGCGGTGCTAATAATAATAATAATAATAATAATAATAATTGACATTATATTTCCCAGTAAATATCTATGTGGTGCAACATTGTTATATCTCTTTCTATCAGTCACTCAGGCGAAATCTTCTCCAAGGGCAAGGAGAAGACCAGGGACGATTGCATCACGTTATTCGAAAAAAAAAAAAAAAAGTTGGAAAAATTAGATGAGGACACTCGCATAATAGTCATTGAGAGCAGTTAGGACATGCATTCGTTGAGCAAAAAAATATTTATTTTATTAATCACCAAATCGGAGTCGGTTACTAGATTGAATCAATATTGATCCGATCACATTTTAATCATCTCAGAAGTGTAATAGCAGCGCGTTTGATATCTGATCGGGAATTAACACTGTTCATTACTAAAAAAAAATACGCTAAATGAATGATTAATTAATTTTACATAAGTGATTTCAATTACAGCTTGACAACAAATCACACCAATTTAATGAGTTTAGTATCAAAACTCATGAATAGTAAACCAGAACAATAGGCCGATACTCACAACGTGAATAATAAAATAGCAGACTTCAAAATTTCTAATCTTCGCATACCCATATTATTCTATAGGTATTTATTAATAGTGTTCCAAAGAAACACTTTACACTTGTATTCAAACAAAATTCAGCCTTGTTTTAGAATTCCACCTTCTTTCTCTATCTTCTAAGGTAAAAAGACTGTCAACCTCTACAGATAAACCCAAAGGAGGGGGCATAAGTTGCATTAATGTGCATTTTCTCATTATATCAACCTATACCAGACCACAACTTACAAAACCAACTTAGCCAGTATTATTATTATTATTATTATTATTACTATTATTATTACTATTATTATTATTATTATTATTATTATCATTAGCACTGCTTTTTACTACCCGTTCGGTCTATACGCATTTACGCTAATGTGTAATAGTAGGGTGATTGTGAGATGAAATGGAGGACCTAAAATTTAACGTGGGATCCGAACCATGGTGGAGGCCTGGCATTACACACATTCACAAGCTGTGAATAATCCACGTCTTGTTAGGGGTGAAACTTTGCCAGTAGTCGTTTATATTTTACAAATCCAAACCTTTCCCGGCTCGAATATTTATTAATTGACTAATAAGACAATCTCATGCACAAATATTAACACATTTTTATCAGGGCATCCATAAACTCACCACAGGTCTATTTTTTACTTTCCACTATTTATCTATCAACTAGCCACATGCATATTGTTTACATCACACTGTTTATTTATCAACTCGCCACAGGTCTAATGTTTACATTCCGCTGTTTATCTATCAACTAGCCACATGCATATTGTTTACATCACACTGTTTATCTATCAACTAGCCACATGCATATTGTTTACATCACACTGTTTATCTATCAACTAGCCACATGCATATTGTTTACATCACACTGTTTATCTGTCAACTAGCCACATGCATATTGTTTACATCACACTGTTTATCTATCAACTCGCCACAGGTCTAATGTTTACATTCCGCTGTTTATCTATCAACTAGCCACATGCATATTGTTTACATCACACTGTTTATCTATCAACTCGCCACATATCTAATGTTTACATTCCGCTGTTTATCTATCAACTAGCCACATGCACATTGTTTACATCACGCTGTTTATCTATCAACTCGCCACATGCATATTGCTTACATCCCACTGCATTTCTATCAACTTGCCACAGGTATATTGTTTACATCTTGCTGTTTATCTCTCAACTTGCTACAGACCTATTGTTTACATTACACTCTCTATCTATCAGCTCGCTACAGGTATATTGCCTATATTCCACTGTTTATCTATAAACTCACCACAGGTATATTTCTTACCTCCCACTCTGTTTATCTATCAACTCACCAGAGGTATATTTATTACCTCCCACTCTGTTTATCTATCAACTCACCAGAGGTATATTTATTACCTCCCACTCTGTATATCTATCAACTCACCAGAGGTATATTTATTACCTCCCACTCTGTATATCTATCAACTCACCAGCGGTATATTTATTACCTCCCACTCTGTATATCTATCAACTCACCAGCGGTATATTTATTACCTCCCACTCTGTATATCTATCAACTCACCAGCGGTATATTTATTACCTCCCACTCTGTATATCTATCAACTCACCAGCGGTATATTTCTTACCTCCCACTCTGTATATCTATCAACTCACCAGTGGTATATTTCTTACCTCCCACTCTGTTTATCTATCAACTCACCAGCGGTATATTTATTACCTCCCACTCTGTATATCTATCAACTCACCAGCGGTATATTTATTACCTCCCACTCTGTATATCTATCAACTCACCAGAGGTATATTTCTTACCTCCCACTCTGTATATCTATCAACTCACCAGAGGTATATTTCTTACCTCCCACTCTGTATATTTATCAACTCACCAGAGGTATATTTCTTACCTCCCACTCTGTTATATTTATCAACTCACCAGCGGTATATTTATTACCTCCCACTCTGTATATCTATCAACTCACCAGAGGTATATTTCTTACCTCCCACTCTGTATATCTATCAACTCACCAGAGGTATATTTCTTACCTCCCACTCTGTATATTTATCAACTCACCAGAGGTATATTTCTTACCTCCCACTCTGTATATTTATCAACTCACCAGAGGTATATTTCTTACCTCCCACTCTGTATATTTATCAACTCACCAGAGGTATATTTCTTACCTCCCACTCTGTATATTTATCAACTCACCAGCGGTATATTTATTACCTCCCACTCTGTATATCTATCAACTCACCAGAGGTATATTTCTTACCTCCCACTCTGTATATCTATCAACTCACCAGAGGTATATTTCTTACCTCCCACTCTGTATATTTATCAACTCACCAGAGGTATATTTCTTACCTCCCACTCTGTTTATCTATCAACTCACCAGAGGTATATTTCTTACCTCCCACTCTGTATATTTATCAACTCACCACATGACATTTCCAGTCAGATACTCATCGACTCGCCTCCCTCTTTCCGTACTCCATGGTCATGGCATTCGTGAGTGTTGTGTCATCGCAAAGATCTACCGCCATTATTGATGAACAAACTAACCTATTCTAACCTAACCTAGCACCCAATACCAACCTATTATAGTTTTCAGACTAAGGGCCAAGTTCATAGTCAGACAATTTAGCTCTAGTGCGGCTTGAAATCAAATACAAGACTACTTCTACCTAGACTCGAGTGAAATGGGCCAGTTTCACATAGTATAAAACTCATCCATCCCATTCAAGTCCAGGGAGGTGAAATCTTGTGTTTGGTATAGAGCTGCACTCTCGGCGTGGATTATAATAAGTCGGATTATGAATCTGGCCCTATGTCATCGACAACTATGTCGACGGGGATGGTAATTTTCCACCGGAAATATGGGCTAGTAATGAAAAAGAACGTCCCTGTACGAGATGATAAAATAAATTTATACTTATTTATAAATATATCACGTTCTCAATTATTTTCCTCTAAAAATGGAGTGTGGAGAGTTGATGGGCTTTTTAATAGGATCGAGTGTGGTGAGCTGATAATTGTAACGAGTCAACGATTGTCATTTTACCAGCACCACCCCAAATCGAACCAATATCTCTTGGACAGGAGGTCAACTATTCTAACCATTCATCCATGGGAAGGGTTTTAATTATCTTTCTTGCACAATATAGATTAAACACGTGGAATTAACGTCAACATCGTTTGTTCCAGTTGGCCGATGACTGAAATGACAGATGTTCAAATCTCTGCTGAAGAAGAGCTGTATTTTTTCTAAATTGTTTTCCACTCTTTCTTTATCCAAATTCGAGTACATTATATTTAAATTATAGCCTACCTTCTACATCCCTACCACGTTAGTGTTTTTAAATGTGGGTAGTAGGATGTGTTGCAAAAAAAATTAAGTTATTAGGTGGTTATTAAAAATATACGCTGAGAAAGAGATTTTTAAACATTTCAAAAATTAATTTCTTATTTTAAATTATTGGAAAATTCTTACAGCTTTGTCCCAGGGACAATCATTATGTGTAAGCCTGTTACAGTCCAATTTTCATAAGAAGAACATTATTTGACAGGCATGAATATTTCTAGATCTGCTTTCACGTAATAATACGTCAAGTCTTCTGGAGATATATTGTTTGATATGTAGTATTAATACCTGTAAAATAATATTGATAGAAGCGTAAGATTTTATCACTTTTTGGCTAAAAAGTTTGTATTTTCTAAAAAGATCCTTCCTATTAAAATTTGTCTGTAGTTGTTAAGTAGTTTGCTGAAATTGTAAGTTTTTTAACCTTGGGTCTTACTACCTGTTTAGGCTATACGCCTATGAACTAATTATACTTATATGTTAGGGATTAGGAAGGTTACATTAAGAGAAAGTGTACCCACATTTGTGTGGCGGGATAGTGTAAAACCACCCTTAGTACACCCGACCAGGATCGAACTCCAATATCATCTTCGGCAGTCTAGTCTATTGCGAGAGTAGCACCTCAGACTATGCAGCCATCGAAGCAGATGAGATAATCAGTTGGTTCAGTAAGTTCATGCTCGACACTATAGTTAGAGGGAACTGCTCTATTTCACCCTTCCAAGAATTAACGGAGATACGCCCTTTTAGCACCAACTCCATACTTGAGACGCCGTGCGCCGCTGTCCTTACCCACCCACCCTCCTCTTCCAACCCCCCAATCCTTTATCTCTATAAGAGAAGTTAGTAACCCGCCTCTTTACAACGTAATGCGTGGTTGCCTACGTATAAAAGTAATCGAGATTTGAAGCTGAACGGAGGAGGATTTTTTTTTGACCATTCTTTTTTTTTTTTTTACTTCTTTTTCTTCTTTCCCTATCTCTTCCATAATTCCAACAGAAGAAGTTAGTGTTCTCTGGACAACACCTGCACACCCGTGCCGCAAGACGTATGGCGGACTTGGGATACCGGAAATAGATGAGATCCTAGCGCGTGTACTTATTCTTCTTTTAATACGGTATATAAGCTGGTGGCGCCATCTTGAGGGGAAATGTAGAAACCCAGGAAGAAAGGGAAGGTCTTATTTACTAAACCCAGTTTAGGAGCTTATGGTGCGCAAAAAAAACAAAAACAAAACAAAAAAACGTTCTCGTTTATATGAAACAAAGTGGAAGTTGGCGTGAATTATGAAGATTGCCATGATTATATGAAGAAACTAGAAGAGAGTATATATATGTATGTTTATCCCCCAAAAGTGTAATGTATAAACATTGGGGATTTTCTTATACACATTTTTTCTCTCTTTCTCTCTCTGATAAGTTTTTTTTTCAAGACTCAGCTGCGAAACGGGAGGGAAAAAAAAATGAATGCGGTTTATTATGATGAATGAACGGACATATAAGTACTTCGTGTAGTCTATTCGACTCATCGTAATCTTGAGGATGAAATTGAAAAAAAAAAAGTTTTTCTTCTGTATTGAAACACTTTGTTCTGCCTAAATGAAACTAATGAGATTACAAGAAAGGTTTTTTTTTGTATATTATTAAATATCTCAGTTTGTCTTGTGATTTGAACTATATGTTAAAATGTTTGATTTAAAAGATGTGACACGTTGATATTCTAATAACATATTCAACCTTGATGCGTAGACTTCGCTAATAATTTATGAAACAAATGAGCTTCCCGCCTTAATCTAATACTAATCTTTTACTAATAATCTAATAAATATATATTTATAATTGGCTTATATATATAATACATACAGAGTGAATTGTAGCATGTGATACACATTTCAGCGTTGGTCATGAGACAAAAAAATGTGCACATAAGCATGTGTTCCGTTTGACGTGATAATATGAACATTTTTTTGTTCTTTTGTGTCTTCTTTCCACCGCTGAAGTGGATTTCACATGTTACGGTACACCCTGTATGTATTTCAGCACCGCGTCTTATTACCAGTTCGGTTTATACGCCTATATACTAATTACACCAATGGGTTAGGGATTAGGAAGGCTCAATTTAGAGCAAGTGCACACGCATTTGAGTGGAGCGAGAGTAGAAAACTATTTATGGAAAGCCATCCCCAGTGCACCCAACCCCGATCTCCCCGTCTTTGGAAGTCTAGTCTATCACGAGAGTAGCGCATTAGACCACGCGGTCACCGAAATGGGTTCGTATATAGTGATAAACATTATAGTTTATTTATTTATATTTAGTAGCATTTTGGTAGATGCGCGTATGTGTTCTAGTTGTTAAAGTTCCTGGCTACAGATTCATAAATACCAGGTTCAATCCCCGGTACTTCCAGAATTTTTTTCTGTGAAGCAGTTGAGTCTGGAACGGGATCAAACTAGAGCTCGTAAGGACAAATGAGAAACTACTTGAATACATAAGTAGCAGCTTCGGTCTAGAAAACTAAGATTAGTTGCCAGAGGGTTTGTTGTGCTGACCACATGACACCCTCTATCCGCAAATGCTGGCACTATTATTGCTAACAGTGGCGGCCGCTCGGTCGGTATAGCTCAATTGTGGGCTTACGTCATGGATTTTCTATTGGTAGTTTTTTTCACGGCGTCTTAGTACTCTTTCGAGCTAATATTATTACAAGGTGTTCTGTCGTACGACAGGTCCATTCCTTTTGTCAGTGAACTTAGACCACCAATACGCCCTGTCCTCTGACTCCTGTTTCAGCTCCCAGAATTTTCTTCTTTTCTTCAAATAATCAGAAAGAATTGTGATCGTCAAAAAAAATTGAACTTGAGAATTCGAGGAATGTCAACGTTTCATGAACCCCTGAAAGAAAAAAAAGTTTTCGCAATGCCGTCTATTTGTCTATTTGTCCGTATGTCTATTTGTACGCTATTGACTGGACTAAAACTTGGTATCAAGGGTTTTCATAAAGTCCCCCTGAGGGGTTTTTGAAATTAAATATCTAACCCTAAATTTAGTGGTAGTTTACTAAAGAGCAAAAATATAAAAATCTATTTTCTCGAAATTCGCTATAACCATTTTGATTAAATTTTATATCTCGACACTGTTTATCATTATAAACAAGATGGCAGTTCTCATTTCCTCACGAAAATTAATTTGAGGGTACTTTACATAATGGAAATTTTCCAATTTTCATCATTTCTCCTCAACTATTTGAAATACTAAATAGCTTGTCAGCATAAAGTTGTACTTTTAGTACTACTGTTAAAGTAAAAAATCTTTTATTTGGAATATATTTTTATGAAACTAATAGTTTCTAAGTTGTAAGAAAATAAACTTAAATATACTTACTAATTCAGGGCTTTGAAAATGAATTTGATTCTTATACGCTTTTGTCGACAAATATTTTTCTCTTTTCTCAATTTTTCTGTAACAGTGTTCCTAGTTCCTAAGGCCATAGAATAAGTAACAGTGTATATTATTTCATTTATGATCTTTGGTGTAGCGTTTTTACAACAATGTACAGACCTACTATTTCGTTTCACAAATCTTACGAGTTTTAGGTAAATATCTATTTTAAGATAAAGTCAAGATAAATTTGTACGCTGCACCGTATCATTTATTTTTGCTAAAATTGACCTAACAAAGATCTAATTAGATTATATCAAATTATAAGCATTTAGTTTTTTTCAATTGACACTACCTTCAACATTGAACTGTAGCACTTAGTTCAAACAAATATATTTGTGAATGCTTAATTTTAAAGTTTAAAGTTTATTACCACTCAATATAATTAAGAAAAAAAAGGTCCCTTTAAAGTTTAAACTAATCCTTGACTGACTCCTTTGCATACTCCATTTTACTGCGCAGAAGCACGCTTGAAGGAAAAATAAAACCCACAAAATTAAAGACTAAACCTAACAGACTCGACGAACTCCGGCACGTTTGGAACTGTGAAAGACACATTCTTGTTCTTTGTCGGTGGTCTTTAAGGGGGGCAAGGCCGTCCATAGGTCAACTTTAACTGGGGTCTGGGGGGTGAGGGGAAGTGCTAGATATTTACACCTCTGAGGTCTGCTACCCCTTCTACGACCACCCTCAACACACACACATTCATACTCCCTTTTCCTTTCTGTAAAACTAATCCAGTCCCGTCATTCGTAAATTATTACTTGTAGGGTAGGTTTGACTCAACTGGTGGTCCACGGGCTGCGTATGGCTCGCCAGTACACAAATAAAAACATAATCTTAAGTTGGTGTTTGTTTGACACATAATATGCGGCCGACCTATATCGGTGTTAGTACGGACTAAAATATATCAGTCTGGTCTGGTTTTCTGCCAATTAGGAAGCTTGGGTTGGAATACTGAATGGGTTTGCTAAAGGTGTTTTCCCCAAAATGGTTTCCCACTCTACCTCCGCGCAAATATGAGTACATTTCCTCTAAATTCCACATAAATAATCGCCATATTGAAATAAATCCTCACTTGATGTCATCAATACTAAAACCCAATTTTTTTAAAAATTATTAAGTTAAATTTAGTTGAAAAATTTACACCTGGACATGGAAATTGAACCCAGGACCATTAGCTTAGCGTGCTAATGCTCTATCACTGAGTTATCCAGGATTATTTCCGATGAAATTTGTGTCCAGAGACGACTGTATTCGTAGTCATGTTACTATACATTTTCATAAATGAAGGGTACGAAGGAAAAGGGGGAGGTAGTTTACACTCAGATTTAGCTAGTGCTTACATCTATTATAAAAATTAGCGTCTTATTACTCGTTTGGGTTATACGCCTAAGTACTAATTACTTAATAGACTAGGAATTGGGAAGGTTGAATTTAGAGGAAGTGAAATCACATTTATGTGGAGGGAGAGTGGAAAACCATATAGGAAAAGCCAGCTCCTTGTTCACCTGACCGAGATTCGAACCTCGATCTCCCCGTCCTCGAGAGTCTGGCTTAGTACGAATCTATCTCTTTAGCTAACTACACCACCGAGGTGGGTACATCTATTAGACAATCATGATTCATGATAACTTTCTAGCGCACTTTAGATTAGGGGTGAAAGAGGTTTATGTTATATTTAAATTAATAAAAATAAATGGTATGGTGCACCGCATAGACTTTCTCCCACTTTTATCTTAAAATAGATATTTACTAAACATTCTATAAGATTTTTGTAACGAAGTATTAGGGCTATACACTTGGTCTAGGTAAATTTTTCGAAAACAAGTTATTTGAAAATCAATTTATCGAAATAAATTCACCGAATACAAAATCATCGAAAGTAATTTTGTTGAAAATCAATTTCTCGAACCATCAATTTTCCGAACGAAATATTTGTCAAAACATATTTTTCGAAAATCAATTGCTCGAAAATCAATTTCCCGAATTGAATTCAACGAAAATCAATTGTTCGACAGTCAAATAATCAAAAATGAATTTTTCGAACAATACATTTTTTGAAGAATCAATTTTACGAATTGCAATTAAAAAAAAATCTATTTAGCGAACTGCGAGTTTTCAGGAAGCTATTTTATCGATGACTGGGAATCACCTACCCCTACCCTCAATCCTCCGTAGGGAAGATTACCGCTAATCTAACCTAGCCTAGCCTAACCTAACCTAACCTAAGCTAGAATTTTATTATACTTTGAACTTATCTTTCGAAAAGTTTATTTTCGGAAACATCCTTTTTGAAACCTTTATTGTGAAAAACAGATTTTAGGTAAATTCATTTTCGAAAAAGAAGTTTTCGAAAACTTCTCTTTATAAGAATTTCTAGATCGAAAAGTTGGTTTTCGAAAAACTGCATTTCAAAAATTTTATTTCGAAAAATTTATTTTGAAAAATTTATTGTTACCTAATTGCTTTTAGAAAAAGATGTTCTCGAAAATCTATTAGTTCGAAAAATTAATATGTTGAAAAATTGGTTTTCAAAAAATTAAGCTTCGAAAAATTGTCGAAAAACTGATTTCGAAAAACTGATCTTTGAAAAATTGCTATTCGGTAAATTCGTCGGCTACCTATATATTGTTGTAGAAACATTACACCAAAGATCATAAATGAAATAATATTCACTGTTATTTACTATATGGTATCATGAATTAGGAACACTCTTACAGAAAATTAAGAAAAGAGAAACATCTTTGCCCACCAAAGAGAATAAGAATCAAATTAATTTTCAAAGACCTGAATTAAAAAATATATATGGTTGCTTATAGTTAATAAATTGTTGGTTTTATAAAAAAACATTTCAAATTCGCTTGAGTTTTCTTTGCAAATGGATGTAAACTAATATAATTTCAGCGTGGTTTTGAAATTTAAAAATGTGTGGAGAATGTGGAAAATTTACCTAAAATCAAATATTCTAGCTCTATCTAAGCTATAACCGATGGAGATACGACAAAAAGTAATAGGACCAAACTTGTGGATCTCGCCAAATCCGTAGCGCTGGTACAATCAGTTTTTTGGTAGGTCCTACTATTTAGCCACAAGAGCCCTCCAAAGAAAGGGCCTCACCAACTTTAAAGCTGCTTCGCCATTTTGAATTTTTTTCGGTGGTTAAAATTAAAATTTTGGGCTTTTTGGAATTTTCCCGTCGGTTACAAGCTATAAGCTAGAAGTTTGCCAAATTTAAAGATTCTAGCTCATCTGGAAATGGGTAAACATTCATGTTTATGAGTGAGTCAGCCATGTGGCTTTATAGTAGTATAATAAGAGATTTATATCTTTAAAAGTACTACAACTTTACAATAATGAGTTATTTCGTGTCTCAAATAGTTGGGGAGAAATAAAGAGAATTGGAAAATTTCCCTTAATGTAAAGTACCCTCAAATTCATTTTCATGAGAAAACGAGTCATGCCAGATTGTTTATAATGGTAAACAATGTATAAATAAAAAAATTAATCAAAATCGTCTGAGTGAATTTCGGGAATATCTTATTTTATCTCTTTATGCGTTTTAGTAAACTATCCTTAAATTTGGAGCTATATTTCTAATTCCAAAAACCCCTTCGGGGGGGACTTTATGTAAGTCCCAGGTACTAAGTTTTAGACCAATCGGTAAATAGTTTTCGGCTCTAGAACGAGGTACAGACAGACAGACGGCATTGTGAAAACCACTTTTTTTTTTGTTTCAAGGGGTTATGAAACGTCAACATTTATCAAAATCTCGAGTTCGAACTGTTTTCATGATCACAATACTTCTCTCTCTAAGAGTCCAGAGAAAGTAAAGCATTAGCTGGAGTCTTATAGGTTGAGATATAAATGTGTTGTCTTGAAATCTGTGTAGAGTGACTTTTTCCTTCCCTTATAGACTCCATGTTGCAGCAGCTAGCTTCACCGACCGAGCGCCCGCGTTAGCGTGTTAGTGCCAAATTTGTGATATAAGTTCATGTGGCCATCACAGCGAGCCCCCTTCATCTGTTGATCTCAGTTTTCTAGACCGAAGCTGCTACTTATTTATCCAAGTAATTCCTCATTTATTGTTGTTTATACTTGAACCCCTTCCTTCCTTACTACACGCGCGCACGCGCACCACACACATACACACACACACACACCAGCACCACACACAACACACACACACACACACACACCTATGGGATGTGCTATCGAAAGAAAAGTATCGATACTGTACTCATTTAAAGTATCGGAAGAAAAATATCGATACCGTACTAGTATCGAAAGAAAAGTATGGATAATAGTAAGTATCGGTATCGAAATTTTAATCTGCAAAAAAAAAAAAAAAAAAACTTTTTAAGTAATAATTTCAAATTAAGCATTGTAATAATAATTGTATTTTCATATTTATTTAAACACTGAACATTCTAATGATTTAACCATGTTATATATAGATTCATCCCGTCTCTGTTATGTGTTGGAACTTGAAAGGTATGATATATAGGATTGTAAAATGGATATTATAAAAGGTTTTACCATACTAGCTTTCAAAATGTCTATGAAAATTTAGCTGATGGAAAGTTATTTATTAGCTAAATATGATTAGAATATATTTTTCAATCTATTCTGTACCCTTCTTTAAACATAGTAAACATTTAATCCAGCATGAGTGAAGATGGTTAAAAGTTGATTCTTTCGATACCAATTCGATACCGGATTGTACTAATATCAGTAAAAATATCGGCGAAAAAGTATCTAGTAAAAAAATACTAGTATCGAAAGGAAAATATTGATTTTAGTAAAGTATCGATAACTTTCCACTTATTTGTAATGGTTTTTAGTGATATGCTTATTCCCACCCATTATGGCTGTATACAACTTACACAAACTAATCTAGGGCCACATATGAGCGAGTGAATTTTTAAGATAACGCACCATTATTAGCCTAAAGAAAATTATTTATATGGAATAAATTCATCCCTAGTTCATCCAATAAGGATCAAGCTAAGGTCTCTAGAGTCAAAATAAATTGAGAAGACCCCTAAACCAAACCTTCTGTTTAGAAATTGCCCTTGTTGAATGGTATATATTTTGATCAAATATAAATACTCTCTTTAGATTGAAGTATATATAGTATTATTACGTTTTAATATATATATAATATAGCTACAATTTACCAAAATAATATATGTTTAACTCAACTTCTGAAAAGAAGAATACAAGTTTCTTTCTAACCGATCATTTGTGTCGAGACAACCCAAGGAAAACCTTGAAACTGGTGATTTTATACGAATTCTGGTTCAGTCGTTAAAAAAATATTGAGCAGCTGCTTTTTTTTAAATTAGGGGCGGAAGAATGGTGCGACAATTCTCGTGGCATTAGAACACGTGGGGGGTACTTGGGTTCGAATCGGGGGAGGGGTGAAATATACACAAACGCTCTAAAGGTGGAAACAGATTCATGCGTGATCTTAAGGCCCTATTCTACATTAAGCGGTTAAAACGCTGGCAGTTAAAACGGGTAGCTAAGCAACCGCACCTTTGAATGAAACCCTTGTTATCAGGTTAGAAAATAAGTTTTCGTCTAGACCAGCGTCTGGACCGCTACCTCTATAGACGTTAAAACCGCTAGCGGTAGAAACGCGAATCAAACTACACCAGGCGTTAACAGGCATTGTGCCTAAATGTCACAAGTTTTTCAGCAGGAATAATAGATACTTTTCCTCAAGATGGTATCACATTTTGCAATATTTTCATTCACTAGACCAAGTAGTTCATCAAATGAATCCACAGACATTCTATAGTCACAAAAATCATTTTCTGGTACATTCTGTGATTCATAAACATAATATGAAACTGTCCTGTTTAGAGACGGTTCGATAATGTGGGGTGAGTCCACCAACGTCTCTTTGACGAGTTTTTTTTTTTTTTTTCGAATTTTCTCCAACAAAATAAGTCCCGCAATACAGCCGAGCCGCCTGTACAATGTCCATTTTTAAACCATTCTGCACAAGTAGAATCAACAATCGCGGCATTTAAACCGCTAGTGTAGAATCAGTAGCGTTATGGTAGCTGTTTAACAGTTGCGTTTTGACAGTCTGGTGTAGATTCAAGAGTTTGGGGGGCGTAAGCTAGCGGCAAAACCCCGCGTTTTAACCGCTAGTGTGGAATCGGCCTTACAGTGGTGTGACATCGGCAAATGTCAAATAACAAGCTATAAATGTCTTTGGAACCTTGACATGTCGCAGAGAAATTTTTAGTTGTGAGTTTCATGAATTATTAGGGTAAGTGGCAAGAAATTTAAGTATTTGGGAGGGTTAAGAGGCCACATTACAACCCACAGATTTAAAATGTCAACAAGAAAAATATTTTATCCAATACAATTAAGTGCACAAGATTATAATTTAAAACTAAATCAATTAAATTCAATGACATGTAGCTTATCATAATGATTGATAGCTGTTGTAGCATTAAATTTGAAGTTGAAATCAATCCAAAAAATCAAAACATAGTCCAACTGAACTGCTTCTTCACAGTAACTATTGGGACAACTATAATAACTAGTGGAACTCAAACGGGTAGTAAGACGTGGTGCTATAAAAAAAATAGTGGAACTAGTCTGAGAAATAACTAGTGAAACTACTTCAAGGCTGTAGCTAATGGAACTACTTCAAGATAGTAATTAGGAATTATTTCAAGACGGTTGCTAATTGAACTACTTGAAGACAGTAGTTAGAGGAACTACTTTAGTCAATAACTTGTGGAACTAAAATCTAAGTCAATAATAAATTAGCACCGCGTCTTATACCGTTCGGGTTATACGCTTAAGTATAATACGCTAATGGATTAGAATTGGAAGGTTGAAATAGAGAAGTGAACCCGCATTTGCGTTGAGGAGAGTGGAAAACATTAGGAAAAACCACCCCAGTTACCCGACCAAGATTCGAACCTCGATCTCCCGTCCTCGCGGCGAGCTCACACGACTAGCGCGTTAGCAACTAGCACCGAGCGGTCAAGTCAATAACTAGTGGAACTACTTCAAGACCGTAACATAGGAACTAATTCAAGATAGTTGCTAATTGACTACTTCAAGACAACAGCTAAGTAACTATTACGACAGTAACTTGCAGAAAAAATAATATTATTACGCGTCTGGACTACAACAGACGGTAGTTCAGAAGTGGAAAGATTAGCCAGTACTTATGAACATTATCCAGGAGACGCCCGAATGTACTAACTATACAACCTTTCCGTGGAGGCTCTTTCCATGTCCCGATGAGATGAGGGGATGGTGATAGTGAGTATGAGGATGTGGAACCAATAAACTCTTAAACCTAACTTAAACCTAACTAACCATACCCTGATGATCGTTGGGGTAATTCCCTTTCGGGAAAAATACCCAAGATACCAGCCAGGAATTGAAGCCGGGACCTCTAAGCTCGTAACCAGGTTTACTGACCACCGACACCACGGGGCCGGTTATTTGTAGAAGCAATCTAAGACAATTACTAGAGGAAGTATACTTTAGTTTTTGAAGGTTTTTTTTCTTTCAGGGAGGAACTTTTAATAATATCTTCCTTTTCCCCAAACCTAGTGGCACTGAACTATTAAACGGGACTGTATCAGGTCTAGTTTAATTCAACAGATTTGTTCCAAAGCTCGATGGGTTACATAAACTGCACATATAAATACGTATAATTTATTGTAATAAAAACTCCAAAAAAATATTTTTTTGACAAGAGTTCCCGCAGTATCAATTTAAGAATGCGGACATGCATGGCATTTTTACTATTTTCAAAATATTTCTTCCCTCTAAAAGGATTTTTGTTGTAAAAAATAAGCTTCAAAAAATTACGGACCTTCACTCGGGCTCTTTTTTCATCCCCACCTTAACTTGCCCATAATGTCGCAAAACGGTCGCCGGCTACCAAACAGTCGCTTCCAGACAATTCGTTTCGGTCATGAACAAAAACTCACCACGCGTTATTAAAACTCTTCCTAGAAACATAAGAAACAGCGTCTGTGGTGTGTGTTTGTGTGTGTGTGTGTACATATATATATGTCAATGACTATAAAACAAGTTTTGTGTCTTTCTCTCTTTTCTCTAAGAACTATATAATGCCTTTTCCTCAAATTTTTTTTTTTTCCACGGGAGTCCGATTACTTTTGACGTGTGAGTTTTGAACGCCGTGTGTGGCTTAATTTTTTTTGCAGTTTTTTTTTGGGGAGGGGGCAGGGGGGTCAAGGGGGATTGACATGTGTTGGCCAGGCCTCCGGAGAGAGAACGTTTCGGTACGGTCCACTTGAGACTAGAAGACTTGCCGACAAGATGAAAGGGTGACGAGAATAGGGGAAAAGGGCTACTTAGCATCGACAACCTCCTGCACCCAAATTTCGGAGCAACGGGATCTGCCCCCGGGATCAAATTGGTTTTTTTAAAACCTGCATCGATGGTCGAATGATTCAAGGCGTCACTCTCAACATAGGATAGATTGCTGATTACGAGATGATTGGTGTTCGTATCCTAATCAGTTGTATGAGGGTGTTTTCCTTTCTCCCTGAACGCAAACTTGGGTACATTTTATCCAAATTCACTCTACCTCATCCCTAACACATTATCTTAAGTAGTTCACACGCGTGTAGCCTGAACGTGTAGTGTAACACATGATGTTAGAAAAACAAAAGAAAAAAAAAGTTTTTTTTTAGCATCGGGTTTTAAGTTAGGCTACCACCCGTTCGAGTTACACTCTTATGTACTAAGTATGCTAATTTCTTAGGAATTGAGAAGGTTTTATTTAGAGGAAGGGTACCCACATTTGCTTGGAGGAAGGAAAACCATTTAGGGAAAAAACCATTAGTACACCCGACTTAGATTCGAACCTTGATCTCCCCATCATCGTCGGTCTAATCTACTATAATAGTAGCGCGTTTGACCCTACAGCCACAAAGGTGAGTAAACATTTAGTTACGGTATGTGCTAAGGATGAGGAAGGTGAAGTGTATCGACATATACATGGAGGGAGAGTGAAAAAACATTTAGGAAAAACCACCTCGGTTCACTCGACCGGGATTATAACCCCGACCCTTCAGTCATTGTCAGTTCAGTCTATTTCAAGAGTGACGCCTTAGACCATGCGGCTACCGAAATAGGTAAAAAAATTTTTTTATCACAGCGTATTACTACCCGTTCATGTTATACGCTTATGCACTAGTTATGCTAATGGTTTTAGGGACTATAGAAGATTATATCTAGAATAAATGCACCCAAATTTGCATGGAGGGAGAGTGGAAAACAATTTTGAAAAACTACCCTAACGAGATCCGAACCTCAATACCACCAATTAGAAATATAAATCTCACTATTAGGAGTATTATTATTACATCACACATCAGTTATTTATTTAAGTACCCAATTATATAGTCCACTACTTGTCTCGCTATAGGGATCAAACTTTTGGGTCATTGCTAGACTTGTAAACGACCTCTCTGACCACTCAAGTCACGAGCACTGGCAACCTAAGTTCCTCGGAGGGGTCAGTGGCTACCTCCACCCCTCCTCCCTCCCACCTTCCCTCCTCTGATATAGCGGCGGCCGCCCGCTCTTGTAATGAGCAACAAATGACTTCAATGAGCCACGCCCACCTTCTTCCAAATAAACTCGCACCGATCTACACGACCGCCCGCCCGTCTATCTACAGGATGGCCGAAATAGAGCGGTACCGCGGATATAAAGCGCGAGGGTAACAAACATGTACTTAATACAATTATTCTCATAGAAAGCTTGAACATTTCACCAGATCTACCTTGATATTTCAATTAATGTGATCTAAAACCGCCAAATTTGATAAATATTATCAATACCTATAAAATAACACTAATAATATACACACATCCATTACTATTCCCAGCCTGTGGGTTGGGTCAATTTTTTTATTCAAGTCATATATTTTTCAATTACCAGCTTCCAAACCTGTCGTAGCTTCATATGCCTTGTAATCTAACTTAAGGCTAGGACAGGAACAACATCCAGTTCCCATCCGTTAATTTATCATTGTGAAACGGTAAACCAACATTTCACCCATTGATAATTTTTTCGGCCATACCGAGAATCGAGCCTGGGTCCCTTAGCTCAGTAGACAGACACGCTACCGACTGAGATAAGGTGTCGGTTGATATTAATATAGTAACATTTTATAAATGTTGTACTTTTTAAAAAGTATCTTTCCCGTGAAATTTGGACTGTACAGTATAATATTTTATTTGTGCACCACATATTACTACTCGTTTAAGCTATTCGCATATTTACATAATTTATATATGGATGTGGTAGAATTTTAAAGAAATGTACTCGCATTTCTGTGAAAGTATTGTGGAAACTCATTTTGGAAAAAAACCACCCTAAATATGCTAAGCCTGACAGGGATTTAAACCTCGGTGTCTTTGTCATCAGGAATCTAGTATAGTGGTAGAGTGGTGAAGTAGACCACGAGACCACCGATGCGAGTGTCTCTTTAGTTTTTTGGGGGGACTCAGGGTAAATGTAATTTAAAAGGATGCATTTTTTGAAGTGTTAACATATAAAATGCAGATGGTACTTGTTTAGAAAAAAAAAGTAGCTAGATTTATTTCTAAATTTGACTATAGTCAACAAGGGAACAGAAATTAAAGATTGAATTTTAAGGAAATGTTTCCGTTTTTCCTCTAACAATTTTCAGAGCTATATTTAGGAATTGATCAATCTGACACCTCAGCTCAGTCGGTAGCGTGTCTGCCTACTGAGCTAGGGGTCCCAGGTTCAATTCCCAGCATGGCCGAATAATATTATCATTGGTGAAATGTGGATCTACCCTTTCACAGTAATTAATTAACGTCTGGGGACTGGATGTTATGCCTGTCCTAGTCTAAAGTTAGATTATAATGCATATGACGCTACGACAGGCCAAGCAAGCCGGTAGTGGAAAATATATGTCTTGAATAAAAAACTGACCCAGGCCACAGGTTGGAAATAGTGATGGATGTAAGTAAATTTAGGAATAGACCACTTCCAAAAAGCTTGTTCTGGTTTCAAATTAAGGACTTCCACCTTGAGCTTAATGCATGTGGTCTTATTCCCTAACTGTTGGCTGAGTGATAGGACCTATGGGTAATTAAAACAACAGAAAATAATTAATAGCCTTCAAATGTGGGCACGCGGAAAAATTCTTCCACCTCTCCTGGTTTGGTTCAGCGTTTACGGGGAGGTCTGGTGTCAAACTCAGTTTGGGTGTATTAAAACCTTTTAACCTATATGTGTATTATTAGTTTACAATCTTCATACACGCAAACGTGTGTATATTTCTTCTTGATTATACCTTACTTAGCCTCAATCTATTAGTACTCGCGTGGGTGGTCGAATGCTCTAAGTTTAAGGTGTCACTCAATCGTGCAAATAAACTGGACTGCCGATGATTGGGAAATTAGGGTTCGAATCCCCAGTTAGGTGTAGTATAAGTGATGTGTTTTCCCTAAATGGTTTTTAATCTTTTTGCACGCAAGTGCGAGGAACCTTCCTCTAAATTCTAGTTTCTTTATTGCTAACACATTAGCGTAATACAATCAGTAAAAATGCAGCCAGACACATTATCTCAGTCAGTTGTGAGTTTACCTAAGGGTCCTGTGTTTTATTCCTGACATGGCCAAAAAATGTGTCATTGGTAGAATGTGGGTTTCTGATGAATAATCGGGCGGGGGTCTGGTGGTTGTGTCTGTTAAAGATTTAAGTTAGCTTATAGCGTTTTACATTACTAACAGTTCATGTTGTATGTGTACTAATTACGCTAGTGAGTTAGGGATGGGGTAGGTTGAATTTAGAGAAAGTATACACGAATTTTCGTGGAGGGAGAATTAGAAACCATTTAGGAAAAAACCACTCTTGGTTCACACGACCAAGATTTGAACCCCGAGCTCCACGTCACTAGCCTTCTGGTCTATTGCAAGAGTTACGCCTTATACCATGCGGACAACGAAGCAGGTAAGTTGAATGCTAAATACCATTCAACCCGCGTCGGTGGCGTAGTTGGTTAACGCGCTGGTTTCGTGTTGAGCTAGCCTGCCGAGGACGGGGATATCGAGGCTCGAATCTCGGTCGGGTGAACTGGGGGTGGTTTTTCCTAAATGGTTTTCCACTCTCCGGCCACGAAAATTCGGGTTCACTCACTTCCTCTAAATTCAACTTTCCCAATTCCTAATTCATAAGCGTAATTAGTAGTTAAACGTATAACTCGAACGGGTAGTAAGATGCGGTGCTAAATAAATAAATAAATAAAGGACATACGCGTATTAAGACACTGAAACTAATAAAATAATATAAAAATAGTAATTATTATTATTATATTAAACTATCGATGCTTAGGCTCAAATATATATTGGTTTAATCATTCATAGCTATGATTATCTTTTAATAAATTTAACACGTACAAAAAAAAACGCGAACCAAATTTGTGGATTACGAACTGAGAAATGATGTGTACAGGCTTCGGGGTAATATGAGGATTACCAACGTATTTCGATACAAACATTTAATTCCCTTCTTTCTTTGTTTATCTGGAGCGTGTACGAACCCCGCGTTAAGAAACACCCTGCAGGGTTTGCACGTTTTTTCACGGCCGGCTTAAGCCTCTAATAAAGCTTGAATCTGACAAGACGGGACCGATCTCTTTGGGTGTTAAAATAATGTATAAAGTGTTAGTGGGCTGAAAAGAGAGAGAAATATGGTTTGAAGAGGGGGCGGGGGAGGGGGCGTTACACGAAAGATATCACACCAAGCCGAACCTCCCGGAACAAAAAAATAAAAAAAAATAGACGGATTTATTTTACCACATCATAAAAATACATGACCAACCGTGTCGTGCATACAAAAAAAATAACAAAGAGATATACCGACAGATTGAATGAGTAACGGATAATGACTCCACCTTCGATAAATACTTTAAAGAGAGTTATATTATTTATAAAAAAAAAGCTGTAATGGGAACGGAACGCTAGTTAAGAGTGCGTACTTTTGTAGATTTTATAACAGTAAATCTTTATTTGATTTAAATAAATACAATATTGTTTCGATAAATAAGTTTAGTTTAATTTTCTACACGGGGTTTTGTCCCAACAGTTTTTGTATATTGTCATGGGCCAAGTGGCGTTTGAACAAAACTTTTTTTTAAATGAGAGATAAAAGTCCTGTTAGAATTCCGTGATGCCCGTGGTAAATATTAAAAAAATGTTTTAACTAAAAGATAATATCACTCATTACACGATTTACGAACAAGCTTGAATCTATAACAAATACAACAGCCATCGTACCCATCGTCAATTAACCGCCTCGAAGGGGGGGGGGGGGGGGAAATCCCAATTTCCCATCAAAGATAGATATTTCTGCCATGCCAGGGATCAAAATCTTGGACTCTTGTCTCAACAGAAGATGCACTACCTACTGAACTTAAGGTGGGGAGTATATGGTACGCGAGTTAAGGTAGGTGTTTTTGCAGTTTGTAGGTTACAATAAAAATATATAATATTTAGCACCGCGTCTTACTACCCGTTCGGTTATACGTTAAGTACTAATTACTCTAATGGATTAGGAATTAGGAGGGTTGAATTTAGAGAAGTGAACCCGCATTTGCGTGAGGGAGAGTGGAAACCATTTAGGAAAAACCACCCCAGTTCACCGACCGAGATTCGAACCTCAATCTCCCCGTCCTCGGCGGTCGAGCTCAACACGACAAGCGCGTTAGCCAACTACGCACCGAGCGGGTTACATAAAAAAAAATAATAATAACAAAAATCTTTTTACAAATAAATACAATATTTCTCCAGTCCAAGCAAAGAATTTAATTTTCTTTCCTTTTTAATAACAACAGTTCTTGAATATCTGTCATGAGCACAGCGGCAATGGAGAAAAACTTTTTAAATGAAGAATAAAAGTTGTCATTAAATTTCAGAACCCTTGACAGATATTCAACAACTGTTGATATCACCATGTTAAGAAAATTAAATTTCATGTTTCTACTAGAGAAATATTATATTTATTCTGTCGAATAAAATTTTTTGCTTTAAAAACTAAAAATAAAAAATGTCCTTAACTTGCGATCCTCCTCACCTTAAGGTTACGTACACCAGCCATCTTAGAAAACTAAGGAGATCTCATTTGCTCTTACATGTGGACGGATCGGATACCTCATTAAAACCAGAGGCAATCAGTTCTTCATAAACTTACGTCACAGGAACAAAAAAATAATTCTTGGTGTGCGGTCACAGACAAGGGTAAAGGGATAGAGGGGGATATCGGGGTGGGGGGGGGGCGTGTCCGGGTGTGTAGGCTTGGGAAGTCACAGCCCGGGAGGGCGAAGTGGCGAAAACTTATGGCCTGTTCTAATTTCTTACTGGGGAGAGTCGGTGCCCGGAGTGGTTCTGACCAGTTGATTAATTAGTTCATTTAGATCAATGTGTAATCACTTTAAGGTGGGATTGAAGAAAAGAAAACCCATTAAACTAGATGAAGGGTCGAGGCCAATGTATGTTTTTCAGGCCACATAAATATGTAAACCGAAATAACTAATTTATAGAAATAATAAACTAGTTTGGTCAGCTTTTTCAATCTATGTGTAAGTTATCTATGTAATTCTATTTTTGACTAATTCGTTCACTGACTCATAAAACATCCAAGGTAGTCTACTAAAAAAAAGTTTTGAGATTTTAAATTTGCTGCTCCCCATCTATTCATACAGATACAGCGAACAAAAATAAAGTTATATAATTATTAATACGGGAGATTGGATAACTTGTCACTATTGTTTTTAGTTTTTCACTAATTTAATGGCTTACCCGACTATAATGTTAAGCTGTATAATGGATAAACATATTCCTAGATCCAAAATTACACGTAAATATAAATTTATTTTCTTGGATAAGATATTATAGAACTTACTTAAACATGTACTTGCTAACTGGGTTAGTTAATTTGGCATTAGTAAAAAAAAAAAAAAAGCTTCGGTGGCCGCGTGGTCTAACACGGTAATCTCTCAGTAGACTAGACTGCCGATGACTGGGAGATCGAAGTTCGGATTTCGTTCGAGTGTACTGAGGGCTTTTTCCAAAATGGTTTTCCACTCTGCCTCTATGCGGTACACTTTCTATAAATATAACTTTTCTAATCTCTAAAACCATTAACGTAATTGTTACATAAGCTTATAACCCAAATGGGTAGTAAGACACGGTTCTAAAAAAAAGTAAGAAAATTCAGTAAAGTGATTTCAAATGGGCTAGAATACAGATTACAGGTCTATTATACACAGCTGTAGACCATATAAACATATTTCTTTTGTGGAAGGTAGCCTATTTATTAATAGGCCTATATTTTTTAATCAGAATATTCACTGCACCTTAGAAAATCTAAATCAGAACTACAAACCCGACGGATGGAACACTTTTCACAAAATTGCGTATGAATGAGAGAAAAATTTCCAATTTATCCATCCATTTGGTGAATTACACACCATTGAAGTCGGTAGGGAATTGATTTTTAAGTCATCCCCCAGCCACTGTTTCTTAAAAAGATTTAAACATGGTCCAATTCATCCGGCAACATTTATTGTTAAAATAAATTAGTTGTTCTCTGTACTATGCCGAGGTTTGTTGGTAAACCCTATTTCTGCCTTTTGGGGACATCTCTTTTCCCTAGTTTTGTGACCAATAACAAGCCCACTTTTTTCTAAGTTCCATACTCTTATAGGTTCACTTTCGATATCTGTTTTTCTAATGCCATAGCAAAATTTCATCAAAATTTTCAAATTTTTGTTAATCAGTTGCTGCTGCTCTATTGAAAGACAGATTTTCTGGTAGTCTCGAAGGAACCCGTATCATTATTTGAAAGCCTTCCACCAACCGGTCATACATATCTTTTTATTGTTGAAAGGATTTTTCCTTCCACTTTTTTTTCGTCAATTTGAAATCCTATAGGTGTATCTCACTTGCTGTTAAACCAAAACCAATGTCCTACATTTTTATTATGTACTCAGATAATTATTGTTCCTCCTCAACACTAAGAGTTAATGGTCTACCCTTTTTTTTTAATTCAGGAGCATCATCAGGATTGGAAGTCCATTGCAAATACCTCCTTAAGGCCTTAAAAAGTACCATGTATATTTTTTAATTATATATTAATTTACCATCCTTCTTTCAACACCTAACTGACTGCCAAGCGTAAGTTGTCCTTGTAATATTCTGTTGAGTAACAACACCTTACCCACGCAATACCTACAAAACACCATGTCACCAATAAATTGTAAAGGAATTTCACTGATGTATCTACGTATCCAGCTTAAGGTGAGATGAAGGGGACGCGAGAAAAGGCCAATGTTTTTGTAGTTTTTATGGAAAATATTTTTTGTCCAAAATAAATCAAATATTACTCCAGTACAAATATAGAATTTAATTTTCTTCGCGTGTTAATATCAATAGTTCCTGAATATCTGTCATGAGCATGGTGGCATTTTAAATGAAGAGAAAAAGTTATCATTAAATTCCATGAAAACCTTGACAGATATTCAAGAAATTTTGAGGTCACCATGTGAAGAAAATTAAATTCTATGTTTGTACTGGAGCAATATTTTGTTCATTTTGACCAAAAAAATTTTGCCATAATAATTGCAAAAACACTGGCTTTTTCTAGCGTCCCCTTCCATCCCACCTTAAATGTAAACCAAGAAGATTAGTTAAAGATAGAAAGCACTAATAGCTTACGTTAAAATTATTTTTTTAAATTGCGCCAAAGTTTTTTTTACCAACAAAATTACACATTTAAAAATTTTGCTAAGCTTGGCAAGTAAATTGGTGAGAAAAAATAAACGTAACTTTATTTCCTGAATTATATCTACTTTTTTGTGGTGGAATTAAGTTGAAAATTATAAAGCTAATTTTAAAGGAACAAAACAATAGAAGTTTTCACACACTAACATAGCTCCTTAGATAGCACTTTTATGATTGTATAACTCAGTAAATTTTCAAAAAGGTTCAGAACTTGCTGCTCTCTTTAGTGCGCCACACAAACCTACTAAAAAGAGTCAAATTAAATGGCAAATAGTTCTAAATTAAACGTATTTCTGCCATATCACCCAATTGTTTCAATTTGAAATTTTAAAATAATGAATCAATGAATTCATGTGGGAAATAAATATATTTTCTTATTTTTAATTAATGGATCGCAAACTCATTCACGATGGCTATCCACAGGATTAGTACTGATAGTTGAATCCAATTTAATTCATTAATTGAATATTTTCTTATGCACATATTTAAGAGCCCAGCTCACGTCCAATTAACTGGGACACTAAAGACAAGATAACGTTTGAACAGGAAAATCACATCAAAGTTCAATTTTCTACATTCTTCATTTGCCAACAGCTAAATTTGGATTATAGTTTAAATAGTTTTTTAATTTTAAAACAGTCATTTTTAAATCTTATAGTATTTTTTTTAATATGCTAAAATGTTTTCACTGATCTCAATAAGTTTATTTAAAGCAAAATACGGAAAATCACTCCAAGATGTGACGTCTGATTCAAGCCGTGTTATCTAAATGAGTCAGATGTCTAACTATTTATTTTGAAGGGAATTTAACGTGTATTTATATGTACCAACTTATATCAGTACACACGACTTACAAACTAGCTTATCTTTAGCGCAGACACAGCACCCAAAGCCCTGGTCATCAATAAACCTCTATGTAAGGAGAAACTCCAATTTGAGCGATTATAAATTTTCCACCCCTGGCAGGATTCGAAACTGATACTCCTTATTTAGCAGGAAGATGGAGTGACAGATTTATAATTTCTAGCTCATGTTTTATTATATACTTAAAAATTTATCCAGCTAATTATTTAAATAAAACTATGTATACTGAAAGTAGCGTTGAAAGGAGATGAGATGTCCTAAAATGTTTTTGTAGCTTATTTTTAATGTTTTGATAACATTTAGGGGCTCACTTTACCCATTTAAATGCCGAAAGAGTAGATGTTGGTATTCAGCAAACACTCCTCAAGCAACATCCCTTAAAAAAAATAAAGAAAACATTTTTTTTTTATAAAAAAAGGTACAAGGGGCAAACATTCTAATGAATGAAAGCGCGGTTAAAGACTAACCATTTCTAGCACCTGGCTCACGGTTTCGGCCCATATGTTCTGTCTTTGTTCTCACATAATTCTTGAAAGAGAGAAGAAAATAAAAAGGAGAGAGTGAGAGAGAGGTAGAACCAGAGGTGCTTTATCTGATAAGATGAGAAGTTAAAGATAAAAATTCTTGTGTGCCTCTTTAACGAGTTATTTCATGCGCGCGTCCGAAGAGGTCGACGTTGTTGCATACCTTGTTCCTCTACTTCTTCGTGGTGTATCCCTCCAGATGGACCAAATGGCCACTTTTTTTTTTATCTCTCTCTCTCTTGTATACCTGGTGTTACTGATGATCTCGGGGGTTTAAACTATGCAAAGTGCCTCTCGTTTTGGACCCTTCACAGCATGCCAAAACACACAAAAGAGAAACCAAAGACGTTTTTCATAATGAAGGGTCCAGTGGAAGATCTACACATCTCCAGAGTGGTGTTAGCACCAACGAAGATAAGATTTATTTATTTTCCTCAGCGCCTTGGAATCGTTTGATATTTATTATAAAATAAGGAAGTTTAACTTGGCCAAAATATTTGATCTAGTATTAATTATATTAAAAATAATATAAAAATTGCAAGAAAGTTGATAAATTTAAAGAAATTATTGAGACTCACGTTTAATAATAAAACACTTCTCGATATTTTATTAAATCAAAGAATTGAATGATATATTTCAACGTCACTGTATGGTCATGATAATAAAAACTGATGTGCAGGTTCACTTTTTAAAATCCTAATAAGATTAAGTTTTAATTAAACTTTACGTTTCTAACCGTGTCTTCTTCCCATTTGGATTGTACGCCTATGTAATAATTACGCTAATCGGCTAGCTATTAATAAGGTTGAATTTAGAGGATTTGTACCCACATTTGCATGGAGAGAAAGAATGGGAGACCATTTAAGAAAAAACCACCCTCTGTACACTCGACCGGGATCGAGCCACGATCTTCCCGTCAAGGTCACCGGCAATCTAGTTTAACGTCATAGATCATGTGGCCACTAAAGTGGGTTTTAAATCGATTAAATTTTAAAATTAAACTTTTTTGGTCAATAAAGATAAAATAAGAATTAAAAAAGCTTAAAAACTTATATTGAATTAAGGATAATTGTGTTTTTTTTTAAGTTTTACCAGTCAATATCTAATCATTTTTACTAAACATTATTTTATCACCAAATTTTTTAACATAAGCATATAGGCCTATATACATATACACATATGTCAGTATAAGATAATAATAGCGTGCTTTGTTTTTTCTTTACGACTTTTTCTTTGTATGTATGAACTTTAATCAATAATTTAAAAAAATAAAAGTTGTGCTATATGACATGAACACTAATCTTATCTTCGACTTCAGCATCGACTTTGTTTCGCATCTTTCAAGCTTCGTTTCGACTTCACTTCGCAATCATAAAATTGACCTTCGTACATCGCTAATTATAATACCAGTAAACAATTTCGAAACTTTCGCGCATTCAACCTTCCCCCACTTCCTCCCAAAAAAAAGATTTAGTCTTTTGTTGTGTTGTTGAAATTAAATACTCAGCGAAGTGTATTTACAAAATAACAAAGAAAGTTTATTAATGTGAACGTTTTTACAATTTACAATACCTCTTTGTATAGATTATTTGATGACAGAATGCAATCATCTTCAATTTTTTGTTTACCATTTTCGGTAATTAATGCAAAAATATTGTTAGATTTTTCTTTTAACTTGAATTTAAAAAATAGTGAGTTTTAATGTAAATTGAGTATGCTATGTCAGAAGTCGGTAAAAAAATCCTATCCACTGATACCTTATTCATCGCTGTAAGCTTTGTATTAGTTGATAAAAAGGGATGTTGGCAACAGAAATATTATACAGGACATTTGTTACTGTGAATGAGCTGAATGTGATTAGTTTGTAAAGTCACCGGTGATTCTACAAAGCCACTGGTTCACTTGGGGAATGTAAAAAAGTCTTTACTATTTCACATACTCACCGAAGATTTTACAAAATCACTGGTGAGTTTATAAAATTACCATCAAACTCCCTTAAATTTTAATAAGTCACGTCAAGATTAGGTCTGATAAGGCTAATTAAGGCAAGTTAGATTAGTTTAGACAAGCTTGGACTAGTTTATTTTAGAATCAAATAGCCGAAGCAATTATTTATGCTTTTTAGTGAGGAATTCTCCATCTAGATATCATATTCTGACAATTTAAAAATGACACCTGGACACGGGAATCGAACCCGGGCATTGGCGTACTAAGCCAAAGGTCCTGGGCTCTATTCCCGTGTTCAGGTGTCATTTTTCCATTTTCAGAATGGTTTATTTTATCTTAGGTTAGGTGAGTTTTGGTTAGTTTGGAATTATTTTCCATATTTTTATCCATACTCACTAGATATTTTATAAAATCACCGGTAAATGTAGATAATACGGTTCATGTTTCATACTTACACCAAACTGCATTGGTAAAGTTATGAAATCATTGGTAAATTTAGATAAATCCTATTATTTGTTAAATAAACCATCGCTTTCGGCGATTCTAGACATTCACTTACGAAATACCGAGTTCAGCACATTCACAATAACATATATATTTCCAAATCTGTAAAAAGAAAACACCAACCAATATGTATCGCCATCAATACTTTTTACGTCATTGCTGTTGATCATTAAGAACTATATTGATTGCTACACTGGCTTCTAAAGCAAATAACCACAAATCTTCTCCTTCCCCCCCCCCCCCCTCAATTCCCACCCTGCTCAAAATAAAAGTTGATGAGGTTTGGTGGTGGGAAGGAAAGGGGGGGGAAAGGCAAAAAGAGGGGTTAAAAAACACCTCTCTATTTATTTCTCCAGTTCTTTCTGGGAATCTTTCCCCCTGATTCTGATTTGTTTATGTAGGCAAGGAATGCTTGGTTATGTCCGGCAGGGTGCCTATTGTAAACAAGGTATGAAATTCATAGCTCACCCACACGGGAACCCCCTCTCCTCTGGGAAAGAATGACAGATGAAGGCTGCCATTCATGCTCTGTCCCTTTTCTCTCTCTCATCGGTCTCGTGGTATCGTTTACCCTGTCTCACTTTGCCTGACTAGACCGTGGTTTTCTTACTGATGGTCATTTGGATCCCTTTTTTAGAAAATACAAACTTTTTTTTGGTGGATAACATTTACAACATGTTACCATAGTATAAGTGTTATTTTTATAGGTATTTGATAATACTTATCAAAAAGACACATGACATCACGTGAAAGTAGATCTAGTAGCGTTTATAGCTGTTAGATAAATCTATTCGTAAGAAAATCGACTCTATTAAGGTGGAATAGGAGGGGACGCTAGAAAAGGCCAATGTTTTTGCAGTTTTTATGTTGAAACATTTTTTTATATAATGTTAAAAATACAAATAAAAATTGACTTTAAAATCTAGATTTAGTTCATGGACCCCAGATTTGGTCTAGCCCCCGTGGTGGGCAACCTTGTCGCAAATCACCACAGTTGGCGAATCTGCCTAAATGTGTGGCGAATTATTTTATTTTGTCAACTCTCACAGTAAAATAAATTATTTCCTGACGGCGTGTGCTTGTTATAACTTGATATTTACTGTATATGATTGGACGAATTCCGCATATGCGTTGAGTTCAGATATTCAGCCAATGTTTCTGTAAATTTTGTCAGACAAAATAATTATTACATTTCTCATTAAATTGTCTTAAATTTTCAAGCTGAACGATTTCTATCATTTGCGTCTGAGGCTTGTAACTGAGTAGTCAGAGTGTACATGTTTTAAATAAGCTTGTTCAAACAGTGTGTGTTGTTTCAAATGTTTGATTGATCAACCTTATATCTTAGGTGACCTGGTGGTCTAGGGGTAAGGTGTCAGACTTCTGTGCTGAGGGTCCGGGGTTCAATCCTCGGTCCCGGCACAGATTTATCTGATTGCCAAACCCTTCCTTCACCTCTGACAAGACGTGTATTAACCACAACTTGTGAATGTGAGGAATGCCAGGCCTCCACCGTGGTTCGGATTCCACGTTAAACTGTAGGTCCTCCATTTCATCTCACAATCACCCTACCATTGCACATTAGCGTAAGTGCGTATAACCCGAACGGGTAGTAAGACGCGGTGCTAATCATAATAACCTTATATCTTAATTTTTACATAGTGTGACGAATTTCTCGCTAGCCACCACCTGTGGCTATATTGAAAAATATGTTGCCCACCTCTGGTTTAGTCTAACTTTCTGGTAAAGGTGGTATTTTCCAATATAGTTTTCCACTCTTTTTCCTCATAACTCATGGAACATATCATCTAAATTCTACCATCCTCGTCCATAATTTTTGAGAAAAAAAGTTATTGGAAGATTATTATTTTAAATATTCTATATGTGTGTTCTCCTCCGTTCTTAAGCCTACAAATTAGAATTCAAGTAAAGACTAGTAGCAGATATATCATTATTCTTCAATCCATTTTCTAAACATATTTACATAACTGGTAATCTGTACCACTGAAAATAAAACGTCATCCGAAACCGCCCTGACCACTCCTTGCCTGCAATCGGATCCTTGTGTCAAGGTGTCAGAAATATTCCAGCAACGTGACTAACGTGACTTGATTACAAATGTTGGAAACTTAATAAGAACAAATAAATAAATAACTAAATACCCTCTTCGGTGGCCGCGTGGTATAACGCGATACTCTTGCATTAGACTAGACCATTGATGACGGGGATAGCCAAGGTTCAAATCTCGGTCGGGTGTACTGAGGGTGGTGTTTCCAAATATACTTGCCATTCTTCTCCCACGTAAGTGCAGCTATGTTTCCTCATAGCCTCCCTCATCCATACAACTATTAACGTAATTAGTACATAAGTGTATAACCCGAATGGGATCGAGAATGGTGCTAATTAAAACTAAAGAAGAAAAATATGTAATATACCTTCTTCTTAAGTCAACAACCCGAAGGTTGGTTTGAAGTAATTTACATCCATCCTGAGCAGGGCGTGCACCAAGCCCTTCAGCTGGTTACTGCTGCCAGCACCATCTGGTAAAAATCCCATTCACTAGGGGAGTGCAGAAAGTGTGGTGGTTCCCCGCTGTCTTCCACAATGAGTTTCTATGAGCAAGAGCGAAAGAGCCTACCGATCTTGCCAGTAAAGTTATTTTCACACATCTTCCAGGGTTCTTTTACATGACACAATTGACATGGGACAAACGGCTTTACTTCCCCTCTGAAGGATACGGATTTTTATCGCTCAAGGAAAATCTGTTGACCTAGGTTGGGTTTGAACCCACGAACATCGGGTCCTGAGGCGATCATGTTACCCCAAGTACACAGAGGTTGACTTAAAATATATGCAGACAAATAAATTATACGGGAGATAATTAAGAAATATGGACAGATATGAATCAAGGCAGTTAAAGTTCTCTAAAAAATTATTGATTAAAAAACTAATTTAGGCCTACAAACACATTTTTGGTTATTTTAGCTCAACATCTGTTGTTTTTGTTAACTTATTTTTCCCCCACCACGTCGTACAACCTAACTTTTCAGTTTTTACTCATATAATTATGATAATAGTATCTGCTACTGTGGCCACATGGTCTAAAGCGTTCCTCTCACAATAGACTGGAATTACAACTATGGGGAGTTCAGCGTTTTAATCCTGGTCAGGTGTTATGCGGGTGGGTTTTTCCAAAATTGTTTTCCACTCTCTCTCCATGCAAGGTGGATGCACTTTCACGAAACTCAACCTTACCTCATCTGTAATACATTAGCGTAATTAATACACATGCGTATAATCTGAACAGGTAAGTAAGAAGCGTTGAAAATTAAAAAGTTAGGCCTATATCGTTGAGAAAGGTATAACATAGAATAAATGCATCTGCATTTTTGTGGAGGTAATATAGAAACTCATTTAGGAAAAACAACCACCCTTGGTACTCCCAGCTGAGATTCATAACTCGACCTTCCCGTCACCAGAAAAAGTACTAAACGAGCCTGACATTTAGTCTGCGTTCCCACCAATGCAGGTAAAACATTCGTTAAAGTGAGCATACAAACACGGATATTTAGTCACTAAAGTATATCATGCAAACATGGATATTTAGTCATTAAAGTAGGCATACAAACCCGGAGATTTAGTCATTAAAGTAGGCATACAAACCCGGAGATTTAGTCACTAAAGTATATCATACAAACACGGATATTTAGTCATTAAGTAGGCATACAAAACTGGAGATTTAGTCACTAAAGTAGATCATAAAAACACGGGTATTTAGTCACTAAAGTAGGCATACAAACACGGATATTTCGTCACTAAAGTAGGCATACAAACACGGATATTTCGTCACTAAAGTAGGCATACACCCGGACATTTGGTCACTAATTGTTTGTTTAATTGTTCTAAATATTAATTCAAATCTAAAATTAAATAAGTATTTGGTTGTGTGTCAATTAAATGAAAGAATTAATTTTTATTTTAAATAAAAAAATAGTCAAATAGTTGTAGAGAAAATTAATTAGTAAGTACTATATAAATTAATTATTTTTAAAAAAATAAATATTTTTAAGTGTAGTTCTCTTCTATGTGAAAAAGTAATAAGAAAATAACACAATTCTATTAATTACTTACTACTAGAGCATGATTTTTATTTTTCAGTCTAGATACAGTAATATAAATGTATGTAAAAATAACTATGATCTTTTATGAATGTTAATAAGAAATTATGTCATAAATACTCTTGTGTTAGTAGTAATCAATTTATTTGATTTCACAACACACTTTTTTTAATAAGATACGTCTTTGTAGTATGTGAAAATTTACCATCTCCCTTATTCTCTTCTTTTTCTCACCTTTTCTCGCGTCATAACACGCCACTGTCTTACCCACAACTTGTCCATATTTATATCACACCATGTGTGAAATTTATTCCTCCCCGTACCCTACCCACCAGATTCTATCAGACATTTACAAGTTTCTCGTATATCAGCCGCAATGCGTTTGTCCCATCCACCTATGTCGAGAATAAAAGAGGGAAAAAATGGTCAAATGCACAAAAACTAAGAACAAAATAAGTAGCTAAGAGAGAGAGTTCTTCAAGTGTCATCTGTGAAAATGTACAATTACTTTGGTTTTTTTAAGTCAAAAACTTTTTTAAAAGACTTAGAGTTGAAGAAAGTAATGATTTTCACAATACCATTTTGATATAGTTGGTTTTATCTCCATGTTTATGTGTAAGCCACTGTACATTGGAAATTAAAATATTTTCAGAATTGTAGTTGAGAGTGTAAATTGAGATAGTCACATTATTTACTTTCAAAATGTAGTAAGAAACCAACTTAAAACCACTTTTCAGTTATGGATATTATATGAACAGTACATATTATATTCATGTATGTATATTATACGTGAAGATTGTATACATTTTACACACACACACACACACACATGCACACATATATGTATGTATTTAAGTAGGTATATAATATATATATGACCATATGAAACCGATTACTAAAAAAATTATCATTAAATTAAATTAAACTTTAAAATAATTAGTTAAAACTGGTTTGAAATTTGGTTTAGACGCATTAATTTGTGCTAATACAATGTCATAATCAGCCTTCATTTTAAGACTGAATTGAGAAATATAAAAATAATTTAAAATACCATTAAATACAATAAAAGAATACGCGTTTTAAGGAATTGTTTATTTGTCCACCGCGTTTAGCTACCCATTTAGGCATTCGAATTTAAGGTGTGGATGTAAGGGACGTGAGAACAGGTAAGTGTTTTGGCAATTTTTATATAAAAACTTTTTAGTCAAAATAAATCATTAGAAACATAGAGTTTAATTTTGTTCACATGGTGACCGTAACAGTTCTTGAATATCTGTTAAGGGATTCCTGGAATTAAATGACAACTTTTTCTCTTTATTTAAAAAATTTGTAATCTAATGCTGTTATGATCATGACAGATATTCAGCAATATTCGATTTATTTTGTCGAAAAAAAACCTGTTTTTCTATAAAAAACCCTGCACAAAACACTGCCATTTTCTCATGTTTTCCTACTTCCCCATCATAAGAAATAAAACATAAAGAATACATTTTATTTTTGAGAAGATAATGTATTTAATACTTTCATCTTATATTATATAAAGTAAGTAAATTTGAATAAAATAATTATAGCCCTTTAGAACAAACACTTTTTTTATGTTGTTTTATTTACATGTTGTTTCAGGTAAAGTATTCTTATTTTATGTGTATGCATAGGCCTGCACTGAGTAACAAGTAAGGACAAAATTATATTCCTTAATATCAAAATTGAAAAAAATGGACTTGTTTAAGATATACTTAATTGCACTTCCATAATATACAGACAGATGACATTTCAAATACAACCTCTCCGAAATAAGACACATTTGAGAAGTTAATTTTGGTAAAAATCTCAATATTAAATATCTTGATAGTATAATCGTTTCCCTAAACATAAAATGTAATTATTTTCTAAAATAAAATAGTTCTATAAAAATACCAAAATATAAACCAAATTTGTGATGGGTTTTTTTTTTTCATTGAAAAGTATTCGGCAAAAAATCTTAAGATTTCAAATTTGTCATCTTTACATTAACATTCCCAGACAGAAACCATTCTTACGTCCCCTAACATCATAGAATCTTAAAATGAAAAAATGCCAATCATAGAAATGACATTCCATTAGGGAGTTCTGTTGAAAACTTCTCCTAACCTAACATTGTAACAGGTGCTGAAAGAATCTAAAAAAAAAACTTGACAAGCTACGAGTAAAAAACATTCTCTAATTTGAAGGCACATTTCTAACTGACAAGATGGAAAGAATAGTATAACTTAAAAAAATAAAGGGAAAGATAACCCCCTCCACATATAAAATGCGTGTTATTGGGTTTGTGTTGGGTGAGAAAGGAAAATAAAGGGGGTGAGGGATGCATGAATATTTCATATGTAGTCCACACCTATTGTGAAACAAACAATAGATTTTGAAAAGCACTTGAAGTGGGTTCTTGCGATCTTAAAACTTTTCGGAAAATGGTGGCTTTTATTTAGAGCCAACGTCATTGTTGATATGGTTGTTATTTTGGGGGGGTAGGAGTGAATGCTTGTAAACCAAATAGGGCGGCTTCTTCTTCATAATATAGCTAACAGGTCTATGTCCAATCACAAGATAAAATATACAGCGAGAAAACTGTTCACTATTAGATAGAATAGTAAAAATCCAACAAGGTCAAGGGTCTATAACATTTTTTAAAAATAAATGTTTAGAAAAGACTTGATAATTTATGAAGAAATGGGGCAGTATAATTTTAAGGCTAAACATAATTTTAATTTTGTATTACAATACTTTAATATAAATGAGTGCATTAAAAAATAAAGTTGCATGACACATTCGTACAAACTTTCTCATAATTGTGTAATATCTTCGAAGAAAATTTTCAAAAGTAGATTTTTAGTAAACTCCCCTTAAATAAGTTTTACTCATAAAAAATAAATTTTCTTGATAATCACTCTTTATAGAGTCTATAAATTTTAAACCAAACTGTTCAAATATATTGAACAAAATTCACATTTTCAAAAAAATACATTATTTGAAAACTCTAAAATTATTTATTTGTAAAAATAACAACGTATTCTTATTTATAACGAAAAGATTTCAAAGATTCTCATTTTGAATTCACTCTTCAAGGTTAATTTCTAAAACATTCAAATTTTCTATAATTTGTTGTAAGTAAACTACCCTTATATTCATTTATTCTAGTTAAATAAAGTCACATTAATTATTATTGACATGTGAAATATTCTCCCGATACCAATTTTGAAGTAAATTTGATCCGATTTGAATTAAAAAATTAAAAAAGTAATTAGAAACTACCCACAGCCAAATTTCCCCCCTCCAAAACAAATATGTATATACAGCTTTATTTGTCATGCCCATGTAAAACATTCCCCAGATATACTTTTAGGTAAAATTGTTATAGCCACTTTCATTTTAATTTTTAAAAATCACGCCTGAGTAAAATACCCTTTATCGAATTTCTACCCAAAACTAATTAAACAGGATTATTTGTCATGTCAAACAATACCAAGACACCCATTTGTAGCCAAATCGTTAGAGCCATTTTAAAAATATTTCCAATTTTTGAAAAATCAGTCATCGTAAACTACCCGTGAATGAGTGTTTATCCCTAAAGCAAATATATACAGTTATTTGTCATGTCAAATACTCCCAAGATACACATTTTAAACCAAATTGTCTTTGCCAGTTTTTAAATATTTCAAGTTTTTGAAAAACCAGTCATAATTAAATTACTCTTCAACGAATTATTGCTCAAAATCATATTATGTAGTGCTATTTGTAATGTAAAACAAATGCTAGATATTGTGTAGGTATTTTAAACAAAATCATTAGAGCCATTTTCCAAAATTTGGAATTAAAAAAATTACTCATTAGTAAACTACTCTAAGGCCTAATTGAAGGGCTAAGGTAAAAATAATGACAATAATAAATCATAGTATAGCCCTATCCTTACTATTATAAATGCGAATGTGAGTTTGTTTGTTTGTTTGTTTGTTTGTTACGCTTTCACGCCTAAACTACTCGACCGATCATTATGAAATTTCGCATACACGTTGTCATGGGTACAGAAAAGGACATAGGGTACCTTTCATCCAGAAAAAATGTGAATGTCAGTTTGTTTGTTTGTTTGTTTGTTATTGTTTGTTACAGTTTCACGCCTAAACTACTCTACCGATCATCATGAAATTTCGCATACACGTTGTCATGGGTAAATAAAAGGACATAGGGTACCTTTCATTCAGAACAAATGCAAATGTGAGTTTGTTTGTTTGTTTATATGTTTGTTATTGTTTGTTACGCTTTCACGCCTAAACTAATCGACCGATCATCATGAAATTTCGCATACACGTTGTCATGGGTACAGAAAAGAATATAGGGTACCTTTCATCCAGAAAAAATGTTAATGTGAGTTTGTTTGTTTGTTTGTTTGTTATTGTTTGTTACGCTTTCACGCCTAAACTACTCGAGTGATCATCATGAAATTTCGAATACACAATGTCATGGGTACAGAAAAGGACATAGGGTACCTTTCATCCAGAAAAAATGTGAATGTGAGTTTGTTTGTTTGTTTGTTTGTTATTGTTTGTTACGCTTTCACGCCTAAACTACTCGACCGATCATCATGTAATTTCGCATACACGTTGTCATGGATACAAAAAATGACATAGGGTACCTTTCATCCAAAAAAATGTGAATGTGAGTTTGTTTGTTTGTTTGTTTGTTTGTTTGTTATTGTTTTTTACGTTTTTACGGCTTAACTACTCAACCGATCATCATGAAATTTCGCATACACGTTGTCATGGGTACAGAAAAGGACATAAGGTAGCTTTCATCCAGAAAAAATGTTAATGTGAGTTTGTTTGTTTGTTTGTTTGTTATTGTTTGTGACGCTTTCACGCCTAAACTACTCGACCGATCATCATGAAATTTCGCATACACGTTGTCATGGGTACAGAAAAGGACATAGGGTAATTATCATCCAGAAAAATGCTAATGTGAATTTGTTTGTTTGTTTGTTTGTTCGTTATTATTTGTTTCGCTTTCACGCCTAAACTACTCGACCGATCATCATGAAATTTCGCATACACGTTGTCATGGGTACAGAAAAGAATATAGGGTACCTTTCATCCAGAAAAAATGTGAATGTGAGTTTGTTTGTTTGTTTGTTTGTTATTGTTTGTTACGCTTTCACGCCTAAACTAATCGACCGATCATCATGAAATTTCGCATACACGTTGTCATGGGTACAGAAAAGAATATAGGGTACCTTTCATCCAGAAAAAATGTGAATGTGAGTTTGTTTGTTTGTTTGTTTGTTATTGTTTGTTACGCTTTCACGCCTAAACTACTCGAGTGATCATCATGAAATTTCGAATACACAATGTCATGGGTACAGAAAAGGACATAGGGTACCTTTCATCCAGAAAAAATGTGAATGTGAGTTTGTTTGTTTGTTTGTTTGTTATTGTTTGTTACGCTTTCACGCCTAAACTACTCGACCGATCATCATGTAATTTCGCATACACGTTGTCATGGGTACAGAAAAGGATATAGGGTACCTTTCATCCAGAAAAAATGTGAATGTGAGTTTGTTTGTTTATTTGTTTGTTATTGTTTGTTACGCTTTCACGCCTAAACTAATCGACTGGTCATCATGAAATTTCGCATACACGTTGTCATGGGTACAGAAAAGAATATAGGGTACCTTTCATCCAGAAAAGATGTGAATGTGAGTTTGTTTGTTTGTTTGTTTGTTATTGTTTGTTACGCTTTCACGCCTAAACTACTAGACCGATCATCATGATATTTGGCATACACGTTGTCATGGGTACAAAAAACGATATAGGGTACCTTTCATCCAGAAAAAATGGGAATGTGAGTTTGTTTGTTTATTTGTTTGTTATTGTTTGTTACGCTTTCACGCCTAAACTACTCGACCGATCATCATGAAATTTCGCATACACGTTGTCATGGATACAGAAAAGGACATAGGGTACCTTTCATCCAGAAAAAAGTATTGTTCCTGACGGATAGAAAAAAATAACTATTAGACAGTCGTCCGGCTTAACAACTCGGCCTACTGATATGAATAAATAATTTGCAACATGATGCCTGGAGTACAGAAAAAGGGACCTGCGGTATCCCAGAAGAAAATCTGATACCCCGAATAAAAATCTGTTCCCGTGTTATTTTAGGCACATCTATCTTAAAATGATTAAAAATGATTATATTCAGCTAATTAAGCTCTGTCTGTTCACCCCGTTATGGTAAATGACAAAATTGTCGTAAGAAGTTTGGTATTATTAATTTCAGCAAAAATATCTCTCGAGGTATGATGCTACGACAATGTAAACTCTTAGTGTGGGACGAAAGTACGATGTCCCACAAAAAAGCTATAGAGGCGTTAAACCAAAATCTTCAGGACTTGCGAGAGAGGAGGAATGGTAGTTTTACTGGCTGCTGACTTCCGACAAACTCTACCGGTGATCCAGAGGGGCACACATGCAGATGAAATCAAAGCCTGTCTCAAGTCATCAAGATTGTGGGCAAAAGGGAAAAAATTCAACCTAACAACAAATATGAGAGTCCACCTTTATAATGACGTAGATTCAGGACATTACGCAGAGACACTATTGAAAATTGGCGATGGACGTTTGGACACGGATGCTGAAGGCTGTATTTTACTTACAGGGGAATTCTGTAATTTGGTGGAAAATGATGTGGAGCTCATTGCTAAAGTTTACCCAGACTTACAACTAAATTTAAATTGTGATCATTGGTTGTGTGCAAGAGCAATTCTTGCACCAAAATATGAAATCGTTAACAAAATCAACACTGACATTTTGAAAGAGGTTCAGGGAGAAATAAAGGAGTATTTGTCAATAGATACAATCATGGACACAGAACAGAACACTTCATATCCCGCTGAGTTTTTAAATTATCTGGAGCTATCGGGTGTACCCTCGCATAAACTACAATTGAAGTTAGGTGTACCAGTTATGCTTATGCGAAATTTAGATGCACCCCGTTTATGTAATGGGACGAGGCTTCAATTACACAATTAGGGCAAAATATAATCTGTGCGACCATTTTAACAGGTGTGGAAAAAGGGGAAAGTGTAATCATACCTCGAATCCCAATAATCCCCACTGACCTACCATTTCAATTCAAAAGACTCCAGTTTCCAATCAAACTTAGTTTTGCTATTACTATTAACAAAGCGCAAGGGCAAACATTGCAGGTATCAGGGGTGCATTTGGAAATGCCATGTTTTTCCCATGGCCAGCTATATGTAGTCTGTTCGCGTGTGTCCAATGCCCAGAATTTGTATATATTTGCGCCAAATGAAAGGACATACAACATAGTATATAGAAGCGTCCTAAAATAATGATCTATTCTGTGCCCATGATTGCAACGGTCAAGAACAAGCGGAGTAAATAAGGGATATTAATTAACTGTAAGTAAAATTTAAGATGGAGTAGGATCTTCCAATTCGTGGCAAGGCATAACCTGTGACTCTACTGACACACATTCCACTACTTCTTTTCTACTCCTACACTTAATCCTGATTTATATTGTGTAGTTTGTTTTTTTCTTTATCTCTATCTCTATTGATTAACAACCTCAATATGTTCATTGTTTTTATTGTCATATTCCCTGTGTCAATCGACAACCTGAATTTATTGATAAAATCTACATTAACGCGAGCGAAGCCGCGGGCAAAAGCTAGTAATATATAAATATTAAGTTCGAACCAAGACTATAAAATCGTTTTGAATCCGTGGCCAAGGACAGACAGACAGACAGACAGACAGAGAGAAGTGTAAAAGCCACTTTTTTTTAGGTTTGTGTTCACATAAAGCCTAAAGATGTGTCGTAATATTGAGATCGATATTTTTCACTATCACAGTACTTTCTCTTGATATAAGAAAGTAAAAGACATTCACGTACAAACTCCTTAATAAGATGGAAGAAAGCAACTCTATAAAACTAAACAAATATGAAAGGCAAAGCTTGGTGTATGAATGATTATAATTACGGAGATCAGCAGTAACTGAGTCAAATTCGAATAAATTGAAAAATTACACCTGGAAACGGGAATTGAACCTAGAGCTTCTGGCTTGGCGCACCAATTGTCTACCACTGAGATATCCAGGTATTGTCCCGTGCTTTTAGTCCTTGTTAACTCATATTTATTTTAAGGCAGAGTCTATGATGGACGTGTGGATATAATCGGCTACTAAGAGCTACCATTGATATCACAGCCACTGATGATTCGTTAGTGGTTTTATGCTGACAATAGTACATATATATTTGACATTTCCGTCTAATCAAGATGGAAGAAAGTAACGCAATAGTTCCCGTGTCATTTTTTAATGTATTTGAATATAACTTAAGGAGGAAAATTACCCCAATTTTAAAGAGTAGAAACTACTTTAAAAGAAAAAAACCATATTTTACTATTGTTTTTATATTACAATTAATTATTAAAAAAAAAACAGATATCTAAAAAAAACTTTGAGAGTTTGCACTTGTTCTATAAATTCAAGCATACAAAAAATATAAATGCAGCAAATTTTTGTAATCAATACTATGTAGATGCTCACAGATCAACAATTTTGAATGGTGTTGAAAATATGTTATTAAATAAACACAGAATGGAGGGCCCAACAGAATAGCTGGAAAAATAATAATAATTACATGTCTTTAAGTTAAGTGTAAAAAGTGTTTCATTTATCTTTTTAAAATTAAATAATACAAAAAGAGTTTCGTAAATATTAATATTAACGTATACATTTAAAAAAAAGCTATAAAAGTTTTATGCATTTCACTTCCAAGAGGACGTGCAACGGTTGTATCCCTTGCTTTAATATAAGGAACCTAGACGATCCAGATTCTACTACACAGGTTCTTAAACTGTGGGTCGCAACTCTCCAGTGGTCACAAAAATATTCTTTGGTTTGCAGCAAACATTGATAAGTGTGAATAAATTAAATATTTACTATAGAATTACTGAAATTTTAATACAATATATCCTTTCATTCTATATTTATTTAGTTTATTTCAGATTAAGCGTCTCCAGCACAATTACACGAAATCAATTTTAAAATAATTTGTTTAATTCACTAAGCTAAAATAATGACATCATTTGGTTGAAAATAGCAGTTATTAAAACGGGATTTATTGTTTCTAAATAAACAAATTAAATGTTTACGAATATACTTAAATTAGTACTTATTATTTGTAGCAGTAACATTTTCCAATTTCCTTATTTTTATTTGCATAGTCAAGTTTGAGAATTATTAAAAATAGAACCAACAATATAAATTATAATTGCATCTATGCATTTCTTACAAAGAATAAAAAGGGTTTAACGTTTCTCTAATTTATCTAAAACTGCTCAAAAACTGACAATAGAGTATAACCAAACTCAACCCTTACTGCCTGAGATCACTAATAATTTAGTCTTATAGAAAAGGGTCACGAATAAAATAAAATGTTTAAGAACCTCTGCTCTACTATATAGTTGTCCTTGTAAAATAAATATCGACAGCTTTGTGTCGAGACGAACATGAACGCAGAAGTGACGCGCATCCTGTGAAGCATTTCTCCATCAGACTATAGATGGTCTGACAGATGCCCACGTCCACCTCGTAGATGCTCCTTAGGACGCGTCAGAGGTGATGACGACCAGTGAATGACCTCCCAACGATCTCAACAACCTAGACGCTTGATTTAGAGGTGAACTTACAGTACAAGAGATGTACAGGTGGACTTACAGTACAAGTGGTGTACATGTGGACTTACAGTACAAGTGGTGTACATGTGGACTTACAGTACAAGTGGTGTACATGTGGACTTACAGTACAAGTGGTGTACATGTGGACTTACAGTACAAGTGGTGTAGAGGTGGACTTACAGTACAAGTGGTGTACATGTGGACTTACAGTACAAGTGGTGTAGTGGTGTACTTAAGTACAAGTACTGACGCCTTTGAGAACGCGTGACCGCCCCCTTTCCCCCCGGTGTGGATTTATAATTTTAGGAAACTAACGTCAAAACAATCATTGGTGCGGGTGTAAACACATTCTTTAATAACGATTGTCCGGCACCTTAGCTCAATCGGTAGCGTGTCTGTCTAATGAGCTAAGAGTCCTGGGTTCGATTCCTGGTATGGCTGAAAAATATATCATTGGTGAAATGTGGGTTTCATCTTGCACAGTGATGAATTAATGGCCGGGGGCTGGATGTTGTGTATGTTTTTGGTTTAAGTTGTTTTATAAGTCTTGTTCTGATTTAATCAGTCGGTTCAGAAAGCGCACTTTAAATACCTCAACTAATTGGAAAAAAACTAATATTACGTGTGTACTCATTTATAGTAAGAGCTGGTCTCCTAAGTTGGTAATTTTAGCAATTTTTTTTTATTTTTAATATTATCAAAGATATCTATGGATGTAAATGACTTCATTTTGAGTTTTTCTAGATTAAGCAGAGTTAATTTAAAATGTTCCGGTTAATTTTCACTCATCAGTAGAACGCTCTTTGGCCTATTATAATTAATGAAAACCTATTTCCCTGTTAGGTATATAAAGCAGAGCTTATGATTGGTCAAATTGGACCAAGGGGGTAAGATATCATACGTACAGATTTAACAAGTTCCACTTACCATGTAAACACTCCACAGCAAACCACTTCTAAATTTAGACTATACACCTAGCAAGTAGTATATTTTGTCACGTTTGAAACGTGATGTAAATTGAATTTAATAATAAAATTGTATTATTTTTTTTCGCGATATTGGTGAATACTGAACCACTTTTTAATGAATTATAAGAAAAGGCCTAAAGTCAACGTGAACTAATTAAATATATCTCCTGAATTTGATCCAAAATAGCATTCCCTACAGCATCCACTGGGTTTGAATTTCCCACCAGGCTTTTTCCGTTCACTCTCTTCTGCGTGGCTTACATAAAATCCACCCTCCTCTCATCTTGTGATCGGCCTTAGATAAGTATGGTAAAGTCTAGGGTAGGTTAGACTGGCAATAAGACACATAGTAACCAGATAAAAAAGATCTGCTGTTTTGAATACCACCAAATTCTTCCTCCAGTTAATCTTGATAACGCAACCATGAATCATTTCTTCTTGAAAATTTTGAAGTGAGCAACAAACACACTTATGATTTCATGTAATCGTAGTAGTCGTTTGTCTGTCATGTTGGATGTGTCACTGTCATAACCCCCTCCTCTTCCCCTTCCACAGCCACACACACACACACACACACACACACACACAATCACACACACAAAGTGTTTCTAGGAAGACATTAAAATAAGACGATGGCGTTGCCGTGAGATGGTAGGGTCGCGATTGGAAAGGAAGTTACTCGTGCGGTCATTGTGTTGTCGAGGAATGTGACGGCATTGGACCACCATCGCGGATGAGGTGGTAGAGGCGTGAGGGAGGTGGTGGTGGTTGTTGGGGGGGATGAGAAGGTGGGCTGGTAGTTCTTCTTGTTCGGAGATCGATTTATCTTTTGCTCCTGACTTGATGCTGTGGCCCTCTCTTGACACAAGACAGGACAAGACAGAGCTCTTGACAGTCGTCGTCGGCTGTGACACCGAGATGTCTTACGTTTGGGAAGGAGACTTCGAGGAGTGTTTCCAGATATAATGTATTCACTTAATTTATTATTTATTAGAGTAGAATCCAATTGAAATTCATCCCAATTGGATAATTTAAACCAAGGTAGGATTTTTCTTCGAAAATTTTGTTTTAGATTAAAAATAAACAACTTAAGAGATCTGCGCTTTTAGTTTGGCCAGTTATTTTCTAATTATTTCAATTTTTTTTAGCACCGTGTCTTAGTACCCGTTCAGATTATACGATTATGTACTAATTACGCTATTAGTTTTGGGACTAAGGAAGTTATATTCATAGGAAAGGTACCCACATTTGTATGAAGAGAGAGGGGGTGTAAAACTATTTTAGAAAAAACATCCCCAGTACACCTGACTGAGATTCAAACCTCGATCTTCCCGTCATCTGCAGTCTAATCCAACAAGAAAGTAGGGCGTTAGACCATGCGACCATCAACGCGAGTATTAGGAAGGTTATATTTATATAAATTGTTACCGTATTTGCGTGGAGGGAGAGTGCAAAACCATTTTGTAAAAATCACCCTTAGTACACTTGACCGAGGTTCAAACCTCAATCTCCTCGTCATCGGCAGTCTAATTTACTGCAAGAGTAGTGCGTTAGACCACGCAGCCACCGAAACGGTACTATTTTAGTTAAATACTGTTGAGTAAAGACAATGTGTACCGTAACATGTGGGATCCACTTCAGCGGTGGATAGAAGACACAAACACAATTTTAAAAAAGTGCATACTGCCCCATTTGACCTTGTTTCTGAGTTGTAGTCATGTTTATACTCCAGTAATGTGAAGATGCTCTACATTATAGAAAGTTCTGAAAATTGAAAAAATGAAAATTATAATAGCTGTACAAGTGGCAGCAATAAGCCAACTACCGAGTCGAAGGTGGCTGCGTTATCTGATAGCTCGTGATCTTAATAAAATCACATATTTGTAGCCGACGATTTCCGCACGTCCATCATAGACTCTGCCTTAAAATATGAGTGAAGAATGACCCTGGGCACAGGACGATTCCTGTATAGCTCAGTAGTTAGGGCGTTGGCGTATTAAGCCAAAGGTGCCGGGTTCGATTCCCGTGTCCAGTTGTCATTTTTCAATTTTCAGAATGTGATATCTTAATGGATAATTCCTTATTAAAAAGCATAAATAATAGCTTCGGCTATCTGATTCTTAATTATAGAAAGTTTTCGAAATGGCCAGAATGCAAGCATTGCCATGCAATGTCAATCAGCTCCACATTACTGGAGTACAAACATGACTTTTAATTCAGAAACAATGTAAAATGGGGCACTTGTTTATATGTAAATTTTTTTAATGTCTTTGTATCTTCTGTCTACTGCAGAAGTGTAATGGTACACTCTGTATACTATCAATTGTAATGGCGCACTTGATATATTTTTTAAATCAAATAATATTTGTTTACAGCTTTAATTCTCTGGTTATTCACTTCAACGAAATATATATTTTATTCATATAAACATAACCAATTCAGATCACTTTTACAACTAATGAGCACCCCGTTTACTCTTTAATGGGATCTTTACTGCTCCTTCTTACCTCCCCACAGGGCATCAATTGTGTACATTCTTAAGACCTTCCTTTGATCAACTAAATACCGTACTACCCTATAAAAACTGAAAACATGCAAATCTACAACATGAAATAGACGACCCCCTAGAGCGGTTTTTCGCTTTTTCATGAAAGAATCCGCCCCTCAAGTAATGAAAAATAAAACACATAAAAAACTCTCCACCTCATAGAAATCCTTCGTTATGCTAATGCTGTAGGCGTGACCTTGTATACTAAACCCTGTGATGTCGGCGAACAACAAAGGGCCGAGGAAGCGGACCAGTTAATGATGATAATGATACACGGTAGCTCCCCCCCCTCCAACGCCGACGTTCCTCGGTCTAGGGACGTGTGTCGAGAGAAAACGAAGTGTGTGGGGTGTTGTTTTTTTTTTCCACGTCACCAGAGAATGGAGGACGTTGATAATACGGTATCTCGTTGATCGTCAGGCTGTCAAGTTACACGCCAAGTGACGCCAGGTTTGCTACCTCAGCCCTAGGGTGGGCTTCAGGGTTGTCTACTGGTGCTGCCGCCTTCCTGTCTTAGTGGTCTCACAATAAACTGTTCAAGATGGTGATTTCAGTGGTGGAGGGCCTTTATTTGTGAGGGAGGGGGGACAGGGAATTACTAAAAAGGGGTTTAGGCTCTAAGCTAAAGAAGAGTCCATAGATCCAATCCTAGTATATTCTGGAAATTTGGATGCCTCTAAAAGCTATTTGAATTAGTCATACCACATAATTTAAAAAAAATATATACATGCCCACAAAATATGTTTTATAGTGATCAAAAATGGGAATTTTCAAAATTAGATGTCCGTATTTTTGTAGTTTTTATGATTAATAACTATTTAAAGCCTAAATAAATATATATTGCTTCAGAATATAATTTAATTTAGCTATACACACAAAATAATCCCAACATTTCTTTAATATTTGTTATAAGAATCGTGGCATTTAATCAGAACCTTTCAAATGAAGAGAAGAATGTCTTGGTCAAATTATCCGATGTCCATGACAAATATTTTTAAAACACGTTGAATTTACTATACGAAGAAAACTAAACCAAATGTATATACTGAAGCAGTATCCTAAACTCAATTACCAAATCAAACATATTTAAATAATTAGTTTGCTGCACAGGCATTAAAAAAAATTATACAAAAGAGGTTAGCATCTCAAAGTTAGTCGACAATTTTTTTTTCAAAATTATATTTATCAACGTTAGATCAAATTTATATTAGGTTGTACACCAACAAATATGCTAATAAAATCTAAGGCAATGCTTCTAACACTGTTGTACACAGACCACTGGTGGTCAACATATGAGATCACAGGAAAATGAATGGTATGGCACAATCTTATTTGCTTTCTCAAAAATTATGTTACAGTTTTATACTAAGTTTCCCAAAATAAATAATCACTAATCTTCAAATTATTTTTACTATACTGTCATATAAAGACTTCCCAGGTATTCATTTCAAATAAAATCGTTTTGTAAATTTTACAAAATTACCCAGCATTAAACTATTCTTTATTTGAGGTCTTAAATCAAAACAACATCTCAAGGACAGACAGAATTATTTTTTTGAGTGATGAGGCTCATAAAACGTTTATATTCATAATAATTTCGAGGTCATAATTTTTTACAATTATAATATTCTTTCTCTTTGTTAGAAAGTAAAGAGTACAAGATTGACAGGCTAACTCGCTAAGTCAATTTACTTTGATCCACAAGTACAGTATAATTTCCATAGCAAGAGCCAACATCCATAAAAGTTTTACTACACTATAAGTGCTATTGTATTAATAATATATAATGACTGGTGACAGATTATATTACTTGACATAATAGTAGATTTAGTATCGTATAGATGTCGATAAGACTCTCTCAATGAAAATGCGACTTTAAAATGTGTACCTTATACGAAACAAATGTATATAAACATGATGTATTTACTTCTTGAAAAACACTTTCATTAAATAATTGACAGCTTCGATAAGTGAAAGGTAGGTAGTATATTAAGGTGGGGGGATCCATGCTTGCATATATGGATTATCAAGTAACTGCCGATGATGGAAAGATTGAGGTTTGAATCTCAGTCGAGTGTACTGAGGGTGTTTTTTTTCCAAAATTGTTTTCCAGTCCCGTTCCACACAAATGTGGTTACACTTCCTATAAATATGATCTTCCTAGTCCATAAAACCATTAGTGTTATTAGTGTATAAGCGTATAGCCCGAACGGTGCTAAAAAATGATCATCAAGTGGTCCACTTTTGGGTAACGTTTGAGAAACACTGGTCTAAAGCGATACACATGCAAAAGACTGGACTGCTGAAGACGGTGAGATCGGGGTTGGATTCCAGTAGGATGCTCAAAGGGTGATATTTTCTAAACGGTTACCTGCTCTCCCCCCATGCAAAGGCAGGTACACTTACTCAAAATACAACCTTCCCAACCCCTAACATATTAGCGTAATTAGTGCATAGGCGTATAACCCTAACTGGTAGTAAGACGCGGTGCTAAAAATAATTGTCCACCCTTCTAAATAAACACGTCCACCATATATACAGCAGAGCATGAAGGGTTGCCTACACGCCCTCGCCCACGGCGCATAAGGGCAACAAAAACACCAGTTTCCCATTCACCCTGTCATCCAATAGAAGAAATCAAGTTTCACGCTATTTTAAGGACTGCCTTTATACGTCCTCTAATTTATGTAGAGTAATAGTCCTATAATATGACAACCCCTTTTTACCCTACTGCATTCACTATCTGATGCACATTAAATATAAAAGCTATCAAGAAACCACTAAGTGTGGCCTTCTAAGTTATATCCTGTGGCACTGTAATATTCCAAATGGAAGCGCCAGTAGCCAAAAGAGAGATTGTAATATGAAATAAAAAAAGGTGGGGGAGGAGGGTGGGATTTAATCCCCTTTTCCCGCCCCCTCTTACCAAGCCGTATCTGTTTTAAAAGCTCCTCCCTATCTATCTGACTGCTAGCCATAACTTCTTTTTGTCTCTTTCAATGAAGCTTCCGATTGTCATGAAAATCCGGTTCACAGGCTTACACCATGTCGAGCGTTAGAAAAAAAAATGGATATGTGTGGAATAATGCGGTTATAAACGTTTTAACTCACTTTTTACTTTGTCACGACACCTCGGGTGTATTTACGTATCCGCCCAAAAAATGTTTTTTTCACTTGAGCACCACGAAAATTAAGGTACATTTCTTCTAAATCCTATACTCCGTATTTATAAATCATTAGTGGAAACACGCAGATAGGTAAGACACACCCGCCTCGGTGGCGTAGTTGGCTAACGCGCCAGTCGTGTTGAGCCAGACCATCGAGGACGGGGAGATCGAGGTTCGAATCTCGGTCGGGTGAACTGGGAGTGGTTTTTCCTAAATAGTTTTCCAATCTCCCTCCACGCAAATGCGGGTTCACTTCCTCTAAATTCAACCTTCCCAATTTCTAATCCATTAGTGTAATTAGTACTTAAGCGTATAACCCGAACGGGTAGTAAGACGCGGTGCTAAATGATGATGCTAAATGATGATGATGATGAGGTAAGACACGGATTATTGGACTACTCTGCAAATTTTAAAAAAAAATCTTCGCTAAGTAGTCACGTTTTAGGATCGAACTTTGGACCCTAGACTCAAAGATTGTAGCCCTGGCTTCTCCCCTCCCTCCAAATTGAATTTTCTCCAATACAGGTGACCAGGTGTCCTGTAATCAAGTCATCAACTGAGTGATGAAGGAGACATTGCAGCTTTCATCTTTTAATCAACGGTTACATTATAAAAACACTCATCCAACTTTACACCTCACCCTTTCTTATCCATGTATATTTCTTCACTTTATTTCTATAATTATTTGTATCTTTTTTTTTTAAGGTTCTTTACCCGCATTTGTGGACACGCGGACCGAATGCCTGATTTATCTAGTTTGGTTTGTCGGTGATAAGGAGGTCAGGGGTTATAATCTCTCTGCTGTAACCAGGATGGGTAGTAAGATGGGTTGGAAAAAAATAAAATTTAAGGTGAGGATGTAGGGAAAATGAGTTAAGAGTAGTGTTTTTACAGTTTTTATAGCAACCTTTTGGCCAAAATAAATAAAATATTGATCCAGTAGAATGATAGAGTTTAATTTTCTTCAAATGTTGACATCAAAAGTTCTTGAATATCTGTCAAGGGTGTCCTGTAATTTAATGACAACTTTTTTACTCTTCATTTAAAACGTTTCTCATCAAATTCTAATACATTAATGGCAGATATTCAACAACTGTTGACATCGCCACGTGAAAAAAATTAAACTCTACGTTTATGCTTGAGAAATAGTTTGTTTATTTTAGCAAGAATTTTTTTTTATATAAAAATTTCAAAATAACTAACTGGCCTTAACTAATGTTTCTTACACTCCCATCTGAAGCTCTTTTGGTTTTAAAGCTCCCTTTTTTATGAGGACTTTATTCTGCTACTTATTTAATGTTTCTGCTTCTTAGAAACGCTTTTGTATCAAGTTAAAATTTAACGATGGTAAATCTGATAAAGAATATGAGAATATGAGTCACAAGTAATAAATAATATGTGTGACCTATTTTAAAATTAAAATTCACAAGATCGACTAAGTGTTAAAACGGTTCAAAGGAAGCTCTTTAGAAATTCTTTAAAAAATTACTTTAATATTTTATTGTTTTAAAATAAAAATATTTGTTGACTTAAAAATTTGTACTAAAAAAATCATTTATAGTTTCAAAATACCCGATTAAATAGTCGAATGGTCTAAGGCGTCAATCTCGCAATAGACTGGGCTGCCTGGGATTGGGATAACGGCGTTTGAATCCCATTCAGGTGTACTGAGGGTGTTTTTCCCTAGTTTTCCACTATATCGCCACTCAAATGCAGGTACTCTTTCTCTAAATTCAGCCTACCTTATCCCTAGCACACTAGCATTTTTATTAGTACATATGCGTATGATCAGAAAGGATAGTAAGACAGGGTGCAAAAGTTTTTTTTAAATAAATACTTTGGTTTCCTTTTTTCGTTATATATTTCAACTAAGTGAAAGGTTCTTATGTAGTTATTGTCCCCACGTCACGATATACAGGATATATTAGTGCGACAAGGGTAGAGATTAGTCAAGTTTACATATGGGAGACTGCGGTGAGGGGGTACAGGGGGGGGAGGGGGGTTAAGGTGACTTGTGTGGGACCACCTGCCTTGGACATCATGCGTGTGTGGGAGAGAGAAAAAGAGAGAGATAGAATTATAAATAAGAGGAGAAAAAAAAATGATACAGTGATGATTGACAGGCGGGTTGAACTCTGCAAACATATGGATGGCACGGACAACTTTTACTTACTCGGTAAAATAAAATAGTCAAAGAAGGAGGTAAGAGGTATCCAGTATGTAAAAGGGATTGACTTCGATTATTTTTTATTAATGTCTGATATTAAATTATATCATCCTTTTTATTCCGCCTATTGGTCTGGTTTTATAACAGATGGCTCTAATTTTATATAATACAATTTGTTTATGAATATGCCTATATCCTTACACATTATATTAACTTAAAAAAATGGAACCCACTTCCGTGTTCTAACGCGTTACTCTCGCAGTAGACTAGACTGCCGATGACGGAAAGATCAAGGTTTGAATCTCGTTCGGGTGTATTGAGGGTGGTTTTCCCTAAATTGTTTTCCACTCTATTTCCACTCAAATGTGTGATAGGGGTACACTTCCTATAGATGTAAACTTCACAATCCCCTAAAACAATTAGCACAACCAGAAAGGATAGTAAGAAGCAGTGCTAAAAAAAACTAGCGTTGTGTGATTACTTTATTTTAATCAGATTAAGGAATGTACTAAATAACAATTTATTTTAAATACCCCCCCGGTCTCGGAGATTGAATGGCCTAAAAGGCGTCCCTCTAAAAATAGACTGGACCACTGATGACGGAGAGATTGGGATTAGAATCTCAGCCGGGTGTACTGAGAGTGATTTTCACTAAATGCTTCCTTTCGCTCTACGTTGTGCAGAATACAGTTCCTCCTGAGGGTGTTTCCGATCCAGGTTTCTGAGTACCGAAGAATCACATCCAAAATGGTTTTCTTCTCACCCACTCTTCTTAAGACATCATTTGTCACCCTGTCTGTCCACCTGACCTTCTCCAGTCTTCTCCAGCACCACATTTCAATGATGCATACAAATAAATAATTACTAAATAATAAGATAAATTATAGTAATAAATTATCTACCTTGGTAAAAAGTAGTAGTGAAAATCAATAAACATTGATATCATTTGAAAAAAAAAAAAATTCCAAAACATTAAGCAAAATAGGCCTAATGCAAATTTAAATATTAGAGGTAGAACATGTTCTCAGTAAATTAATGAAAGGGGAGTTCCTCAAATAACTTTCAGAGTTTGGCTTTTCTTATGCGATAGAAGTCAAATTTGACAAACCTAAAATTGGCGCTATGAATATAATGGTCTATATGGCTCATTTTCTAGAAGTTAATGAGAGAAAATAATTTTTTGATTACAAGATGCCCAAGAAGGGACATGAATTCCTTCACTATCAAGGGCAAACTTACAAGAAATGTTATTGGAAATATTAAGAACAAAGAGGGCATCACAATAAAGTCAACGTGAGAGGAGGGTTTGGAGCCCTAAAGGGTTTCGAGTTCTGTCACAATCAAAATAAATCCTATTATTAAATAATTTATCATAGCAAGCAACAACAAATTTACTTTGAACGCTTAACAATCTGAGAGAGTCAGTTAAGGTAATGGAATTTCAAACAACACTTGCGTATTCAAACTTAGATCTAACCAAGGCTAAGTGCAAGCCTAACTTAGTCAACTTCCTTAAAAGGACCTATCAATTTTGACGGCAAAGGTAAATTTCACATATCTACCAGGGTTCTTTTACATCCAACTTGACAAGAGACCAACGGCTTCACTTACCCTCCAAAGGAAGCTGTGCTATGGATTTTTATAGCTCAAAAAAAATCAATCGACTTCGGCTGGGTTTGAACCGACGAACTTTGGGTCCTGAATTGAAAACTTATCCCAAAGAGTAGGTATGACAACAGATTGTTTTCATATTTGAGGAAAAGTTTCATTTGGCAATAATAATAATAATAATAATACATATCGGAAAGAATAGATCGAGTCCTGTCATCTGCTTAGCAAAGGAAACCGCAGAGGCACGGGACATCTATTAGGTCTGGCTAACCAACACGCATGCGTTAGTTTGTGGAATATTGACATAGCCTCAGGGTCGGCCTAGGACAAAGAAGACATGCTGCTCGACTATAATCCCTATTGGACAAAAGAGCGAAGATCCCCACAAAGAATCATTATCATTATGACAACGTTACACTTTCAAAAGAGGGGAAGAAAAGAGTTTCATTTTAAACTGAACGGAGAGAGAGAAAAAAAAGAAGCTTTTGTCAAGACTAAATAAGTGTAACAGATAAATATATCGTATGCTTTATCTATTGTTATGTTTCGGATTAAATAATGAGAAAATGAGCTCGCATTTGATGCGCATATTTTATGGCGTCCTTTTGTCAATTTCTTTGCTTCTGACACTGACCACCGATGATTTGAGGTTATGTCATATTTTATAGCTAGCTTTATGTACTTTTTTTTAATCACTCGTTGGTTTTGTTTTCTACATTGTCAAGAAAACATCAATCATAGGCAACCATGATATAGCCTCACTTATAAGCAAAACACACATATTCTACAGGCCTGCTTAAAAAATTGAATTCAAGATCAAGATAATGGGTATATGAGTATACTTTTATATGTGAATAAAAAAACTTTTCAACCTCCTCCTACCAATTTAATAAAACTAATTATTTCAGTTATGCACTTCTAAAAATTCCAAGTAAATATACACTTGTATTTATATAAGTATATATTTGTATAAGTATATATATACTTTTATATATATTTGTGTATATATATTTAAAAGAGTTTAATTTTAACTAAATTCTAGTGTTCTTTCTACGCTTATTTGAAGCATTTTTTAAAATTAATTTTAGCACCACGTCTTACTACTCGTTCGGGTTATACGCTAGCAATTATTTTAAGCCTAATTATTGATTCATTAGCTTTTACCTTCTCTGATTATCTTGCGCAATAGGGGTTGATTAATGAGAAAATACATTTAGGGTATTATTCGACTTTCCCTTTCTGTGAAAAAATTTAAGGCTGTAACTAACAACAAAAATAATGTAAGGGTCAAGTTCAAGAAAGAGAATTTAAATGCTAGATTATATTCCTTAAATTTTAAAATGGCACCTGGACACGGGAATCGAACCTGGCTTACAACGACAATCTTTTAACCATTGATCTATCCAGGAATCATCCCGTGCCCAGGGTAATTCTTCACTCATATTTTAAGGCAGAGTCTGTTATAGATGTGTGGAAATAGTCCGCTACATAGGCCTATTATGAGCGACCAATTAAGATCGTGAGCTATCAATTAACGCAGCCACCGAATCAATAAGCAAAAAGAGTTTATATAGGCATTAGCTTGACATTTATTAAACTAGCTGAATCCCCGTTATTCGCACGGGATATTGTGTTATTATTTACTTTTGGATGAAAATGAGGGATTTTTGTCTGAATCTTAATGGAATGGTTTTTAGCGCTATCCGAGAAACACCGCGAGGAGGTGACCATATATCTTTTCTCATGAGGAGTTTTTCCACCCCTTAGAAGCAACTACGTGGTTAAAAATAATTGCTATATTTTTTCGAAGGCATCGTTAGAACAAACTTATCGGATTATTACCCTCTAAATGCTTAAAAAGAGTTTATAAAGCAATAGTGTTGATTAGGGTAGTTACCCCGATTTCACCCCCTTAATCACAAAACATCGGAATGAAACATTTTTACTTTTCCTAAATAGCTTATTAGGAACACCTGTGCCAAATTTCAGTCCTCTAACTTCGTGGGAAGTGTGAGAATTAGTGATGAGTGAGTGAGTGAGTGAGTCAGTCAGGGCTTTCGTTTTATATATATATATATATATATATAAACTTAGATTTTAAACAAACAATATGTTTTAACATAAACTGAGTATGCTATGTCAGAGGTCTGTTCTGACATCTTATTCATCGTTGTATGCTTTGTATTAGTTGAGAAAACGGGATGTTGAAAACAGAAATAATACATTGGATTCTACCCTAATTTGATGTTGCCTTTCAAATAAACTATTTTAGCCTTCTACAAGGGATCTCCCTTGAGGCTGTGCCTACCACTTTTGAATTAAATATTTTGAACATTTGGGAAACCACTAACGGTCTTATCTGTATTAAAAGAGTATTTAGTTTGAAAAATAAAAGTATTTTGGGTATCTCCTCTAATATTAGGTGACCTAGAGGTCTAGGGGTAAGGTATCAGACTTCTGTGCTGGGGGTCCGGGGTTCTATCCTAGGTCCCGGCACATATTTATATGAGTGTCAAACCCTTCCTTCACCTCTGACAAGACGTGTATTAATCACAACTAGTGAATGTGTGGAATGCCAGGTCTCTACCGTTGTTCGAGTCCCACGTTAAACTGTAGGTCCTCCATTTCATCTCACAATCACATTAGCGTAAGTGCGTAAAACCCGAACGGATAGTAAGACTCGGTGCTAATAATCCTCTAATATTCACATAATTGTACACTTTTAACTTATATTTTGTCGTTTTATTATGGAAAACTCAAAACAAAAACACATACAAATTTTATAGATAACGATGAAAATAGGTTTTAAGGTCTTTAACTTGAACTGTAAATTATTTTTCATGATATACAAGTAGTCTTCCAAAAATAAAACAATTATTTGGCCCTAAATAAAAAAAATATTGCTTCATGGATACGTTTAGTTTAATTTTCTACATATTATGATTTCAACATTTCAGGGGCGTTGCGTAATTTGAACAGAACTTTTTCTTTTAATCTAAAAAAAAGTTTCTGATCAAATGCCACTACGCTCATCAACATATTATATTCAATAACTGTTGATATTACAATGTGTAAAAAAAAATTTAAAAATGTATCTACCGAAGAAATATTTTATTTATTTAGGCCTGACAAAAAAAAATTCATAAAAATTGCAGATATACGGACGTAAGGTCGTGTTTACTTCCATCTTCCTTAAAGAATAAATACCTTGCATCGACGTCACTCGTCCCTTTCATCGGTAGAAAATATAACATATATAAATGATAAAGTATCGAGGAATAGAAAAAAAATAAAGAGAGTATCTTTTTTGTTTTAGTTTTACTTTCCTCAAATAAAATATTCTTTCAGATATGTGTAGACTTACCGACTAAGTATATTTGTACTGCCAACATCCCCCTTCTCCTTCCCCCCCCCCACACTCTTCTTCCCCCTAATTCCCCTCCCTTCTACTCACCAAGTGGCGCCGAATGTTGAAATAGTAAGGTCTCCGTATATGACAGGACGAGATTTGTTACCGGCTTATGATGGACATCCCCAAATCACTCGTTCAGGGTAGGGGGTCCAACATAGAAAGGGGGATAAAGAAGAAAGAGAGAGAGAGAGGGGGTTGAGAGTAGGGGCAAGTTAGTGTGTGACAAATTAAACTCAGGGCAGGAGTTTGAGGTAGCCCCCCCCCCGGAGCCATACTCCATCAAACTTTTTAAAAAAAGGGTGTAGAGGGAGGGGGGTTAGAAAAAAAAAAGGGTTACAAAAAAGTTAAAATTTTTGCTATATTTGTTTTTGTTTGGTTTATAAGCTATTGGATTTTATCGGTAATGCAATAACTGAAAGGACTTATAAAGGTATCATTTGCGAATAAATCATACGGAACCTCTTTATATATTTGTAAATAAAAAAGATATCCCAGAGTGATCGTTAATAATATCACTGGAGAATACTAAGCCTATTAAAAAACAGACTAAAAGTGGATTTATCCTTCCTATAGGGCAAAATACCCATAATTTGTACTTGAAGCAAATTTGTTTGCGCGTGAGAAATTGTGGGTGATGTCCTCAATGAATGATTGCAAATATTTGTACTTCTCCAGTGAGTAAAAGAGAGAGGGAAAAATGGAAAAATGTTACCAAAATTATAGCTCTTTCGCAATCGTATAGGATAAAGTCAAAATGACCACTAATCGTACGAGGATTTGTCATTAAAAAGGATTGCAGAGTCGTTTGTAATTTGTATTCAAAGGCCTCATAAAATTGGCAACGTAGCTAGGCCTATAATGCCCCCCCCACCCCCTTTTCATACTCCGCGTCTCACTACCCGTCCAATTTATCCACATATCTACACTATTGAGTTTGATGAGAAAGGGAAAATATAGAAGAAAAGCAACAGTATTTGCGTTAAGGGGGAGTAAGAAACAATTTATGAAAAATACATCTGGTTGATTTTTCAAGCCGTTACAATTCCTTAGCATGTTTAAACCTATTTGAAAAATCATTTAACCTAATTTAAAAGGTTTTACTCTATGTATTGTACATTTTTTTAACATTCTAAATCTAATGATAAGCACTAAAGTAACATAATTTCAGAAATATCCAAGTAGCATTTATTTTATTTTTAATTTAAAGTATTATTATTAGCACCGCGTCTTACTACCCGTTCTGGTTATACGCAATTAATTTAAAGTAATGATCCACTGTAAGTGTAACGCCTTGCTTAAACTATGCAACCATTGAAGTAGTTGTTTACATTTTTTTAATAATTAATATAAATTGAATAAAACTTTTTTATGATCTATTGCAAGAGTAACGCCTTAATTAAACTATTCGACTACCGAAGTGGCTGCTTACATTTATTAATAATTAATATGGATTAAATTAAAATTTAAAAAAAATGAAAATAATAATATTATTATTCCTGAATTTGGAGAAGACAGTTACAATTGCTTTGTTTTGTTTTTTAACGAAAAGAGTGCTGGCGATTTAACAAATGTCCGAAGCAAAGCGTCCGGACATCGACTAAACTATTAGACTCTACCGACTGGCAGTAGGGAAGAAGACACCCTACTGCTAGGTGAGTGGTGATAGGTGGCGGGGAGTCTTGAGTTCGTATTCCACAGTATGCACTTGAAGGTGAGACTAGAATATTAATCTGGCTTCACACAGAACTACCGTGCGAGGATGTGGGTGTCTTGTTACGTAATGTCGGAAGGGATATCAATCCACTTCGTCTCCTTGATGTATTGCCTTCTTTAGGTTTATGCACAGTGGTGGAGCACGGAGTTTTAACAGGTAGATTCGAGACTTGACCAGAATGTATAGTCCACTTTTAATAGGAAGGGCCTAATCTGACAGCTAGTAACATTTTTACTTGTTTATATACGCCAAGTCATGTGATCTACATCTTTAACTTGATATTTTTTTGTAGCACCGCGTCTAACTAACAGTTCAGATTCTGCGCCTAAGTACTAATTACACTAATGATTTAGGGATTAGAAAGGTTTAATTTTAGATTAAGTGCATCCGTATTTGCGTAGAGGGAGAGTAATCTAACAATAGAGTTACGCTCTAGACTATGCGGCCACCGAAGCGGGTTTTATAGACACTACCAATAGCTATAAAATAACACTAATCAAGAAAAACGTTATCAATGCCAATCACACACAAAATAAATGGTACGGCACACCGCACAGACTTTCTCTCTCTTTCTATAAACTCGTAAGATTTCTGAACGGAATAATGTACATTGTATCATCACCACTCCACATAAGAACACGCATAAAATAATATACAATGATATAGAATCAATGAGAAAAGAGGCGCATCTTTGTCCACCTAAGAACATTTCAAACAGTTTAATGTATTCCAAAAGGGGTCAACACTTCGTATTAAAATTTCGATTTCTGGTTAAAATTTTAACATTTTAAAAGGTGTTGCAGATCTTCAAGTCATCGCATTGATATTTAATTATTCATTTATACATTTTGACCAATAAAAAATGTAAATATTGACTATTGAGTCTAAAATGGAGATAGATCATTGCTATGCAAACATTTCTCCTAAGAGATTTAAGGAAAAATAACATACTTTTTTTAGATACTTACTTATATTTAATTACTCTATGGCATTGGAGTATTATTGCGTTAAGACTTAAGTAGTATATGTTTACAACTAAAGCTCACAAAATTGTATTAATATATTTGCAAATATCTCAGAAACTGCTGTTTTTATAAAAATATATGTCAAATAAAAGTTTTTTATTTCTAATAGTCCTACAATTTTGCAATGATAAGTTGTTTAGTTTCTCCAATAGTTGTGGAGATACGGAAATTAACGCTTCTGTAATGTACCCTAAAAATCATTTTCATAGGAAAATGAAAATAGCCAGTTTATTTATAATCTTAATCAACGCCTAGATACGAATTTTAATCAAAATCGTTTAAGCAGATTTTGAGAAAACCAAATTTTACTCTTTTCGTCCTTCAGTAAACTACCCTTAATTTTAAGTTTTTATAGACACACAGACAGACGGCATTGCAAAGACTATTTTTTAGGGTTCGGGGGTCATGAGACGTCGACATCCATCAACATTTCAGGTTAGTTTTTTTTTTACGGTCGCAATACTTAAACTTTAATGTCCAAAAAGTTAAAAAAATTCATATAATTGCGTATATATTGAAAGTTATTGATTTTATAAAAATAAGTTTCGGATAAAATATCTGTAATATAAATATATATACATATTTGTAATGCTAAGTAATTTCATATCTCAAATAGTTTCGGAGCTATTTAAAAAAATGTTAATTTACGCATCAGACCGGAGCCCTTAAAGCCATTTTGCCGAAATATTGAGGGTAGCCATTTTGTTTGGAATATTTATTAATGTTTATAAATGAAATTTAATCAAAATCGTTGGAGCCGATTTTGAGAAAATCGACTTTTTCTCTTTTTGCCATTCAGTAAACTACCCTTAATTTTAAGTTTTAATAGACACACAGACAGACGGCATTGCAAAGACTATTTTTAAGGGTTCGGGGGGTCATGAGACGTCGACATCCATCAACATTTCAGGTTAGTTTTTCTTACGGTCGCAATACTTAAGCTTTAATGCCCAAAAAGTTAAAAATATATATATAATTGCGTATATATTGAAATTTATTGATTTTATAAAAATATGTTTCGAATAAAATATCTGTATTATAAATATATATACATATTTGTAATGCTAAGTAATTTCATATCTCAAATAGTTTCGGAGCTATTATAAAAAATGTTAATTTACGCATCAGACCGGAGCCCTTAAAACGATTTTCCCGAAATATTGAGAGTAGCCATTTTGTTTGGAATATTTATTTATGTTCATAAATGAAATTTAATCAAAATCGTTAGAGCCGATTTTGAGAAAATCGACTTTTTCTCTTTTTGCCCTTCAGTAAACTACCCTTAATTTTAAGTTTTAATAGACACACAGACAGACGGCATTGCAAAGACTATTTTTAAGGGTTCGGGGGGTCATGAGACGTCGACATCCATCAACATTTCAGGTTAGTTTTTCTTACGGTCGCAATACTTAAGCTTTAATGCCCAAAAAGTTAAATATATATATATAATTGCGTATATATTGAAAGTTATTGATTTTATAAAAATATGTTTCGAATAAAATATTTGTATTATAAATATATATACATATTTGTAATGCTAAGTAATTTCATATCTCAAATAGTTTCGGAGCTATTATAAAAAATGTTAATTTACGCATCAGACCGGAGCCCTTAAAACGATTTTGCCGAAATATTGAGAGTAGCCATTTTTGTTTGGAATATTTATTTATGTTCATAAATGAAATTTAATCAAAATAGTTAAAGCCGATTTTGAGAAAATCGACTTTTTCTTTTTTTGCCTTTCAGTAAACTACCCTTAATTTTAGGGGTAGATATCCAATTCCAAAAACCCCTCGGGGCAACCCTATGAAAACCCTAGATATCAAGTTTCAGCTCAATTGGTAAATTAGTTTAGGCTCTAGTTGGAGGTACAGACAGACAGACAGACAGACAGACAGACGGAAATTCAAAAACCACTTTTTCGGATTCAGGAAGTCATGAAACGTCAAAATTCATCAAAATCTCGAGTTCGATTTTTTTGACGATCACAATACTTTCTCTACCTGTAAGATAGAGAGAAAGTAAAAAGCATAGTTGTATCCATGAAAATTAGACGTAGCTCCATTTGTGTTAAGTGTGTATGAGAAAATTAATTTTCTTTGGCTCGCATTTAAAATCTAAATTTAAAATAGTTAATTATTTTTAACAATTCGGGGTAAATCTCATTTATTTGTATTACTTAATTTAATCCCAGAAACAAAGAGATCGTATGAAAGATCTTGCTATTATTCAGTTAGAACTTACTGAAACCTAACTAAACCATTCTACTCAGTGGCGTGGCGTGGCGTGGGAATGTTGCCAGGCTAATCATAGTTAGCTTAAAACGTAACTGTGAATCATCACTCGGTAAAAAACTCATTGGTCTTAAACTTATAAAATCACCCGCTTCAGTGACCGAATGGTATAAGGCATCATTTTTATGTTAGACTGGATTACCGATGATGGGGAGAACGGGGTTCGAATTCCGGTAGTGTGTATTGAAGGAGGCTTAGCCTAAATGATTTTACACTCTCCTTCCATACAAATGTGGTTATACTTCCTTTAATTTGACCTTTCCTCATCCCTAGCTCATTGGAATAATTATTTTTTTCTAGCACCACGTATTACTTACTACCCGTTCGGTTTATTCGCTTATTTAATAGTTACGCTAGTGGGTTTAGGGATGTGGAAGGCTATATTCATAGGAAGTGTTCCCAAATTTGAGTGGAGGAAGAGTGAAAAACAATTTTCCCCTCAGTACACTTGACCGAGATTCAAACCCCGATCTTCCCGTCATCGGCAGTCTAGTCTTCTGTGAGAATGGTGCCTTAGACCATACGGCCACCAAAGCGGGCTATCCACATAATTAAATTAATTAGTCAGAGACGAAGAAGGTAGGAGTTTAAGTAGAAATGTACCCTCATTTGCACGAAGAAAGAATGGTAAATCGTTCAGGAAAAAAAAAATCAGCTGAGCACACCCTGATGGAATTTGAACCCCGACCTTTCCGTCATCGGAAAACCAGACTAGTTGAGCTTTACTTTTATTCCATGTATCCACCGATGCGGATAAAATTATGTAAATAGTTACACGGATCGAACATAGTGAACGTAGACCTATTATAATAGACCCTCGAGTGTTTAAGATCAAATAACCATATGTCATAGCCATTAGCCATTAGTTGTTTTAGTCAATAAAATACTGTATTTTGCTTTTATTTAAATCGCTAACCGGCCTAGTGGTATAATGGTCAGAGCCCTTGGCTGCTGACCTAGATGTCCCGGGTTCGAATACTGGCTAATACGGGGAGATATCTCTCGAAAGAAGAATAATTCACATGTTCACCAAGGTTTGGTTAGTTAGGTTAAGATATTCATTGGTTTCACCTCGTAATATTCACCAACATCATCCCCTAATCTCATCGGGACATGGAAAGAGGCCTCCACGGAAAGGATGTACAATTAGTACATTCGGCCGTCCCCTGGGCAACGGTACATTAGTACTGGTTAGTATTTCCACAAACTGGTCTACAGATGGATGTAGCTCAGACATTCAATTATTATTATTATTATATTATTATTATTATTATTATTATTATTATTATTATTATTATTATCATAATTATTATTATTATTATTATTATTATTATTATTTAAATTGCTACCAAATATGTTAATATAGAGTTGCACTTGGTTAAATTAACAACTGGTACTTTTTTTACAATCCACCGCCTTTTGTCATTGTAATTGTTATTTTAAGATTTAAAACCTATTGCTTCGCATAAACCACAAACCCCCTCCTTTTTTTTGTTTTCCATCCCGCTACCCAGAAAATTAACAACGCATGCAAAAAAAACCTTTTTCTTTTTAAAAAAAAATTGTTTTATTATGAATAAAAGGTAATCCGCCCGGACACTTAATAGTGCTGTTAAGTTTACACCACAATAAAAACGCTTGTAAACGTGTCCAGTTTATGATCTGTTTTCTGTGTAGTTGCCCGCCACCCAAGTCGAGAATAATTATAAGCCTGCAGGTTGACTGAATAAGAACAATAAAAGTAGTAGTAATAATAATGATAGGACGTTTATGATACTGACATTATAGCCATGGTTCGAAACAGAAGACACCGGCCCATCAGTGTTGTTCGTGAAACTGACACGGGAAGTCAAGCTTTGTTTCCAACACCTGACTCCCCTTATGACAACTTAGATCAGTCTCGAGAACGATTATACGTACTAAGCTGAAAGTCATTGGTTCGGCTCCAAACACTAATCCTGATAATAATATTCAAATGAGTTGGTGTATGTCTATTACTCTTGCCTGCAAAAAAAACTAATAAACCAATTATACTGAAATTCTGCGTCGACATAACTTGGATGTTCGGTTAACATATAGTTTGATTAAATTGTACGTTCGCCATTTTGTTTTTAAGGGTAGCAGCTACAAAATAATATATTTTGGCCTTTTTCTCAGCAGTTTCTTTTTCATGCAAAAATCAACAGACCGACTGTACTGAAATTAGCGAGTCGATGTATTTATCATTCTATAGGCTATATCAAAATGTAACTTACATATCGATATTTATGAAGTATCGATCAAATTATATCGATAAATTTCGCATAGACATAATTTGAACTTTCGACTTAACATATAGACTAATTTTAATCTACGTCTACCAATTTGTTTTAATAATATGGTGTTTTCAAAACACTACTTTATGACCTTTTTTTCTCAGATTCTGCATATCGGATTTTCATTGGACCAACATTTAAAGACCCACTTTGGTTGCCGCATGGTGTGACGCGCGACTCTTGAGATAGGCTAGACTGTCGATGGTGCAGAGATAGAGGTTTGAATCTCGGTCGGGTGTACTGAGATTGTTTTTTTCCCCAAAATAGTTTTTCACTCTTCCTCTTCGCAAATACGGGTACACTTCCTAGAAATATAGCCCCCTCAATCCCCGAAATTATTAGCCTAATTAGTACATAAGTGTATCACCCGAACGGATAGTAAAACTTGTTAAAAAAAAAGATATATGAAAAGTATAAAATAGCAAGTTTGACCGAAATACCTCGTGAACTGTAATGATTTGCAATCGTTGAATCACTATTTATAGCTTTTTAAGATATTACAATAAAATGTTGGTGGTCGAATGACCTTAAGTGAATATCATTACCACGCAGACTTCGTAAAAGCGTCTCTTGGAATGTCTAACAGCTTTGAATTATTCCTTTTCTCTACCGAGTGCGTCAAGTTAGGGATAACCGCGAGTTGTAACGATGCTGTTACGAACTTTATGACTTACGCAAATATAATAACCTCGTACCCCCCCTCTCCTCATCCGTCCCCCTCCTTCCGACACCTTCTTCTCTTGAGTTCTCTTAAGAGTGTGGCGGCTTCAACCAAGGGTGACCTTTCTCAACTCTGGCTTTGATGGGTCGTGAAAAAAAAGGGAACTTTTTAACATATGGGGGTGCCGTGAACAGAAAATAGAAACTGGGTGCGTGCCGTGTGTGTGGCGGTGGCAATTTTCCTGGTAGGCATTAAAAAAACCATAAAAAGTATATTTAAAAAAACCACGCGTTATGCAATCAAAGGGAACCTAGATATTTGTGAAAAATAATTATTACTTGTAAAATTATTGCTACTGACGACTTAGTGTAAGTGGTAAGGATAGCAACAATATATCGATATAAAAAGTGTATCTATTTATAGAAACATTTATATATTTTATATAAATATATTTATTGATTTATTTCATAAGAAAAACGTTAAGAATTTTAAGAATTGAAAAGCATGTATGACTCGGTGAATGGCTGTTGTTGATGCGAAGGAATTATTCAAGGATAAGGAATCGCGGATTTCCTATTAGCTGATTTTGCTTGGCAAAATTTTTCAAAAATAAACAAAATACCACTGCTTCAGTTCAATCGGATCAATATAGTAGTTCAATGTATTGAAAACAACTGATAGACCTGTATCGATATAATTTGATCGATACTTTATAAATATCGATATGTAAGTTACCTTTTGATATAGCCTATAGAATGATAAATACATCGACTCGCTAAGGTAAATTGCCATTTTATAACGACCCCTCTTCCAGTTATAGCTATTCATTGCACCAAAACTTAAGTAAAAAATGAAGCTGTTATTATTTTTAACCAAAGAGAAGTACTTTATTTACACAAATCATGGTTTCCGTGGTGATGTAAGCAAAGATTCGCTAAACAAATGAGCCACTGTCCACACAGAAAGAAAAAGTGGACTAGAAACATTGGGTTTTCATTGGAAACTACTATTTTTGATGAGATCCTGAATCACTAACCTTAAAAATGAGTGTGTTTTTTTTTTGGTCAAAATTGGTTCAGTCATTTTCTCGTTGTTTAACATCGCGTCTTGCTACCCGTTCGGATTATACACCTATGTACTAATTACACTAATGATTTGGGGGCTAGGAGGGTTTAATTAAGAGGATGTACAGCCGTATTTGCGTAGAAGGAGAGTGGAAAACTATTTAGGAAAAAAAACCTCAGTGCACCCAATGGAGATCGAACCCCGATCTACCTGTCTTCGGTAGTCTAGTCTAACACGAGATTAGCGTGTTAGGCCACGTGGCCACCGAAGCGGGTGAGTTGGTATTATTTGTAACCAGAGAGAAAAATTGTATCTTTACATATACACTCATGCACATATCAGAGTTTCCATGGTGATGTAAGCAGAGAATAAAAAGTTGAAAATTCTTTGTGAAAATCTGATTTTCGTTGGAAACTATAATTTTTTTCGATATCCTGGATCCCTAACCTTTAAAATGAGAGGTCGTTCGTCAAAATCATTTCAGCCACTTCCCCGTAATTTCTTTAACTGGAAATGGGTTTAACAAATTATAAATAAGATTTATGTTGTATAATTTGTACATTACGTTTAATAACTAATGTTAACGTGTGTTTTATTCATCAAGATTATATTTTATGCCATGAAAAAAGTACTTATATGCATTTACTTAGTATATACAATAATTATTTAGTTTAAAATAGTTAAATATGAATGCACAATACAACATGAAATTGAGGTTATTAACGCCGATTTTAGCATTCAAATTACATTTAAATGGGAGAGGGAGAGGGAGGGGGGTGGTAGCCAACAGCCAACTCTTAGAAGGGGGCGCTAGGCTAAACAAAAAAGTTGGTAACAACTCGTCACTCTTACAAAAGGTTTGATTACTACTGGAGGGAGATTGGAGTTCGAATCCTGGTCAAGTGTACTGATGTTCCCCCCCCCCCCCAATGGTTTTCACTCTACCTGCATGCAAATTACGTATACGTGGTGTAAAAGAAGTGAAAAATATAGATTATCCTTACCCGCAAATGCGAGTATATTTCTTACAAATTTCACCTAGATCGATTAAACACTATTGAGGAAAATATGCGAATAGCAATAGGATGGGTAGTAAGATGTGTGGTATAAAAATAAAATATTGAACGATTGGTTCACATAAACGCAAGCCATTGAAAATAAGTGTACCATGATTGGTACGGTAAGCATTTCTTTGAAAGGCGGGAATTAATTTTAATGCCCCTAGTAAAGAGGCAGAGCGGTTACATAATTACTGACCAAAAGGAAATGTATTTAGAGGTGTAAATGCATTTATTACTATGACTACTATTACAAGCTCTTGCCGACCAAAGGGTTTTATATGGTTCTTGAATGTTATGATCATGTGCAAGAAGCTCAGCGTTAACCATATAGGGTAAAAGAAAATAATTGTAATGTTCTAATAATTACGGTGTAGTGAAACCTGTGTAAATGGCGACGAAATCACTCTTAAAAGAGGATGGAAGAGCCTTTGACGAATTGTATAGTTCATATATTCCGCCGCCAGGGTCTACTATGTTATTATCAGCTATTAGAAAGATTGAAACTGTTTTTAAAAGTAATTTCTGTAACCAAAGCGTTGGTAATAATATTTAGGTTTTCGGCAGCACGTTGAAAATAAGTTATCGAGGTTTGTTTTTACTTTCTCGTGACTCCTTGGAGAAAGAAATTATTGTGACAAAAAAATCCAACACAAGATATTGATGGATGTTGATGTCGAACTGCAAAAGGGTTTTTTTTACAATGCAGTTTGTCTGTAATTGAAACTAGAGCCGGGACAATTTTACCGATCAGGCTAAGACTTTGTATCTAGTGTTTTCAAGTTACCCCAGATAGAAACGGCTTAAAATGTACTTTACATATGCGGATATTTCCAATTTGGATAATATCTCCGCAACTATTTGAGATATGAAATAACTTATCATGGCAAAGTTGTTGGCCTCTTAGAATTAAACCACTTTTAATTGAAATAATATTTTATTACTTATATAGATAGGTATTTTTAAATATAAATTTGGGAAATGGGGAGTTGGAAATGCACAGAACAAATAATATTATTCTGTCACATTAAATATGATTTCAAGTATTCTCTCTGTTAGAATGCAATGCTCATTTTTTCCTTTTGTTTCTATAACAGTGTATATTATTTATTATTATTATTATTAGCACCGCGTCTTACTACCCGTTCGGGCTATACGCACTTACGCTAATGTGTAATGGTAGGGTGATTGTGAGATGAAATGGAGGACCTACAGTTTAACGTGGAATCCGAACCACGGTGGAGGCCTGGCATTCCTCACATTCACAAGTTGTGATTAATACACGTCTTGTCAGAGGTGAAGGAAGGGTTTGGTAATCAGATAAATCTGTGCCGGGACCGAGGATTGAACCCCGGACCTTCAGCACAGAAGTCTGAAACCTTACCCCTAGACCACCAGGTCACCATTATTATTTATTTAAAATTATCTAATGATACATGTTAGACGTGAATCACGTTGTGTATGGCGTGCGTCCTTTGTGTGCTAGGCTTGTTGCGATAAAAATGAGTTTGTTTCAAATATTAATTAATTACTGTTTTTATTAAATTTAATATTTAGTTTTTTTATTGTACTAAGAGAAAGTAACGAGAAAGTCTATGTGGTGCACTGAACCATTTATTTTATTTACAATCACCGTTCGACCTCGATGTTCTTGGGGTAAAGTTCTCGCCTCAGGACCCGATGATCATGGGTTCAATCCCAGCCGAGGTCAACGGGTTTTTTCTGGAGCGATAAAAATCCATTGCACAACTTCCTTCGGAAGGAAAGTACAGCCATTGGTCCCATGTCGATTGTGGCTTGTAAAAGAACCTTGATAAGTTTGTGAAAATACCTTTCCCGGCAAGACTGGTAAGTCCTTTCTCTCCCATAGAAATTCTCGTGTGCTGATATAATTAGTCGGTTCAAAAAGTTCACGTTAATTAGATCAAATAAATAAAAAATAAAATTTAATCACCTATTTTGGCTGTTTTAAAATTTCACCTTGTTAGTTCAACTAGCTGTTACCCGTCGTGGCTTCGCCCGACGAAAAAGTTTAAACATTAGTGTTGTAAAATTAATGTAAAATCAAAGTTTGGGAATAATCCTATGTGTTATTCAAGGACATACTCTACCTACATAGCAAGTTTCATTCGAATCCGTTCAGCAGTTTTGGCGTGATTGAGTAACAAACATCCAAACACACAAACTTTCGCATTTATAATATTAGTAAGATTAAAATGTTACTCTAATAATTGATACAAAATACTGGCCAACGAATATCGGTAAAACCCAAAATGTAAGGATGGATAAAAACATATGATAGTTATAGTTGTATTAACATTTAATAGCAATTTCTCCTCATCGGTGTACACGTGGGATGGACGTCAACTTCACATAGTCTATTTTTATCTATGAAGGTCAGGGTTTGAATCTCAGTAAGGTATACTGAAGATATTGTTTCCCAAATAGTTTACCACTCTTATATTAATGCGGACGAATTCCCATAAAATTCCACCTTTCTTATCCCTAACTCGTTTGTATGGTTTAAAAGTGCGAACTTCCCGGATGGGCTGCAAGACGTAAAGCAAAAAAAGTAAATTTTATATCATTCAAGTATTTATTTTATAAATATAGCAGTTACAAAATTAAAATATTTTTACCCTTTTATGTATTCTTAGTCTACTCTGAAAAGTATCGATCTTACTTTTCGTTGTTCCGATATGGCCAGATTATGATACAGAGAAAATTAAATTAAATTCTATGTTTTTATTAGAGCAATATGTTATTTGTTTTGGACAAATAAAATGTTTTGCCACGAAAACTGTGAAAACACTCAACTTTTCTCGCGTTCCTTTCCATTTCATCCTAGATACAATAAAATCGTCTCTATTTTTTTTTTCCAATTATTGGTTATTATATTATTAATAATTCCTTTTAAGTTTCCCTAAGAATAACATAGTAATTGAACAGATGACATTGTGGCTACGTTTGGTGTAAGATATGTTGATGGAAGTCTCCTCGACGTTCAGTTGACCGCAACAGCGTGAAGAATGGTAAGACGCGGGGATACTAATCGTCCTGACAAGAGTAAGGCTTCCATCCTCTAGTTCATACCACGCGTAATTCAGGAAGGGGGGGTGTAGAGGGGGGCGGGGGGGGGGGTTCAACACGTGTTGGAACTTGACGTGAGCGTGGGGGGATTAAACTTCATGGGGGTTTTCATTTGTTCACGTCCGCTTCTGTATTCAATTTGAATATTTCATAACAAAACTAAGGATGGGCGCGTAACACCCCGTCCATAGCACGTGGTATATAGGAAGATCTCTTTTTACATTTCTGGCAGACGTAATTTTTGTCTCGTTGGAATGATTTTGGTTTTTTTTTCCGGGCGTGCTTTTTTTTAGCCTGAAATCTCAATAGTAAAGGTCATTGAATAGGTCAGCTTATGCTCTATTAACCGGAATATTTGATAATAGACTACGATAAAACCGGGGGGGGGGGGGGAGATTCCAAATGTAGTTTTCTGAATTCTTCATTTGACAAAAAATAAAATGAACACGCTTCAACACCAGCTTCAATGACCGCATTTTCTTACGCACTACTCTCGTGTTAGAGTGGAATGCCAAAGACGAGGAGATCGGGGTTCAATTCCAGTCGGGTATACTGGAGGTGGTGTTTTCCCTAAATGGTTACCCACTCTCCTTCCAAGTAAATTTGGTTATATTACCTCTAAAATGCTGCCTTCCTCTTCCTTACTTTATCAATAATTAGTAATATATGCTTAACAGGTTAAAATATAAGGTTATAAAAATAGTATTAATTTGAAGGGATCTTTTTCTACTAAAAATAATAATTTTTCAATTTTGAGTTTAAAAAAAATGGTTTAAAGGTTTCACTGGCCTCACTCAATTTCACGGGGTTTTTTTTCTTCTAAAGTATAACGCAGAAAAACGTACCATGATATGACGTCTATTTCGAGCCATATTATCTACCTTAGATACGAGCTATCCATGGGGACTTGGATGGACTTTTAAGGTAGGATGGAAGGTGACGTGAGAAAAGGCAGTATTTTTTGCAGTTTTTATGGCAAAAATAAGTAAAATATTGTTTCAGTGCATAGAGATTAACTTTCTTCATATGTTGATATCAACAGTTGTTTAATATCCACCATGAGCATAGCGGCATTAGATGAGCAACGTTTTAAATTAAGAGAAAACATTGTCATTAAATTACAGGACACCCTTGACAGATATTCAAGACAATTTGTGAGGTCACCATGTGAAGAAAATTAAATTCTATATTTTCACTGGAGCAATATTTTATTTGTTTTGAAAGATAAATGTTTTACCATAAAAACTACACAAATACTGGACTTTTCTCGCACCCCATTATCTCCCAACTGTCAGGAGAGATTCATAAATGTCATAAACTAAGTGAGCTGATAACATTTCTGAGTGTAGCTTGCTGGCAGTAGGAGGACAAACAGGGAGGAGGAAAATACAAAAGCAAATGCAATTTGTGTTGTGACCACTTCTATTTAATTACTTTATTCAATTCATAAGGATTCATTTTACGTTCCTTTACCAGTTACTTTTCTTTTCCCGGACATTTAGGTCTTAGTGATAAGCCATAATATGTGAATTTTTTACTATTCAGAATAGAAATTTCATCTTTTAAACTATGTCTACAAACATATATATATATATATATATTTGATCATAGAAAATAGTTTTGTGTTAACTCCAGTAGAAACCCAACTTGTGTACTGTGAAAGGTTTTGTTAACTGAAGCGCAACATTTGATTAGGACTATCTCAGCTAGAGTCCATTGACCATAGGAATTGTGGTAACTGAAAGCTAGCAGAAGTTATTTTTATTGCAAACATTGGTAGAATGTTACTAATGTTAATCAATGTGTACCAATCATAAGTGTTAATAAACGGTTTTAATTATACTTACCAAAGGATTACTTTATAATTGATTTTTACTTTCTCGCTATCTTACAAGTAGAGAAAGTATTGTGATCGTCAAAAAAATCGAACACGAAATTTTGACGAATCTCGACGTTTCATGTCCCCCCGAATCCGAAAAAGTGTTTTTTGAATTCCGTCTGTCTGTCTATCTGTACCTCCGACTAGAGCCTAAATTATTTTACCGACGGGCTAAAACTTGGTATCTAGGGTTTTATAGGGTTGCCCGAGGCGTTTTTAAAATTGATTATCTAATCCTAAAATTAAGAGTCATTACTGAAGGGCAAACAGAGAAAAAGTCGATTTTCTCAAAATCGGCTCAAACGATTTTGATTACATTTCATTTATGAACATCTATAAATATTCCAAACAAAATGGCTACGCTCAATATTTCGGCAAAATGACTTTAAGGGTTCCGGTCTAATGCGTAAATTCTTATTATTTATCATATTTCAGTAACTCTTTGAGATATTAAACCACTTATTACTGCAAATATGTAGGTCTATTTATAATACATCTTTAATTTGAAACATATTTTTATAAAACCATTTGCAATGCCGTCTGTCTGTGTTTCTGTTTAATCTTAAAATTAAGACTAAGTTAATAAAAAGTAAAAAGAGAAAAAACAGATTTTTTCAAAATTGGCTCTAATGATTTTGATTAAAATTAGTGTCTAGGCATTGATTAATATTATAAATAAAATGGCTTTTTTTATTTTCCAATTTAAATTAATTTTAGGGTACTTTAAAAAAACAGAAATGTCCGTATATCCACAAATATCTGAGATACTAAATAACTGAGCATTGCAAAATTGTAGTACTATTAAAAATAAAAAACTTTTATTTGAATGTATATTTTTATAAAACCAAAAGTTTCTGAGATATTGGCAAATATATTAATACAATTTTGTGAGCTTTAGTTGTAAGGAGATACTAAGGTTTTAACGCAATAATTCTGTAATGCCTTAGAGTAATTAAATATAAGCAAGTCTCTCAAAAAGTATGTTATTTTTCCTTTTAACCTCTTACGAGAAATGTTTGTAAAACAACGATATATCTCCATTTTAGACTCAATAGTCAATATTTACATTTTTTATTGGTCAAAATGTTTAAATGAGGAACTTAATATCAATGCGATGACATGAAGATGTGCAACACCTAATAAAATGTCGAAAACTTTAAACTGGAAGTCGAAATTTTAATACGAAGTGTTGACCCTTGTGGACCCAATATTCATCTTTTTTATCGGTCCAAACATACAAATGAGGACATTAATTCTTTAAAAATATAATAATAAAATTTAAAACCGTGATTCAAAAAATGTTTTACACAAGTATAGTGCATTTTATGCTTGGGTTTGCTAGTATATATTATCTCGTTTCACATAAATTACGAGTTTTGAATGAATATCTCCATTTTTAAACAATATAGCGAGAAAGTCTTGTGCAGCCCCTTTAAAACTTATCCACCAGTTGGGTAATTGTTGGGATTCTCACTTTCCGACTCTGTCAAAGGTCCTGAGGGTTCGATTATAACAGGATTTACTTGTAGTGGCATTCCATTGGAGCATATGTATTCTATTGAAATATAAATTTGTGTGTATTTAAAGAAAAAATGATCTCCTTATTTTATGTCATAAAGAGAATTAAGTGTTGATTGCGTGCGTCCCAAATGAACATCGAGACCCATTGAGCCAAATAATAGCTAAATTTCTAGCCTACAGGCTATCTGCTATTTACTCTAGTGGAATAAAGATAAGTTTTAAAGGAAATGTACCTACATTCACACGGAAAATAAGACCGAAATAATTTTGGAAAAATCTCAAAACACCAGGCTCAGATTCGAACCTCAAATTTGTCGTTTATGTCGAATCAGACTAGACGAGATTTAACTTATATATTTTCCCACGTACCTACCGATGCTGTTAGTAAAAATTTAGACTTATTTTGACCAAATTTAATACTCGAATATTTACTAAACTACCTAATATCAGGCTGTTTCATTTTGAGTACTAATTTAAAATAAATTTAAAATATATATAGTGGGATTATCACAAGAATGTCTTGACATAAAATAATATGTTTTGTAACTATAATTTGAAATCTATAGTTAAATATTTTCAGTGCTGACAAAAAAAAGCTATCTTTGTATTTTCTAAGCCCATGTTCCACTGTAAACAAGCAACTCTTTTAAATATGTAGACAGTACCCATAGTTTTTACCAATCGAACTACTTGTGTAGGTAACAACCTATGACTCCGTAAGACTTCAACATTTTAAACAAATACAGTTCAGTAGAGTGGAGTTTTATGGCGGTCACTCTGTATAGTTATCAAAACCCATTTTATAAATGAAACGATGAAAACAACTCCGTAGATTTGTTTGTATGCCAATTGCTTATATTAAGGTGTGCCCATGAAAATGAACTTAAGCGTGAATGCAAAATCTCAGTAAACATTTTGACATAGCCTCCCACCAAATGAATTATAGAATATAAAGTTTTATTGGTCTTCTGACATTTAAATTCTAAATAATATTATTAATTATTATTCTTTATAGGAGTGAAGCGAGGGCTAATGTTGTGTTTTCTTGAATCCAATTTTTGGATATTTTATGGTCATGTAGTTTTTCTAAAACACACAGTTTAAAATGCGGTGCCACCAGAAATGGCACTAGCCCACCCTCGAAGTCAATTACAAAAGTGTTTTAAAAAAAAAGCTCTAAACGAAGTCTAATAGATGAGGTACGCACGAGAGGCTATGAAAAGAATGACTTAACGAGTTGTTTAATTTTCTTTCAATATCCTTCCATTCGTCATAATGTTTCTACCTTTTATTTTTATATTGTTTAAAATGAGCTCGGAGTTAGTTTATTGTCATGCGAATAACTATTGAAGTTTTTTTTTTTTAAGCACCGTGTCTTACTACCCGTTCGAGAACTATTTAATATGTTTTATTGTTAAAGGCCATATTAATATTTTATTTGTACAGTGCTTATTAGAATCAAAATGGTCAGATTTGAATTTAATTACTACTCCAAGAGGCTATTAAAGGAATGTTTTTTTTTATTTTTAAATAAACTACATTCGTCATAATTTTTATATCAACTATTTTTATAGTGTCGAATTTGGTATTTTATTGCAAATAACTACTTCAGATGTTTTATTACTAAAAGAACACCATCATACCATATTTGTATATTTGTACAGTGCCTATCATGAAAAAAGTCAAGACGGCTTCGTCTTGAGACCCATGGATATGAAAAGTTGTTGTTTAGTCTAAGTGATAGGGATGAAGAAGGTTATTTATGGTAGGTACTAGGGATTAGAAAGGCTGTTTAGTACAATTACTAGGGATAAGGAAGGCTGTTTAGTATAATTTTTATGGATAAGGAAAGCTATTTTTAATATGTGCACCCTTATTAGCGTGGGGATGGATAGAAAAACCACAGTAATAGCTCACATGTAGGAAATTACAAATTGGTGAAGCAAGCCGAGATTCGAAACTTTATCTCCTTATCACCGACAACCCTATCAATTACGAACCTGACGTCTTAGAATATACAACCACTGATGTGGGTGCCAGTATTAAAAGAGAAGCAGTTGGTTCGACATAAATATGATATGAAGGAATCGGAATATCACCAAACTTTCCCCTTCCGTTTCATACTGTATAAAACAAAACCTCTCCTTCTAAAGTCAGTAAATTAACCAATTACTAAGATAACGTCAGTATTTCTTGCTCCACCTTAAAATCGACTTTCCTCTTTCTTCAAGGAACACGTTTCATCAGAACTTACTTAGCTCAAGCTTTACAAAAATCAGTCCATGAACTGCGCTTTAAGAACGTCGTAAGTCACAAGATAAGGCATACAAGTCTTTGCCCCCTTTTTTTCTTTTCTTTTTTTTCAAAGTATATTAAAATAAAACATGCAGATGAATTGGTTCGATACGATGTATATATGTATACCTTTTCATTGCCTTAGAGGCGGGAGCTTAGATCATATTAAACCTAATTAAACGGCGCGACCGCCTTGTTATTCCCGAAGATCATTATTATTGTTATGATTACTAAGAAGATGTTCTATTATCTATAGGTGAGCGCACAGGTTTTAGCTTTTTTTTTTTAAATCTTGTTAAAGATCACCCGACCAAAAAAAAAAAAATCGTGATTCAACTTATGGTTAGTTCAACACCCTAGTGTATCGACTTCGTTACTACAAGTTGGTAAAAACGATTACATGGCTGATTTTCCTGTGAGAAAGTAATTGGTTTTTAAAGTTTTAGTAATAATAAAATATTTTGAGAACCATTTCACCAAACTATTAGTCGATAGAGTAAGATACGTAATTCTGTGAGTATTTTTTAAGTTTAAAAAAAAATGCAGCTTGACTATGTTCATATGTCTCAAGGCATCCAATTCAAAGGCCATGATTAATATTTTGTAAAACTATATCTATAAAGGAGGGAAATTAAAAACATATCTTACGAAGTAAATGAACATGGAGGCTCAGTGTTTGATTCCCAACGGACTAACCTTATTGGGTCAAGATGGTCGTCAAATTTTTAAGAGCACATACAACCGGGAATTACATGCTATTTCTTGGTCAGTAATTTGGTTATATCTCTCTTTCTGTCAAGGAATTTAAAACTCAGAATATACAAAACGATAATTTTACCGGTTGTTTTCTATTGGTGTGAAACGTGGTCTCTTACCTTACACGACGAAAATAAATGTAGGGTGCTTAGGAAGATAAGAAAGATGAAGATACTGGGGACTGGAAGAGGTTACATAAAAATGAGTTACATACCCTCTACTCAACACAAGACATTGTAAGGATAATCAAGTCTCGTATATTACGATGGGCAGGAGGACATACAGCACGAATGGAAGAATCTAGAACCATGCTCAGGGTATTGACTACCAAACACGATGAAAAAATACCATTGAGAAGACCTAGACGTAGATGGGAGGATAACATTAGAATGGGCCTGAAAGAAATAGGGTGTAATGAGGTGGACTAGATAGAACCAGCTCAAGATATGGATAGGGTGTAATTAGGTGTAATGGATAGAACTAGCTCAATATAGGGATAGGGTGTAAAGAGGGGGACTGGATAAAACTATCTCAAGATATGGATAGGTACTTTTGTAAGTGTGGCAATGAACTTTCAAGTTCCTAATGCAATAAATTAAGTAAGTATTACCGGGAAGATTGGTGTCTACTTTAAACTTTTCTGAAATAAAACGCCAGTTAGGGTTAATTGAGCCAAAATTGATAGACAACCAGCGTAGAGTATCTTGTCTTCCAGAGAAACTAAGGGAGGAGCTTTAGAGTGTTGACCCTGATTCCCCGTCAACACTTCTTGGGGAGCGACGACACCAAATATCCGTGTTACTGATTTTTTTTTTTTTGTAAGATGCACGCCCAAGTGAGGAAGGTTAAATACAAAAAGAGGACATTCGTGAGTCCCTTCAAAATATTTAATGTCTTCATTGTTGGTTTCTTGTCTCTACTGTTTGTTTAAAAAAATGTAACTTTTCTCTAAAGGCCTACATTAATTCTTTTTAATTACATCTGATGTCTTAAACTCTTTGAAAAACAATTAACTCATATCCATCCTTACAATTTCTTTGTTTTTTTTTAAATTATAGGTACCCTATTTCCCACATCACACTATATATAATAAAAAACATTTAAAAGGATATCCTGTGCTCTATTTTTTTTGTATCATCGCGTCTTACTACCTTTTCAGACTATACTCATATATGATAATTACTCATATGAGGTAGAGTTGAGGAAGGAAGCATTTTAGAGGTAATATACCCGCATTTGAGTGGAAAGAGAATAGAAAACCATTTTTTTAAACCCAGCCTCTGTAAACCTGACCCAGATCTTCACGTCATCCGCAAGCCAGTCTTAACACAAGAGTGACGCTTTATAGTTGTTTACCATTCGGCCATTGAAGCAGGTATCCTTTACTCTAATCACCATCTGACTGCCGTGGATAGTAGAACAATACAACTATTCGCTTCGGTGGCCGCATGGTCTAACGCGCTATTCTAGCAGTAGATTAGACTGTTGATGACGGGGAGGTCGAGGTTTGAATCTCAATAGTGTGTACTGAGTTTTTTTGCCAAAATGGTTTTCCACTCTTCCTCCACGCAAATACGGGTACAATACATCTAAATATAACTTACAAATCTCTAAAAACCATTAACGTAATTAGTACATAAGCATATAAACCGAGCGGGTAGTAATATGCGGTGCTAAAAAAAAATACAACAACGTTGTAGAGAGGAATGACAAGTCACAAAATGTCACAACAATATGGAACTGGGTGACCTGGTGTTCTAGGGGTAAGGTGTCGGACTTCTGTGTTGGGGGTCCGGGGTTCAATCCTCGGTCCCGGCACAGATTTATCTGATTGCCAAACCCTTCCTTCACCTCTGACAAGACGTGTATTAATCACAACTTGTGAGGAATGCCAGGCCTCCACCGTGGTTCGGATTCCACGTTAAACTGTAGGTCCTCCATTTCATCTCACAATCACCCTACCATTACATATTAGAGTAAGTGCGTATAACCCGAATGGGTAGTAGGACGCGGTGATAATAATAATAATAATAATAATAATAATAATAATAATATGGAACCAAACATTTGTAATATTGGGCGTAGTGATAGGCTTGGTACACTACTAGGTTTGTCGAACCAGATGTTCTTAAGGTGGGATGGAAGAAGACGCGATAAAAGGCCAGAATTTTTGCAGTTTTTGTGGCAAAACCTTTGTTTTTGCTAAGATAAATAAAATATTGCTTCATTACAAATATATATTTTAATTTTCTTCACATGTTGATATCAACAGTTCATGAATATCTGTCATGAGCATAGTGATACTATCTAACAAACATTTTTAAATGAAGAGAAAACGTTGTCATTAAATTCTAGAATACCCTCAACAGAGATTTATCAACTGTTGATATCACAATGTGATGAAAATTAATTTCTATATTTCTACTGGAGAAGTATTATATTTATTTTGGCCAAAAAAGAATGTTTTGCCCTAAAAACCGCAAAAAGCACTGGCTATTTCTCGCGTCTCCTTCTATCCCACATTAAGGTCTCTGGTCACCCTCTCCCCCCCTGAACAATCATAAAAAGGTCACGGGCCAGTAAATGCTCCGTGTGCACTGGTGTTGAATCGGCGCGGTAGATCCCGATGGGTAACGTGAGATCGTAGGGTTTTTTTTCTCTCCGCTTCATCGAGAGTTGAGAGAATATCTTCCAAAACGAAACACGACGACGCCTTGAGGAAAGTATATACATACATATATATACACCACCCTTTCCTCCGAACCTGTAACCACTAGAGTTCCTCGGCGATAGAAGAACGTGAGCCGGCGCAACTATTTATTGTCAATTATTAACGAGCGTTGTACACCATCCTGCGCAAAACTTGAGGAACACATACGACCACAAGACAAAATGTGAGAGCGTTTTGGAGGTTGATTGCACACAGATAGGACTTCGGGGGTTTAACTTGGTTGTGGGGAGAGGGGGAGGAGGAAGGTCAGGGGGTGGGGACGGTGGATTCTGGGGGTTCACCCCAACTTTTCACGTCAGGATAATGTTTGTTCTTTTCCGTAAAACTCATCATCTTTTTTCCTGTTCTCCAATAAGCTAGGTTTTCTTGTCTTTAAGTACACGTCCGGGTTATACGTGCTCAAGCCCATTCAATGGTCTATTGGTCTAAGGCTTCACTTTCACCATAGACTGAGCTGCCCATAGGGTTCAAATCCCAGTCGGTTATATACTGAGCTAATTTTTTTTCCCTAAATGACTCTCTCTCCACGCAAATTCTTGTACACTTCCTCTAAATTCAACCTTGTTCATCCCTAACAGAGTAGCGTAATTAGAATATATGCGTATCACCCATATGTGTAGTAAAACGGTGCTAAAAAAAGCTATTTCTATATTTTGGTCTTAAGGATAGTTAGATAGACCTATTTAAATTTGAACTAAAATTATTTTTAATATTAAAAACAAATTTTTTCTTTAAGATATTTAAACATACATTTGATGGGCTGAAATTATTTTTACTTAACTAAATATTACTCGCTTCGGTGGCCACATGGTATAACGCGCTATTCTCACAGTAGATTAGACTGCCGTTGACGGGGAGTTTGAGGTTCGAATCTCATTCGGGTGTACTAATAGTGGTTTTTCCGAAATTGTTTTCCACTCTCCCTCCACACAAATGTGGATACACTTCCTCGAAACATAACCTTCAAAATCCCTAAAACCATTATCGTAATCTAGTACATAGGAGTAAAACTCGAACTGGTAGTAAGACGCTGTGCTAAAAAAAAATATCGTTTTCTAAACCTGTGATAAATTAATGTAAAGTATTGCGATAAAGTGAGGACATATAGGTAAAGACCAAAATAAAATAGCGGCAAAGAATGCTGGACAATAAGAACAACATATAAAGTCATTATAAGTCCTACTTTTCTTAAATATATTTTTAAGTTTTTATGTATTAAAAACACATATTTTCCTATATTTTTGAATCTGTTTATTTGCCTATGTTTCCAGACTTTATGGCTACCCTGTATTTAAGAGCTACAGCAATAATTTCAATTGCCGACAGGACATTGTAGGATCTTTCCCAAGAAAGAAGACTTCCAAATCAAGAAACACAATCACACGGTAATGGAATATAATTTCATTGAGTATCTTTACGATGGTAATTAGTTGTCACGTGATGTCGCCGGAACAGATTGAAGGAACTCATTGATTGGTTCTACAAGACGTGAGTGGGTGGTACGTGTGGGCTGGTACAGGATGATACGGAATATTGAGCATGAGTATGAACCCCAGAGGCGTATCTTGGATCATTACTATGGGAGGCAGAGGTGGTTAAAACTGTACATGTGTTATGTGGCCCCATTTGACTAATCAAATATAAGTTCTACTCTACAAACACATTGAATGAGAATTATTTTTACACCTGGCTAAATGGACGTTTACTGAGGGATGATCTTGTTTTTTAGCACCGCGTCTTACTACCCAATTTACTAATTACGCTGATGGTTTTAGTGATTATAAAGGTTTATATTTAAAGGAAGTGTACCCACATTTTCTTGGAGAGAGATAGAGAGAGAATGGAAAACCATTTTGGAAAATCCACCATTAGTACACCTGACTGAGACTCAATCAACTTGATCTCTCCGTCATCGTCAGTCTAGTCTACTGTGAGAATAGCGCCTTTGACCATGCGGCCACCGAAGTGGGTCTGTATATTGGTTATCTACTCACTAATATGTGGATAAGAAATGTTTTTTGTTACCAAGTGATTGGTATCCCAGAAAAAAAAGTGCTTTGATACTAAATAAAGATTGATCTTATATGTCTTATATATACGTCCCATCACACCGAAACTATCATTCTTGATACTAAATAGGGGTGTATACTGTTACGTGCTACATATACAATTAAGACAATATATGAGTCGTTTAGTGACATTTTATTTAGAGGATCTTCGCTTTAAATACCTTAAATGTAGTAAAAATAAGACATTTTTAAAACTTACAGCAAAATACTACACAAGTAAATATTTCATAACAATTCTGTGTTAATTAACTTTAATAAATGTTTCAGTGTGAACTTTCAATTTGTAAGAAACCTGAATTCATTAAAACTATAATTCCACAAGTATTTTAATTTAACAACTACTTCCCTTAAAGAACCCCATGTTATATAAATTAAAATAAAATCATATTCATAATTATACTTTGATCTAAATAATTCCTATTAAATTGCTCTCGAACAATTTTAAAATCCCCTTACAAGTATTTAAAAAAACAATCGAGTTACGTCCTTGTTCCTAAAAGCTATGAGCTTGTCTAGGTAACCTAAGGGCATACCTTGCCCTAACCCCACCTACCTCCCATCTTCCACCGTTTACACCCCTCTACACCCTTCTCCCTTCACTTAGAACATACCGGGCACGGTCTCAAAATCTACCTTGCCTGGAACCAAAAGGTATAATGAATTATTAACGCAGACATTAATTACCTTCCAAAAGTTTACACCTAAGTAATGATTTCGACACTGAATTTTTTAAAAGGTGTCTTGTGGCAAAGCCGGCTTTTTTTTATTTCAGACGGAGGTCTAGGATTATAACACTGTAGAGACTCATAAAATAGTCAAGGGCCGGTTGCATTCTTCCGATATTAGTACTTTAAAGAAGGCTAAAGAAATAAACCGTAGCGAATGGAGTAAAAATGGAAATGTTTCGTTTTAATTATTTTTTAATTCATTCCCTGATACTACTCTAAAATAAATTATTCTTTCATTTTTTTTTTTAGCATCACGTCTAAATACTCGTTTGGGTTATACACCTAGCTACTTATTATGATAATGTAAATTTTAGAGAAAGTGTTTACGTAGTAGCGTAGAGGGAGAGTGGAAAACAATTTTTTTTAAACCTCAAAACACTCGATTGGGATTCGAGCCTTCATCTCCTCCTCATCAGCAGCCTGGAGTATATTGCGAGTATGACGCCATAGACCATTAATTACTGAAGAGAGCTTACTTTGAAATTAAACGATTTATCGTAGAAGACTATTTACGTTCTTAAATTTTAGTTTTTATGCACATATATGATAATTACTCTAAAGGGGTATGGATAAATAAGGAAGCATTTTAGTGGTAATTTACCCGCATTTTCGGGGAATGAGAGTGGGATTTAGAAAAAAAAACACCTTCAGTAGACCCGACCGGGGTTTGAGCCCTGATCTCCCCATCATTATCAGTTCGGGTGCTAAACTAATGGTCAAATGTAGAACTATTTTTTTTTTGTTTTAGGTTTTAACGTGCAATTTCTGAACATACTTATAATATCAGCAGATGATTTATTAACTAACTTTAATCCAGAACATTCACAACACCCATTCCCCATGCCGATAAATCATCACTTTGAAATGGGGCGAAAAAACACATTTCATAAATGATAAATTTTTTGGCCATGCTGAGATTCAAAACCGGGACCCTTAGATCAGTATGCAGACACGTTAGCAACTAAACTAATACCTTCATGTTTTACTTACATGCTAGCCCACTTCGGTGTCCACGTGGTCTAACGTGAAGGTTTTTTTTACTAAAATGGCTTTACACTCTCTTTATCTCAACGCAAATGCGAGTACACTTCCTCTAAATATAACCTTCCTGATACTTAAAACCATCAGGGTGATTAATATATAAGCGTATAACCTGAACGAGTAGTAAGACGCGGTGCTAAAAAAAACTTACTTTTTTTAAATCACGTTAAAGCCATTTAATAAATCAAACCCCTTATTAGACTCAACCCAGATTCAAACTCCTGTGCTTCTGTCATTGGCAAACCTGACCAAACAAGACATACGCCTTTGTCCTCACGCCAACCAATTCAGGTTGTAGGCCTACTTATCTTATTTAAGGAAGTCAAGGTTTGAATCCAGCTAGATACACTGAGGATGGGTTTTTTTTTCTTCAAAATGTAGTTGTACCTAATAATCAGTGGTTGCTTATGAGCCAAAAGATCTTGACAGGGATGTATCAATAAAGAGCTCCCTTTCATTCGGTATTAATTTTAACCTTTCATGCCACTGAACAAATTATTAATTTAGAAAACATTCTAAGAAATTGGTGGCAAGGAACGTTAAAATCTTACTAAGGGTTAAGTGCATAAATATTCACCTGTCATCTTATTATTTTTAGTGCCGTGGTGTTAGTGGTCAGTGCACCCGGCTACAAACCTAGGGGTCCCGGCTTCGATTCCCAGCTGGCATCTTTGGTATTCATCTTTTAAGGTGAACTATCCCAATGGTTACCAGGGGTTGGTAAACTAAGCTTAAGTTAGGTTTAAGACTTCCATTGGCCCACACCCTTATATTCGCTATCATCACGTCATCTCATTGCAGATACGTGTAGACAACCTCAATAGGTGTACCTTGGGCAACGTTCTGTGCCACCAGAACAGAAAATAGTCTACACACAGGCGTCCGAACTGGATGTAATATCCCTCCAGGTCAGTAATGCCATAATATTAAAAAAAAAATTGTGTGTATGGTTGATAAAATGTCTAAGCAGGAGAAGTACTGTAACGGTCTAGTCAAGAGTCAAGACTATAATGACCTATCAACAAATAACGAGTCATCCTGGTTGACAACGTATTTATGTATTCATAATTAATGTCTTAGGCTAGTATCGTATTGGACTCTTATTAAAATTAATGGATCTTATATCCTTAATTCATGTTAAAAGGAACAGTTTAAGTTGCTTTAGTGGGTGACCTGGTGGTCTAGGGGTAAGGTGTCAGACTTCTGTGCTGAGGGTCCGGGGTTCAATCCTCGGTCCCGGCATAGATTTATCTGATAGCCGAACCCTTCCTTCACCTCTGACAAGATGTGTATTAATCACAACTTGTGAATGTGAGGAATGCCAGGCCTCCACCGTGGTTCGGATTCCACGTTAAACTGTAGGTCCTCCATTTCATCTCACAATCACCCTACCATTGCACATTAGCGTAAGTGCGTATAACCCGAACGGGTAGTAAGACGCAGTGCTAATAATAATAATAAGTTGCTTTAATAGAGATTTAATGTATAAAAATAAGTCCTTTCCATTTAATTTTAGGGGAACTTACAACGATCCAACTTAGGTAAAATCTCCTAGCCCTCATTCTCCATCAAATATGTTTCTGGGTACGGTCATTCTCTACACCGGTAATACTCTAAAAGGTTCTTAAATTGTCGATACCTGTCAAAGTAGAAACTTCTTCCTATTCCTGACTGACTCTACCAGTCGAGACAGAAGGTTATTCCAATGTTATTCTGACTCTACTAGTCAAATCAAAAGGTTCTTCCAATGTAAATCTAATTCTACCAGTCGAAACGGAAGGTTCTTCAAATTGCAGTCTGACTCTACCAGTTGAAGCAGAAGGTTCTTCCATTGGCAATTTGACTCTACCAGTCAAAGCAGCAGGTTCTTCCAATATCATTCTAGCTCTACCAGTCAAAGCAGAAGGTTCTTTCATTGGCAATCTGACCCTACCAGTCAAAGCAGAAGGTTCTTACAATGTCAATCTAACTCTCCCAGTCAAAGCAGAAGGTTCTTACAATGTCAATCTAACTCTACCAGTCGAAGCAGAAGGTTCTCCCAATGGTAGTATCTACCAGTTAAACAGAAGGTTCTTCCAATGATAATATCTACCAGTTAAACAGAAGGTTCTTCCAATGATAATATCTACCAGTTAAACAGAAGGTTCTTCCAATGCCTATCTGACACTACCAGTTGAATCAAAAGGTTCTTTCAATGTCCATCTGACTCTACCAGTCGAATCAAAGGGTTCTTCCAATGTCCATCTGACTCTCCCAGTCGAAGCAGAAGGTTCTACCAATGATAATATCTACCAGTCGAAGCAGAAGGTTCTTACAATGTCAATCTAACTCTACCAGTCGAAGCAGAAGGTTCTCCCAATGATAATATCTACCAGTTAAACAAAAGGTTCTTCCAACGCCTATCTGACACTACCAGTCGAATCCAAAGGTTCTTTCAATGTCCCTCTGGCTCTACCAGTCGAAGCAGAAGGTTCTTCCAATGTCCCTCTGACTCTACCAGTCGAAGAAGAAGGTGCCGAACCGTCAGAGCAGAGGGGTCGGGTCGTTGGGTAGGAGTCGAGGCGCGGTGGATGAGAGATGTGTTGGGTTTATTTACGAGCAAGGGTCCCGTGGTAATTACATGTTGAGACTAATTAACAGTCCCGGCGCCCGCGGTCCCAAGGCGTCAGGCTGGCCCACACTACCTGTTCCCTTGGTGGATGGTCAGCCCCTCCCTCAACCCATCTCTCTTCCTCTTCTGATGACGTCACCATCTCGGAGTGATCGGGGCATTAGAAGTCACTGTATCTAACAACAACCAATATATTTATATCCCGGTCTTACCGGTCTTACTACCCGTTCGTGCTATACGCCTATGTACCAATTAAACTAATGTGTTATATATTAGGAAGGTTTAATTTAATGAAGTGCACCCGCATTTGCGTGAAGAGAAAGAGAGAGAGAGTGGAAGACCACTTATTAAAAAAACTCAGAGCACTCAACAAGGATCGAACCTTGATCTTCCCGTGTTTGGCAGTCTAAACCAACACGAGAGTAGCGTGTTAGACCATGCGGCCACCGAAGCGGGTAGGGAAATATATTGACAACCATTTGGGTGCGTTGTTATTTAATTTATTTACTTATTTTTGAGGTATTCAACGCTCACTTTCAGAACTGACTGGTTATATCAACACATGACTTGAAAACTGAAACTTATATCTATAACTGACATAGAACCCAGCCCTCCAACCATTGATTCATCACTGTGAAAGAGGAAACCGACATTTAACCAAAGATACCTTTTTTTCGCTCAAGCCGGGAATTGAACCCAGGACTCTTAGGACTTAGATCAATAAGCAGACACGATACCAACTGAGCTAAGATGTCGGACTGCATGTTCTTTTTTAGCAACGCGTCTTACTACTCGTTAGGGCTATAAGTATGTGTACTAATTACGCTAATGTATTATGTTGAAGGTTGAATCTAGAGGAAATGTACTCTCATTTACGTGAAAGTAGTGTGTAAAACCGTTTAGAAAGAACCACTCTCAGTAGATTCGACCGGGATTCGAACTTCAATCTCCCCGTCTTGAGCAGTCCAGTCTAATACGAAGGTAACACGTTTAAACCATTCGGCCACTGAAGCGGGTATAAACAACTTGATTAACAAATTAGGTGGGGGGGGGGGGATGGTTTATGGGTGGCGGGCAATAGACCGTGATGAATTTAATAGTTCCCGGTTTGATTCCTGATGTCTTCAAATATGTTACGTGCAGACTAAACACGATCTTTTACAGTTCTTTTTTTATTGGGTTCATTAAATTTGTTTGCAACACTTAGTGCATTTGTGACGCTTCACTTGTGGTTAGTTTTGACTCGTAGACCTCAGTAATTTCTTAGGATACTCAAGTTAACTAACATTATAGTTAACTAGTATTATTATTATTATTATTAGCACCGCGTCTTACTACCCGTTCGGGTTATACGCACTTACGCTAATGTGCAATGGTAGGGTGATTGTGAGATGAAATGGAGGACCTACAGTTTAACGTGGAATCCGAACCACGGTGGAGGCCAGTTAACTAGTAACTGTAGCATAATAACGTGTTATTGCCAACGACCAATAATTGTTGTAGCTAGATTAGTACCAGAAAGTCGCTAGATTGTCGCTAAACGAAAGATTAAAAAGTCGTCTATTTGTCACCGAACAGAAGATGCATACATTAATCTGAATTGAATGTAAGGTATATCAAGTAGTAAGACGCGGTGCTAAAATAAATACATTTTGAGCCAAGATTTTTTCCTAAATGGTTTTTCACTTTAACTCTCCGCAAATGCGGGTACGCTTCCTCTAAATTCAAACTTCCTCATCCCTAACAGATTAGTATAATTAGTAGGCCTACATAAGCGTATGATCCGAATTGGAAACAAGTAAATAAAAATACTAACGGATTTGTTTAAGGGGTATAGATTAGGATAGTACCTAGCTTATAAAAGCCACACCTGAATTTGCGTGGAGAGAGTATTGAAAAACCATGTTGATAAATCACCTGTGGAAAACTATACCCTAGTGTACCAAGCCGAAATTTGAACTTCAACCTCCATGTAATCGGCAATCAATTATAGTGCGAGACTGGTGGAATTAGGCTAGGGATCAACAACTGGTTGATCGTGATCAACAGGTCAATCTCGCAGCAATTTACAGTCGATCGTGCAAGAAAACTACAGAGTGGTTAGAAGTCGATATTTGAGTCCAAGCTTACAAATATATCAAGTGTACTCAAATAATGTTTTAGTGTTACCAAAATAATCTTGACCTATCAAAATCGGTACGGTAATGCTATAAGAAAATGCGAGAGATAATATGAGAATATAAATTTTATCTATTCAATATATTTCCCTCAAATTGTGATGAAATAAATAGTTGAGGAAAGTAGATTTTAAGGAATTAATAAGAAAAAACAAAAGTAGAGAAGATGACCACACAGGAGCTTTAATAAGTTTATAGACCAAAAAAATACTGCTGGCATAGACCATGTAACCATTGGCATGGACATTAAATAGCATAGTCATAGGATGGACCAGGGTAAAATAATAAATTATTCAAGGCACTAACCGGGTTTAAAACCAGGTCTCTCTCAATTGTTTAAGGAATACTTGACCAGTCAAATAGAAGAATATAGTTTAAAGTAGTAATAATATTGAGCGGCTGCGCTACATTAATCGTAACCTAGTTTGTGGAAACATCAGCCAATACTATTTACTGAATTACCACTACCCAGGGGACGCCCGAATGTAATAATCGTACACCTTTTCCGTGGAGGTTCTTTTCATGTTCTGATTAGTTGAGGTGACGATGATAGTGAGTATGAGGGTGTGGAAACACTTATAACCTGACTTAAGCCTAGTTATCCAAATCCTGGTGATCGTTGGGGGGGATTTCCCTTTCGGTAAAAAAAATTACCCAAGGTGCCAACTGGGAATCAAACCCGGGACCCCTAGGCTCGTAGCCAGCCAGATGCACTTACTTCTACACCATGGAGCCGGTTAGTTCCAAAAAATACTAGTGTACTTAAGGCTGTTACATGGGGAAGGCATTTTATGCGTTTGGAAATCCCGCATTTTTGAAGAAGTGGTTTTATATTTTTAAATATGGTTTTCACCAAACTGTAGGCGAAAGCTATCAACAGGTCTCCCTATCTAGTTATAAAGTTTAAATTTAAAAAAATTAAACTACGCTTTACGCCAATATTTGTACTTCTGATATTAAAGTAAAACGATAAATACCTAGAACTAGCCATTCTCTATCAAATAAAGTCATGTTTTGATAGGGTAACAACAGAAAATTTGAAGCAAATGTGGGATTTTTTTAAAGGTTTTATATATATTACCAAACTTTTTTTAACTTCATATTTAAAGTTCAAACTCATTAAATGGTCATAACTTAAACCTAAATTTTGTTGAAAACCATTTTAAGAAATATCAAACCACTTGTAAATAATACAGAATTTCGAAACAGCTGCAACGCTTTCAGTGCTCCCCATGTAACACTCTTAAAATAATCATTTATATTAGTTAAAAAATAGTTCCTAGACAGTGTGATGACCTATATACTGTACAAACATTACTACCAATAGTTTGTTCAAAATAATGTATCAACGGTAAAGTTTATTTATATGGATCTTCTAAATTCTATTGTTTTTTTTTAATTTAGGCCTATTTGTGGTATTTAACATGCACTTTCTGAACCTACTGATTATATCAACACAAGACTTATAAACTAATTTAAAACTATAACAGGCACAACACCCAGCCCCCTGGTCATTAATTCATCCCTCTGAAAGGGGAAACCCACATTTTACTAATGATACATTTTTCCACCATGCCAGGAATCGAACCCGGGACCCTTAACTCAGTATACAAACACGCCACTGACTGAGCTAAGGTGTCGGTCTGTAAATAAATAAATATATTACATGTATTTCGGCATTATTTTTAATGAAGTTTCCATCCAACCATTAACATTATGTGGGACATTAAACAATTCCAACCAAAATTTACATTACAGTGGACTGTATATATATATATATATATATATATATTTCAATGCTGCAAGTTCTAGATGCCCTAAGCAAAAAGCAATTCACCCATCACTCATAAAATTAATATCCTGATTTAAACACGCTTTCTTTATTAATGTGTACGTCTTCATAAAAATTAATTTATGACTTTAAAAGATTCCTGAACAAAAAATAAAACTGATTTAACCGAATACAAACCTATATTTATATCGGTATTTATCTCCATTGAAAATTACAATTAAGTTCACACCGATTAGTTGAAGTGATAAATATATAGTATATATATATTTTATTTTTCAAAAACTAGAATGTTCTAAGTTACTTTCCGTAAAATATTAACAATGATTAAAGAGTATTTTAAAGTTGATGCAAATAATTGTAGAGTCGAGGATAAGAAATAAAATCAAGTGGTTAAATTATATGCATGCATGGGAAAACGTGGACATAAAACTCTTTTGCACTGCGTGCCCGACCTCGGCGTATCTACAGCCGCGGTCCACGAAGCACGGACTGCAGACCGCGACTGACTCCCTTAGTGTCGGCTGGTGAGCTTAATTAAAGACTGCCGCATCCCTTAGTATGATGAATTAGTTTGTGGCCTCGTGGTCTCACTCACAAATTATTTCCGACCCCAAGTTAAAAAAAAAAAAAAAAGAAGCAAAATGCGAGGAGGAAATCTGTGGTTTCAAGAAAAGATTTTTTTTTGTTTTTATTTACACCGCGTGTCTTAGTAGAATAAGTTGTATAACACTAGGTAAGTTGAAACAAATATATAATTTGGATAAATTTTTTATAGTTAATTTACTACTAAGACTTAAATATTAAATTTTGGTAGGTATTGAGAAAGTCGTACTGGGAATGTAAAATTTAATATTTGCCTGAGAGATAATTATTGATGACAAAACGGAATACAAAATACTAGTCCAATATTCGTCCACAAACCTAGTCCGTTCTTGCACTAATCCTTCGTGGCAAAGAAGAGAGATGGAAAAGGTATCAAGAACCATAAGAGCAACAAAGTTAAAACACAAAAGTGGGAGGTACCAAAGAGAGATGAGGTGAAAACAAGAAAAACACAGTTGAGGTGAAAAAGATAGAGTCCATGTCCTTCATTAAAGGAATATGAGGGGAGGGGGGGGGGGTTACAGTATAGAGGGGTGAGAGAAGGTAGAGAGATAGATCTTTTGCCAAGCGAGAGCCGAACGAGTGAGAGCCGATGAGAGGAAAATACTCTTCGGCAACGTTCCTCTGAAGAGAAAACCACGGAGTAGATAGATAGCGCGCGGCGCTCTCTAATTTGAGTTATTTTCTTCAGGGGGATAATAGTAGTGTTTGTGGATTGCCCCAACCGCGCCTTCCTTTCACGCGCGGTATCTCTTGGACGGACTGCGCACCACCGCGAATCGACGTAACTTACTTCACTGACAGGAGAATCCCTTTAACTCCCCGAAACCCCCCCCCCCCCACCCATTTCCTTCTTCGTACAGGTTACACGTAGCTGGAGACTTGGACTCTTAGAGTGGAAATCGAGCCATACTCCCTCCTCCAGTCTTCCTCGATACATTGCTACAATCCCAATTTTAATAGGAAGGTCCTTATCTCACATCTATAAATGTTAATATATCTGCTTTCACAAATTCATTCATCAAGACATGTGATCTGCAGCTATCACCAATATCTATTTTTTTTAAAACAAAATAAAATCTAATTTTTGGGTTTTCTAGTAGTTTAGTGAACAGTACTTCTCACTCCTATTCAAAAGCAGTTTAAGGGGGTCGGGGAGGGGACGGAAGGGAACGTGAGAAAAGACCAGTGTTTTTTGCAGTTTTTATGGCAAAACTTTTTTTTTTGTCTAAAATAAATAAAATATTGTCCCGTACAAACATAGAGTTTAATTTACTTCAAGATTCATCTGATTGCCAAACCCTTCCTTCACCTCTGATAAGACGTGTATTAATCACAACTTGTGAATGTGAGGAATGCCAGGCCTCCACCGTGGTTCGGATTCCACGTTAAACTGTAGGTCCTCCATTTCATCTCACAATCACCCTACCATCACACATTAGCGTAAGTGCGTATAACCCGAACGGGTAGTAAGACGCGGTGCTAATAATAATAGTAATAATAATCATTTGCTTCATATGGCGATACCAACAGTCCCCGAATATCCATCATGAGCATACGGAATTAGATGAGAAAATTGTTTAAACGAATAGAAGAAGTTGTGATTAAATTCCAGAACACTTTTGTCAGATATTCAAGAACTGTTGAGGTCATCCATGTGAATAAAATTAAATTCTATGTTTGTACTGGAGCTAATATTTTATTTATTTTGACCAAAAAAGTGTGTTGCCATGAAAACTGCAAAAAACACTGGTTTGTCTCACATCTCTCCCATCCCACCTTAAGCACACCATTTTAAGAACTATATCATGTTATTATCGTTACTACAGTCTTAAGATCTACCTTTGGATTTCAAGTTGAAAAATTTCCTACGATAATTTTTCCTTGGATTTGAAGTTGATATTTTCTCCTTGGTGATTAAGTTAGACACAAAACAAATGAATACTCTATTCAATATAACATTATATTCATAAATAATAACCATTACTCACGTAGCTTAAGACATTTCAGCCTCATTCTCAAAATGTATACCAAAATTAAAAACAAAAAACCTTAAGTACCTAGCCTATCCGATCTAATACTGTACTTAGAATTTTAAATACAAATCACTTGAGACAAGCTATTAAACTAAAAAAATATATTTTGAGTGGTCATATTGAAATAAATGACCAGATTTAAAACCTATGGACATAATATATATTTCGGCCTAGGTTCAATGAATTTCCCTGACAAATTTCGCTAAAAATTGGTTCACGCATTTTACAGTTATCGAATAACAAATATCCATACATATGGACAGACAAATAAAAAGACAAATTGTCAAGTTAAAACAGAACCTCACGTCACTCGTTCAGTTGATTTTGGCTGCAAATAAAGTTTATATTCCAAAATGCCCTTTTTATTAAAGCTGGACTGTGTAGGTTACACGGAACTGGTGACTTCAGCGCTGGGCGAAAACACGAACCAAAGGTAAACGTGTACAGTATAGGTGCACGGTGCCTCACTACCGTGACCGATATCGGTGGACATTCCTCCTACATCCGTGGCGGGAATCATTTGCCGTACGAAATTGAGTAACTCCTGTGGAGTATTTCCATATCTTGAGGGATACTCAGATAAACGAAACGTTATAATGATGATGAAAAAAATAAATGGTTTGACTACTCTCTAAATGTAACATTAGCAATCTTAATATAGGCCTATATCAGAAGACCCACCTTGCTAGCCACGTGGTCTAACGCGCTACTCTCGCAGTGGACTAGACTGCCGATGATGGAGAGATCAAGGTTCAATTCACTGTCGGGTGTAGGCCCTACAAAGGATGTTTTTTTCCAAAATGGTTTTCCACTTTCCCACCACGCAAATGCGGTTATACTTCTCATAAATAAAACCTACCTAATCCCTAAAACCATTATCATAATTAGTACATAGGCGTATAACCCAAACGGGTAGTAAGGCATGGTGTTAATATATATATTAACACCATATATATTATATTATTGATGGTGTTTATATATATATATATATTATTGATGGTGTTTATATAAATATAATATATATATATAAACACCATCAATAAAATATATATATATATATATAAACCATCAATAATTATATATATATATAAACACCATCATTTATATATATATATATAAACACCATCAATAATATATATATATATATTATCACCATCAATTATTTTCTGATATATGGCCTATATCAGAAAATAATTGATATATGGCCTATATCAGAAAATAATTGATTTATTAATCTTATTCTATGAGGCATTGACTGATATTTGTGTAAGTGTAGGGTCGTGTAGTGTTTCCAGGGAAAGCAGAGATTGTTAAAACTGTAGGCCTAAATATTATATGTTTTCATCACTTCACTCTCTATTTGACAATCAACGCAAATGGGCTCTACTTTACACGCCTTACATGGGAAATGTAGTTTTAATGATACCGGAGTGATCTACTGAGTGATGAGAACAATTCACAGGCTAGGATGGAAAAAAACTCTGCTTACGCTGGCATCATTCCACGACACAGCACTGATTGTAGCACTAAATCTGGAGTAGAAAGGAGATAAGAGTGTATATAGGTGGGTAGGCCCTACTGGTAATTTTGGACATAAGTATATTTTAGAGTGTTGGTTGCTAGTAAGACTAATTGAGCTAAATGATTTTGTAATTACATTAAAACCCACTTTGGTGACCGCATGATCCAATGAGCTACTCTTGAAGTAGGCTAGACTGCCGATGACGGGGCGATCGAGGTTTGTATCTCTGTCGGGATTGATGGGGGTGGTTTTTGCTAAATGGTTTTCCACTCTCTCTTTACGTAAATACGGGTACACTTCCTCTGAATATAATCTTCCTAATCCCTAAAACCATTAGTGTAATTAGTACATTAGAGTATAACTCTAAGGGATAGTTAGACGCGGTACTTATGTATATATATATATAATATATATATTAGGCCTATAATAAAAATCAATTAAATCAATGTTAGAGCTAATGGGAAATCTTTGCTTAGCGACAACGTATTCAACTAACATGTTTAAATATGATCTGTAAAGTCAGAATTTGGTTTTAATTTGAGCCGAGTACATTGGAGGTGGTCTTCCAAATGGGACAATCATTATTGTTCCTCATATTTTTAAGCAAATTATGATGTTTTTTTCCTTTATATTCACCTTCATGAACTTGTGCCCTTAAATAAGTGTACGTTGTGGGTATACAATAGGCCGGTATAACACTTATCACTAAAGAAACCTTTGGCTAACGCGTAGTCGTGTTGAGCTCGACTGCCGAGGACGGGGAGATCGAGGTTCGAATCTCGGTCGGGTGAACTGGGGGTGGTTTTTCCTAAATGGTTTTACACTCCCCCTCCACGCAAATGCGGGTTCACTTCCTATAAATTCAACCTTCCAATTCCTAAACCATTAGCGTAATTAGTACTTAAGCGTATAACCCGAACGGTAGAAGACGCGGTGCTAAATAATAATAATAATAATAAACTAAAGAAACCTCAAAGTTAAGCTAATATTCAGTGCTGTATGACAGTCATGAATATATTTTATAGGACTAAACCTTATATTAAAGCGTTTGCCAAATGAATTAAGAATCGCGTATTCTGTTTCACTTTCGCTATGATAAATTAACGGCTGAAAGACTGGATGTTGTGTTTGCTCTAGTGGAAAGTTTGTCTTAAAACCATGTACTGCTATAATCAAGAAGACAAAACCATGCCTGTTAAATACGGCGAATATATCTAAATTAAAAAGTAATATTAAGAGATAGTAAATATGTGTTCTAGGTTTAATTAACTAATATATAACACTAGTATTTTTTATGATTTCAAAATTTGATCTATAAAGTTAAGCTGATATTTAAATATAAACATTTAAACAAATATATTAAGAAGTAACTTAACAATCATCGATCATTATTATAAATGCATCAGCAGTAAGCTCAGGTAGTTTGAATGGACTCATTTTCACGCTGAAATTGTTCGGAAATATAAACAATTTAAAAAAGAAGGCAAAAAAAAAAAACTGTAATCTTTGTTAAGAATTCCAAGCATCAAAGGCAGCAGTTTGAGAACATTTTTCAATTTAATACACCAGAGATTTACGCGGTACTTAAATTAATAGTGTAAAACGTTTACTACATAATAACACTGATTTTACCGCAATTTTACTTTACAATTCTCGTTTTATGCTTATAACACGCGCACCGGAATCATTTACATAAGTAAATGCACGGTGGATTGAAAGGCGTTCTCCCATGTAGGAGATACCTCTGACCTCACGTCTGTTGTTACAAACATATCATCTGCGTTTACAGTAAAACTGGAACCGAGGTCGAAGTAGGATTACCCGCTTCGGTGGTTTCAATGGTCTAAGGCGTCACTCTCGCAATAATAACAATAATAATAATAATTAGCACCGCGTCTTACTACCCGTTCGGGTTATACGCTTAAGTACTAATTACGCTAATGGATTAGGAATTGGGAGGGTTGAATTTAGAGGAAGTGAACCCGCATTTGCGTGGAGGGAGAGTGGAAAAACATTTAGGAAAAACCTCCCCCAGTTCACCCGACCGAGATTCGAACCTCGATCTCCCCGTCCTCGGCGGTCGGGCTCAACACGACTAGCGCGTTAGCCAACTACGCCACCGAGGCGGGTCTCTCGCAATAGACTGGAGTGCCGGTGACTGGGAGATAGGTCTTCGAATACCGGTCAGATATACTGAGGATGGTCTTTCATTAAATGGCTTTCCACACTCTTTTTTAAAAAAAATGCTGGTTCACTTACTCTAAATTCAGCCTTACTCATATATATTTTTAGAACCACGTATTACCTACCATCCGTGTGGGCTATAAGCTTATGTATTATTATTATTCTGATGGTTTTAGGGATTAGGAAGGTTATAGCTCAGAGGAAGTGTACCCGTATTTGCATGAAGGTAGAGTGTAAAACCGTAAAAAAAAAACTGGGTACACCCGACCGAGACTCGAACCTCGATCTCCCCATCATCGGCAGTCTAGTCTATTGTGAGATTAGCACGTTAGACCATGCGGCAACCGAAGCGGGTTTCCTTATCATTACCATTTCAATGGTTGAATGGTTTAAGGCGTCACTCTCGAGTTAGATTTACCTGCAGATGACGTGTATATCGGGGTTTTAATCCGGGTCGGGTATACTGAGGGTGATTTTTCTTAAAACGGTGCCTCATTCTTCCTCCACGCACATACAGGTGATTTACCTCTAAAATGCTTCCTTCTTCATCCCTTCCCCCTTAAAAAAAATAATCATATATGCATATAACCTGAACAGGTAGTAAGACGTGGTGATAAAAAAAAACTTTATCATCCCTAACTCATTAGTGTGATTTGTTCAAATACGTGTTGAGAACCTAAATGTGACAATCGTGCAGAACAGAGTGTACATCGAATGTATAAACGCATAGTTACAACTAGGAACTATCTGAGGTGCTAGGAAAACTAACTAGCTTATACGATTACGTTTCTAACTTGAACAATAAGAGCGGTATGCAAGAACTTATAGGAATGCTTAGTGGACCAATAGTGTTGTCCCAAGCACACTATCTTTTAACCTATGATGAAGCAAACAAACCCACGCTAGTGTCCACAAAGCATTCACTTAGTCAAGTTCTTGCATACGACCCCGATTGATTTTGAGATGGGAACATGCAAATAGCAGGTAAAGACGAACGGCCGGTTCATGACCCATGGTTTATCCAGGGACAAACTTACTGAGTAGCAGTTCAGTTAGGTCTGGTACTTCAACAGAAGATGTAGTTCAACACATACCTTCTGTACTGTTTAGTAATATTTTGTAGATAATACATTTTACCCTTAGATATATTTCTTATATCCAACGTTTAGTTTGTGTAATTAATTGTATAGTCTATACTATCTCATATTACTTTTAGAATAGTACATCTCTCGTGTATTTATTTAAATTCGTGCGTGCTTCCATCTTTTTTTTTTTTTTAGCACCCCATCATACTACCCGTTTAGGCTATACAGTATAGTATTAATTAAGATAATGTGGTAAAGAAGATGAGTATAGAACTTAGAACAGTGGTTTCCAACCTTTTGCAGGGTTTGAACCCTATTTTTTTTTAATCTTTGAGAGCATCGCGACCCCTTGATAACTTACAAGCATTTATAATTGAGGTTTTTTTATTACTGCGTCCTACTACCTGTTCGGTCTATCGGCATGTAGTTACACTAGTGGGGTAGGTAGAATTTATTAGCTTGAAGGTAGACCGTAACCGACAAACCAGACCAAACGAGAGTGATTTAGGAACACTGACAGAGACACTAGATTGTTCCAGTAATAATATTAATATTTAGCACCAAGGGCCAGTTTCATAGTCATATTTAGTACGCCTAAAGTGCGAGTCGATACTAAATACAGGACGACACCTACCTAGACCAAAATGGAATGGGCCAGTTTCGCATATGAAACTGGCCCATTCCATTCAATTTCAGGTAGGTGACGTCTTGTATTTAGTATAGCGCCACACTTGAGGCGTACTAAATCTGACTATGAAACTGGCCCCAAGTCTTACTACCAGTTCGGGTTATACGCTTAAGTGCTAATTACGCTAATGGATTAAGAATTGGGAGGGTTGAATTTAGATGAAGTGAGCCCGCATTTGCGTGGAGGGAGAGTGGAAAAACATTTAGGAAAAACCACCCCAGTTCACCCGACCGAGATTCGAACTTCGATCTCCCCGTCCTCGGCGGTCGAGCTCAACACAACTAGCGCGTTAGCCAATTACACCACCGAGGCGGGTTTGTTCCAATAAACTGACTCGGCGAGCATATTGACAGAGTTGGAAAAGGAATACACTAATTTTTTTTTTTTTTATCATTTTAACCGCTGTCTGTTTGAATTAAACACAGGCCTACAATTATTGTAATAACAAAAGTGAGAATATATCTATATCCTCAATAAAACTTTGCGACCCCAACTGAAACACGCCACGACCCCGAGGTTGAAAACCACTGACTTAGAGTAAGTGTACCCATATTTATTTGGAGGTAGAGTGTGAAACCATTTATGAATAAAACTATCCTCCGTATAAATAACAGGGATTCGAACCCCAATCTCCTAGATATCAGCAATTCAGTCTACCAATAAATTGACACCTTTTACGATGCGACCACAGAAGTGGGGTGGATTTATAATCGAAAACGGTATTGGTATCGTCGCTAAAGCTGACCACGCATCCTAACACCTCGCTCAGAAGCCAAAGAAGATCACATCCTCAACTTAACGATAGCGAAGAGAACGGAACATCATTTGTCTGGTTCGAACCGGAAGAGGTATCGGCGGGAGGTCCGGTAGGTCATCTAGCAGTCACTTCTAGAACAAGAAGAGCTTCCTGTGTTAAGTGGATCCTTGTCTTGTTTGTTTTTAAGGTTGAAGAGGGAGAAAGAGGGAGACGTAGAGAGAGAGAGAGAGAGAGAAACAATAAACACATACACTCACATAAAACACGGGAGCTAAATGAAGGAACAAGTTCGGACAAAAGGCTCCCTGTGGTGGGAGCTAAGATACATCCGACTAATGGAAAATGTCCGATACGCGCCAACAGTTACGAAGATGGATGGTTGACCGACGCACTGAGCTACCGAGTAAGTTAGCTTAATATATGTTCATTTAATCTCACTGCATCCTACTACCCGTTTGGGTAAGATGCATGTCCACACTTATAGTGTTTGGAATAAGAAGGATATAATTTAGAGAAAATGTATCCACGTTAGAACTAAGAGTTGAAGACAGTTTGAATCATAAATCTAGTCCAAAATTATCAACCAGCGGTACGCGTACCCCCGTTGGTATGTGAGTTGTTGTCCAGCGATATGCGTGATTGGAAGAAGATGAGTAGGGTAAGATCTTAAAATATACCATGAAACTCAATCTAATCTTCAGTCTGTGAATGGATAAACTGAAAAAAGGTAGCGGTTATTTAATTCTTTCCACTCTTTCAAGGTTTTGTTTAAGAAAATGAGCTCTTAATTTCATCCTGGTGTGCTGGGGGACATAAAAAAAAACACTGCCAAGACTTGTTTCAAGACATCACTGCTTACTTCTTGGAAAATATTGACTCTCACGACTGGATCAGGGATCAATTTTTCTCATATAGATGCTTTGACAGCAGTGTTTACAAATGGAGAAAAATAACAATTCAATGAACTCTCATGTGATACTGAACTGAAAAACATATTTTCGAAACTTACTATTTTTGTTTTTTTTATTACACCATGATGTGGCTATCTCGAGCTCGCTGATCAGGCCATCAAGTTATTGGTGCCTTTTTCAGCAACATATTTGTGTTATCAAGAATGTTCTGCTCTTGTTCACGTCAAAGACAAATAACAGAACAAAATGAATGTGAATGCTGACCTGAGGCTAAAACTAAGCAAAACTCGGCCTGATATCAAGAAACTGGTTTCGATGATGCAAGCTCAAATATCCCATTAGTAAATTTTTTGTCACTTTCATTCTATTCACATTATTAAAAGTACAATATGTATAATTTACTTAGTCAATAAGCATGAATACATTATTTTACACAATACAATTCAGTCCTTAAAAAACTATTTACTCCGGATAGCCTTTTAAATTTTAGGTATTGGTGGTAGGCCTCTTCAGATGATTACAAGCTGACCTTGGTGGTCTTAGGGTAAGGTGCTCACCACTCACCTCAGAACCAGATGTTTGTGGGTTCAAACCCAGCCGTGGTTGACGGATATTTTTTAAGCGATAAAAATTAGTAGCACAAAGTCCTTCGGAGGGGAAGTAAAGCCGTCGGTCCCATGTCGATTGTGGACATGTAAACGAACCCTGTGAGGCATGTGAAAATACCTCTCCCGGAAAAATTGGTAGGTCCTTTGGTTCAAAAAGTGTACGTTAAATACCTCCGATAAGTAAGGTAATAAATAAATAGATACTTGTAACCTTCCAATGATACATTAGGTGGAAAAAGTTGAAAAACATCGAGCTAGTCTATAGCGAGATTGATGCTTTTGACAGTATCGTTGATAAGCTAGGCAATTATAAGAAAAAACCCATGTGCTGTGTATATATTGAGACTTTTTTTTAGCGTATACCACAAGGATTTATCGACTAGACATTCCTGGTCTTCTACTGGCAGTGACGTAATGTAACTGTCTTCTGAGGTTGGGATATCATGTAGGCGCGGTTACTTCGTCCCAATAAGATGGTGTGATGATAATGATGATTATTATGTGGTGCCAGTAGAGGTCTGAAACCTAACTTAAACCTAATTAATCAGAACATGTTGATTATAGGAGCAATTTCTCTCAGGGAAAAAATGCTTAGATACCGACGGGAATCGAACTCTGGACCAAGAGACTGTCTATTGTGACTAACAACTTATGTCAAAAAAGTATTGCAGATTAAGGCGTTTTAGGTTTTTAAAATGATAAAAGAAAACTAATTGATATTTATTTGCATTTGCACCCTAGATTATTTAAAAAAAATCTCTTAAACACCTGAGGATTATTGTAAGGATATATACATATATATATATACATTTAAAACTTTAAGAGATTTCTATCAACAATAATTCCTTTGCTCTACAAACAAACTTACATAAGAATAATTACATGAATGCTTACACGTTAAAAATTTATATAAAAGTTTCAGATTTCAAAATATTCAAGGGGAATCTACTATTTCATCGAATATATTATTTAGACAGCAGTTTCTTGAGTTCTACCAAAATATTTTTTTAATTTTCTATTTTAAATAGAAGAATTTTCTTTAGGGACTTATAATATCAAAGTTTACAAATTTTCAATAGTGAATCAATAATCTATGTATAATTTATTTTAATCGGAGTGTGTATGAGGCTATTATGACAGGATTACCGATGTCATAAAAACAAGTTGTAGAGTTATCTAAAAAAATTGTATTTAAAGCGCCAGTGCATTCATCATTGACTAACGTAAATTATATATATATAGTTTGAAATGATAATCATCGAAGCAAATGCTTTAATTAAATAAAAATCTTTTTTGTTGAACTCAAAAGATTGTTGTTAAAAAAGAAATAGTTGTTTTATGAATTTGAAGCTTTTACTTTTAATATATCTAAAATTTGAAATTTTTGGAAACAATTTTTCTAAATAATTTTTTATATATATATAACTTGAAAAATCCGTTATGTAGAACTTCGGGAATCTTTGTCGAAACTCGAAAGAAATCGCTTACGTTTTACATTTTTCGATAGTTCTACTTCATCATACTGATCAAATTTGAAAATTAAAATAAAAATACTTTCATCACGAAGATTTGAAAGTAAGAGATCAGAAAATGAAATCTTTTGGTGAAAATAGAAATATGTTTCACTTTTCAGAGGAAGGGTCCTTTATAAACAACAAACATATTTTTTACGGCCAAAATTAATAATCTTATACTATATTGTTATTTGAATTTTATTGGTATTCATAATATATATCAAATATGACAGCTGTATATCACACGACATGACGTATGGATAGTTAAAAAATATCTAGGAAGTTTTCTAGCTGTCCTATGAAAATTGGCCTATACTAGCAGTTTTATGTACGGCCTTTAGTCTAACCGTGATTGAGTGTACGATTATTATTAAATAATCATATGAAATTTATGTTAATCCATAATCCATTAATGGATTTTTTACCTTTTTATGACAGTTGAAAAGCTATCATAAATTAGTTCCATAATCATCCACCAGGAAAATGTGCTAAGTCATTTAACTAGTGAAGTAAACACACTTTGAATGTCAACATGACAACAGATATCTGCGAAGTGAAAAAATACAAAACTGGTTGCAGTGGATATATCATTATCTGGCTTTTTATTTTTTATTACTACACTAAAAAAAAGACGGCTAATAATGGATTAGTCAGACTACTAATATGGATTAAATAACTAAGCTATTATATTTGTTAATTATGGTTTATAGCCACATCTAAATATCATATTCTTTAAATTGTAAAATGGCACCTAAACACGGGAATAGAACCCTGGACTTTTAGCGTACTTACTAAGCCAAAAGTCCAGGCTCAATTCCCGTGTTTATGTGCCATTTTTAGATGTAAAGAACAGACTAGTAAGGAAAGTAAGGATGGATGTAGAGAAAGTACACCCGTATTCTCGGAGAGGTAATAGAAAAGCCAGATTGATAAATCACATATTTAGAAGCACCCCCAATTCACCTTACAAGAGTGATGTAATCTGCCGTACTTCTCTCTCTCTACCCTTACAAGAGTGACGTTATCTGCTGTACTTCTCTCTCTACCCTTACAAGAGTGCGTTATCTGCCATACTTCTCTCTCTACCCTTACAAGAGTGACGTTATCTGCCATACTTCTCTCTCTACCCTTACAAGAGTGACGTTATCTGCCTACTTCCTCTCTACCCTTACAAGAGTGACGTTATCTGCCGTACTTCTCTCTCTACCTTACAAGAGTGACAGTATTGTCTCCTCCTGTAGTTCTACCTAACATGAGTATGTGAACTGCTATTCTCTATCTACCCTTACAAGAGTGAGTACGCTTCGTTCTATCATCGTATCTCTGCCCAGACTACTTACAATACGAAGGGTTGAACACGCAGTATCCGTCACATCACAAGGTCACGTCAATCTCTATCACCTTAATCTCCCAAAAACCGCCAACTAATTGACAACACAGCTCTGAAAGCCGAAGGTGTTTCCTGCTCTCTCAGCAAACCTTCCCCTCACCCCTCTAGGACCTGTTTGAGTCAATGAGCTCCACAATATTTATACACCGTTGCAGCGGTCTCATATTTCCGACGTTGTGTCACGGAAACTACGGCGGAAATGTCGGATTAGCGCTGAAGGAAGCTACCTATGTACATTTTATTTTTGTTTTGTACCCATTTTTTGTTTAATTGGATGACCCTTGTTGTCGCGACGACAAGCATATTATCTTTAGTAGTTCATTCTAGGTCCTCGTGAACAAGTGTTCATGAACGCCGACAGGAGGTCTAGGAGACGTAGTTCGCTCCCTGGCATTTTTCATTTTTCTTTCGATTTTTTTCACGTCTTATCACCCGTTCGGAATGACTACTTATCTACACTAATAAGGGTAAGGATGAGGATGGCAGAAATTTAAATTGTATTTACGCGAGGCTAGTTTCACACCAAAACAGTCCATTCCCGTCAAAATCTAGTCGCGTCAGACTCTCCTATTATTGGTCAATCATAACCTGAGATCTGAAGTAAACAAACATGTCCATATCACCACGCGAAGGAGCTACACGATTGGTGGAAAACCAGTGATATATTATTTTAAACAGGCACGACCATGTATAGTCAGTATCATATCAAAGTAAGTCACTACGAATTTTTGTATTTTTTAATGCCTTTAAATTTCCTGTCTTATGTTTAGCAAAACTCAGACCAGGCTCAGCAAACGCTATAAATAGACGGGAAGCACTCAACACTCACAGCTATCACTTAAGCCCGCCACACACGATGCAGGTTCGTTGCTAGATTGCTTGCTGCTCGTTGCTGTGCGTGCTTCCGCTGCTGAAACCTTTTAGCTGTTAAAAAACACCTTGGGACACCTGGTGAGGATTTGAACCTTTACCTCCACAACCCCGAAAAATCAGACGAAATTAGACTGATATCTCACACCCCGTACCCACCTCTGAGGGACAAACGCCATTTAGAATGTACGAGTATACTGTATATAGCTTGGCCTTAAATATATCAATATTACTATTATTATTAGTACAACGTCTTACTACCCATTCGGGTTATACGCACTTACTCTGATGTGTAATGGTAGGGTGATCGTGAGATGAAATGAAGGACCTACAGTTAAACGTGGGATCCGAACTACGGTGGAGGCCTGGCATTCCTCACATATTCACAAGTTGTAATTAATACACGTCTTGTCAGAGGTGAAAGAAGGGTTTGGCATTAATATAATAATAATAATAATAATATTTAGCACCGCGTCTTACTACCCGTTCGGGTTATACGCTTAAGTATTAATTACGCTAATGGATTAGGAATTGGGAAGGTTGAATTAAGAGGAAGTGAACTCGCACTTGCGTGGAGGGAGAGTGGAAAACCATTTAGGAAAAACCACTCCCAGTTCACCCGACCGAGATTCGAACCTCGATCTCCCCGTCCTCGGTGGTCGAGCTCAACACGACTAGCGCGTTAGCCAACTACGCCACCGAGGCGGGTGGCAATCAGATAAATCTGTGCCGGGACCGAGGATTGAACCCCGTACCCCCAGCACAGAAGCCTGACACCTTACCTCTAAATCACTAGGTCACCCCTTAAATATATCAATATTTCAGGTTCGTTTTACTGTAGAAACCCATCATGTTCATAAAAATGTCCCTACACGCACAAACATATCGTTTTAAGATAAAAATTAAAGTGTAAACGATCCAAACTATACACAAATTTTAAATACACAATTTCTCAAGAGCTGATCTCACTCCCGATTAATTTAAGATAATACTCAGAAAACATATCAAAGTACAGTATTCTGCATTTTTAAACTGACAACAGTGAAATTGATATCAGGTTAGTAGTTTTTTATTTAAAAATGATTATTTGTTAAATTTTTATTTAAATATAGACTTTTTTTCTTCAATTTATACGTTTTTCTAGAGTAGAATGCTGAGAACCGCACCACGGTGATGTCTGGTTCGAGATTTATTACGTGGCCTGAGCGCCGGTTTCAGAGTCGTTCTTAGTACGCCTCAAGTGCGGTACTATACTAAATACAGGGCACCTACAGTAGGTCCATGGCTTCTTTGGTGCTGACTGACAGTTCACAGCTGACTTTTGACATTCAACAGTTAGGTATTTACCTACATTTTTACCGTCAGAAGTGACAGCTGCTAAACGCATGTTTTTTGCAGATCATATGGTTCGGCTTGTATTAATATCAAGCCGCACTTGAGGCGTACTAAGTCCAACTACGAAATTGGCCCTAAGTCACCTGTTATTCGTGTAGTGGGATTAAGGTGGGAGTGTAGAATACGATAAAAAAATATGTTTTTGCAGATGATAAATCAAAACATTATTTTGCTGGAAATAAATCAAATGATTCACCAGTATATTATTATTATTATTATTATTAGCACCGCGTCTTACTACCCGTTCGGTTATACGCACTTACGCTAATGTGTAATGGTAGGGTGATTGTGAGATGAAATGGAGGACCTACAGTTTAACGTGGAATCCGAACCACGGTAGAGACCTGGCATTCCTCACATTCACAAGTTGTGATTAATACACATCTTGTCAGAGGTGAAGGAAGGGTTTGGTAATCATATAAATCTGTGCCGGGACCGAGGATTGAACCCCGGACGCCAGCTCAGAAGTCCGACACCTTACCACTAGACCACCAGGTCACCTTCACCAGTATAAACATAGTTTAATTTTCCTCACAGTGTTTTATTAACAATTGTTGAATATCTGTCAGGTGTGTCCTGGAATTTAATGAGAACTTTTTTCTATTCATTTAAAAGGTTTATCATTTAATGCTCCTATTCTCATAACAGATATAATCAACTTTTGAAGTCACCACGTGAAGAAAATTAATTGTCTAAAAAAATTTTGATATAAAAACTGAAAATACACTAATCTTTTTTCGCGTCTCCTATGCTTCCACCTTAAGATTATTTATTAATTTAATTGATTAAACATTTTTGTATTTATGGTTAAGACTTAGATAAAACTTCACATGTTTTATCTTTTAATTCTGTTGATGATGTTATGGCAATGTATGTGAATAACTTTATATATGACACTTTGTTGTGCGTTCTAAGCAAAATTTAACCAGATGTTTGAACATTAAAACCATTCAATTTCAACCACAATTTTTTATAATATATTTGATTCATTATATTTTAAATTTATATACTGGGTATAGCAATCTTGAGGTTTTATCTAAGTCTTAACCATAATTAATATCACTCCTTATTTTAATCTATTTAAAATGTTTTCTAAAATGTTATTTTTGTATTTGTTTTTAACCACTTAATTATTCAATTACTTGATGATATTAGTCTGGTTCATCTGTTCTAGAGTTGCGCACCTTAGCTCAGTTAGTAGCGTGTCTGCCTTCTGAAACAAGGTCTCCTGATTCGATTCCCAGAAAAGTCGAAAAAAAAAAACAGTTTCATTGATGAAATTGGGGTTTCCCCTTTCAATGACGAAATAATGGCAGGTAAACAAGCTGTGTCTGTTTTAGATTCAAGTTAGTTTATAGTAAACATGCTGATATGATCAATCGGATTAGAAAGTGCACGTTAACTACCACAAATAAATCTTGTCTAGTTTTTACTCTCATTACAAAATCTGGGTTTGAATTTCAGCCATATGTAGTGAGGGTGGTTTTTTCCTAAAGGCAAATGGGGGTACACTTCCTATAAATTATACCTTCATCTCTATCACATTAGTGTAAATATATGGTGGCTACCCCGGAAAAGTATTAAGACGGGGAACGCAAAAATTAAAAGTTGATTGCATCACGAATTGATGGCGTGCTTGACATTTTGGATTGTACTATAAAACCAGTATCGTACAAATGCCTCTTACAGGGTGCTTTAAATGGGTATTAATGCAATATCTCGACAGCTATTCATCATTGATATAACGCCAAACATGGCTGCCTGCACACGACCAAATAAAAAATTGTTTTCATTAATTAATTATGCTAGGATAATATTTATTAAAAAACGGAAAACATATATCATATGATTTGACTGTAATTATATATAATGTTGTATCCGGCTTAAAATGAAAATCGGGTTTTTCTCCAAACTCTTACCATATGCACGAAATAGATTTAAAAAGAAAGATACGTTTAAAAACGTTAGGAAGCCTTAATATCAATTAAACAAGCTAGTAGCTGTATATATTTATATGTTTAAAAATGCGTTTGTTTTACTGGATATGTTTATAATTATATCACTAAGAAATTCAGATGGATCAACTTTTGTATTATTTGTTTTAAAGTAATTACTTTGTTCAATTAATAAATAGCAATTGAAGGTTAATCTAATAAATAATTGTACAGTTATAGTACTATTATAGATACAACTCTTTTATTTGAAATGTATATTTTTATAAAACCAATAGTTTCTTAGCTATAAGTAAATATAACTTATATACTTTTAAATTAAGTTCTTTGAAAATGAATTTGTTTCTTATGCGGACAAAGATATTTCTCTGTTCTTAATTTTTATGTAACAGTGTTCTTAGTTCCTAATACCATAGAGTAAGTAAATAACAGTATATATTATTTCATTCATAGCCTTTGGTGTAGTTTTCTACAAAAAATATATTATATATTATTTCGCTTCACAAATCTTACGAGTTTTTAGTAAATGTATATTTTAAGAGAAAAGCGGGAGAAATTTTGTGTAGTGCACCGTACCATTTATTTATTTACTTCTAAAAAAATATCAAGATTCTTAATGTCACATGTTAAATTTCAAATCATTTTCAAACTATAAAACGAGTAATTAAAAACATGATATTAATAATAATTGATAGAACTATTATTCGTTTATTAACCACGTGACATATAAAATACTGGTTAAATTAACGCATGTTTTATAGAATCCTGTAATATTTTCCCACGAACACAGAAGCCAATTTCTCTGGTATTAATTACTTGTAAACGGTTTGGATAGTCAACATATAGCCCGGCTATTTTTCTCAGTCGGTGTCTTTTAGGCGGTCCTTGTAATTAAAGGCTAGAAGACGACAATTATGTCCCGAGATTGTGTTTTAAGATGATGTGAAATTTAAAACGTTTTACAAACCATTTGTGTGGATGAGAACACATTTATTCTGATGAAATTGTTATAGTCAACATGTCCTCACTACACGATACATCATTAGCATATGCTTTCTAATTTGGCTTCTGTGTTACAAAATATTTCTTGATGTGGTCATTAATCAAGCAGTTACTATGAACAATAATAAATTATATTTTTAATGGACATAATTTTACATCATCTCGCATTAATCTCAGTAGTAGAATTCTGCGTTCACAATCGCTGTCAGAGGTTTGGCAAGATTCTTTTTTTACATGATACATTTCTTACTACCCATCCGGACTGACTGCATATCTACACTAATGGGGTAGGGATGAGGATGGTTGAATTTAGAAGAAGTGGACCCGCATCTGCGTGGAGGGAGAGTGGAAAACAATGTTGAATGAAACCTTTCAATACACTCGACCTGGATTTGAACCCCGATTTATCTGTCATCGGCACTATAAACTAACACTAGAGGGACGCCTTAGGCCATGTGGCCACCAAAGCATGTCGTGAATAGCTAAAAGAGATTTATGAATATTTTTAGAGGGCTGAATAAAGTGGATAAATTTGAGAGCTGAATATATAAATTATAAGTTAGTACTTGGTGAATAGTTTTGAGAGCTGAGTAGATAGTTTGTAGAACTGAGTGAATAGTTTATAGAGCTGAGTAGATAGTTTGTAGAACTGAGTGAATAGTTTTGAGGGCTGTGAAAACTGTAGCATTAAAGTGCTTAATACAATCTAGAGTACCGATAAAAACCGGAAGTGAGTGCGCACATTTTGTCCATATGATTCGCAGAATTGAAAACGGTCCGAAGAAAAAGTTTAAAGTGAGTGCCTTCGTTACCTCAGTAATTATATTCTTTCTAGGAATGTTTTTTCATGTATGTTGCCGGAAATGGTTTTTTAAGAAGATGTTATGACCTTAATAACGTTGAACTATGGGACGAGTTAAAAGTCTAAGTGTGAGAAAAATTCCGTTTGTTTTGAAATGTAGCTCTACGTGAAATTAAATAGAAGAGCAAATCTTTTTTAGCATTAGGGGCAAATGAAGAGGGAGTTTAAGGGGGGAATAGTGAGAGGGAGAGAGAGAGAGTGGAAGAAAGTATTTACATTGTCTTGAAATCAGAATAAAGTTAAAGGAAATTAAATTCATACAAATTCGCCAATTTAAGCTATTTCAATTATATTTTGCTGTTTTTTTATTAATTACGTTTTCGCTATATATTAATTCATTTAAATACAAAGAACAAAGTAAAAAATAAGCATTGCCCAGTAAATTTAATTCTTTTAGAAAAAAGTACCTTATGGGATATATTTGAAAAAGTGCATTTAAAATGCACTAAAACAGGCAAATGTTGAAGATGAATTTGTACAGGAGAGAACCTTATCTTACAGTTAGAAATGCTACTTGATTTACTTTCGAGAATTCATACGTCAGGTCATATGATCCGAAGCTGTTATATTTAGTGTGGGAGTGTAGAAAGCACGAGTTAAGGAGAGCGTTTTTGCAATTTTTACAGCAAAACCTTTTTTTGGGTCAAAATAAATCAAATATGTATCCAGTAGGAACAAAAAGAGTTCGATTAATTCTTTTACATGTTAATATCAACAGTTCCTGAATATCTGTCACGAGCAAAGTAGCATTAGATGAGAAACATTTTAAATAAAAATTAAAAAAGTTTTCATTAAATTCCAGGACACCCTCGACAGAGATAATTCCAGAACATCCTCGACAGAACTATGTCTTACTACCCGTCCGGGCTATCCACTCATTGGTATTGAATTAGAAAGGTAGAAAGAAATTAGAAGTTTTGTGGAGAGAAAGTAGGAAATTATTTAAGAAAAAAAAACCTCAGTCCACCCCACCCGACTTCTTGACCTCGTCATAGCAAATCTGACCCCACGGGCTTTCTGTTATGTCCACGTGACCACAAATACGGGTTCAACGAAAATTATCTGAATACTATTATTAATTTGCGTGTGGGTTCATATTAATTTGTGTTTAATATAACTTATAGACACATTAAATATCACTTTATATTTTCCCATAATTCAATCATAGGCCAACATGAAAAAAAAAAATAGAGAGAAAAATATACTCTCAAAATAAGTCATGATCACGCAACCTCAAAATAATATTTAAAAAAAACTTTAAGGAAATTACACGCCTCCTTCTTTAATAACGTAAGAATCGTAGATAATATCTAGAACGTACTCGGTAATTGCTCAAAACCTCTTTGAAAAAAAAAAAACACGCGCGGCGACACTCATCGTGCTAAAGATAGGCCAATAATGTTAGGGTTTTTTTTACACTAAACTTGTTTTTATTTTCTAATATAACGCGATCACTATTTCTTTGCTATTTATTACAAAGTTTTTTTTATTATTTCTCGCTTTTGTCTTTAGTGTTTTGATGATTTATCTGAACATTAATCTCGAGTACATGCTCCTCGCTGACCTCACCAACGTCATCATGACCTTCCCTCAAAATGGCCGTCCGTCGATATCTCGCGAGCGTCTATCTCTGGATATATCTCGGTCATTACAAAGGGGTTCCAGGGAGGGGGGAAAAAAAATCAAGATATATCTACAAATATCAGATGGGATATCTCTGTAAAGACTTGTAGATATCTAATAATCATGTTCACGATGGCTCATTCATTCATAATAACGGTAATAGATTAACCGCATCGGTGAGAACGCGCGGACTAAACGTCAAGCTTTACTAGATCTGGTCGGAAACGGTGCCGACCATGTCAAAGTGTTGTAATATCGGCGTGGTCGTATCGAGAATGGTTTCTCCACTCTCCTTCCACGCAAATGCGTTTCGTGTAATTTTTTTTTAAAAAGCTTTCTACGTGCACTTAACAGAACTGATTGATTATATGAGCACACAACTTATAGTCCTTGTGTCAGCTACTTTTGTATATAAAAATAAGGGGAGGGGGAAGGGGGCTGAGAGGGGGAATTGATGAAACTTCTAGGATAAGATCTTTGGTTTCCGTGGAAAGCCAAAATAGGTGATAGCCATCCAATGTGGCAACCAGAGTGCCATTTTCAAAGCTTAGTATAACATGAACGGCTTGTTCGATTTTTTTAAAGGATAAATATTATGTTCTATAATATAACTATAATTTTTCCTATATCCATTTTTGTTATCTTAAAAAGTTAGGAAAACTTTTTTTTTTCAATTTTCTCTTCTATATTTTGGCCTGTATCTCGAAAACTGCTCAAAATTCGAAATGGTTTGTCATATAATGAAATATTCCTTGCTTTATTAGCTTTCCAACGGTACCATATGAAGCCCACATATAATAAGATTAAGCATAATTGGATAGCCTTCCTAAAACCTCCGAGATTGCGGGCAGCCCAGTACTATAATAGTCTAGTCTTACCTAACTTCCAGTAGCTTTTTGTGGACATGATTTTGAAGAACTAGATGAAATTTATATGATATAAGGTATGTGTCATAAATGTTAGGAAAGACTGTGATAGCCATCTATAAGTATCAGCTATCTAATCTTAATCAAGGCTTCCATAACTGATTCATGTAATCAATAGTTCTTATATTTTTTAACTTTAAAATGACATGGGAACACGTGAATCGAGCCCGGGATCTTTGGTTTAGTACGTCAATACTCTAATCGCCAAGCTATTCGGGAATCGTCCCATGACCATGGTTATTCTTCACTCGTATTTAAAGGCAGAATCTGTGATGGACGTGGGAAAATAGTCAGCTACAGAATTACGAGCGGTCAATTAAGATCGCGAGCTATCAGATAACTCAGCCGTCTTTGACTCGGGAGAGATTTATGCTAACAATGGTTATCATTATTAAGTATTCTGTCTTACGACAGTCAGTGAACTTAACCGCCAATAAACCGTGTCCTCTGCTTTCTTCTTCAGCTCATTTCCTACAAGTCGTCCAATATTATTTTGAATCCTCCTTTCTAAGCTCCTCTAGTACAATGACAATTATATTAATGTGCATATCATGATGGATTAAATAGCTAAGCTACTATAGGTGTTCGTTTAGCAATCATAGCTCTCCGAAAAAGGTTCGATTTTTTTTTTTAAAGTTTGCTCTAAGGTCCTCCAAAATGATGAAGACCATTTCTTTCGTGGTTATCTCCCCCAGATGGAAGTAAAAGTCCTCCCCCATGCATTGCGGTTTAATCAAAGTTTCGAGGCTTTTGGAATCATATTATCTTTCTTTTTTTTTTCCTGCTGACCTAAACAGTATGTGAAACCATCAAAACCAAACGAAGAGAAAAACAAAATATCCCGTACCAAATGAAGGAAATGATGGTCAAAAGTGTTTTTTTTTCTTCTAACCGGGGGAAATAGAAGTAGTGGAAAATAAGTTTGAATCACTACGTTATGAAGGGATCAAGTGGTTCATCCAACTAAGGGGTTTTCTTTTTATAAGACAAAAAAAAAAATAATAGAAAAGGTGAGTGGGGTGGAATTTTACGAGTACTACTTCTTGGAATTGTTCAAGAGAAAATAAAAACGTATGTAGCAGTAAACAAACTAACAAGGGACTGAGTTGAGCTGCGCGGATAAAAGAGTGTACTTAGGAATAAACTTGGTCTCATGGGAAAAGACAATCCAACATGACTTGGGTTTTTATTTTCAGAATATAAAGCTTACTAAAAAAAAAAAATTGCTATATCATGAGATTTGAGGAGAGCCATGTGACATATGAATGTATAGCTCACCATAGTTATTTATAAATATATATTGTACGAATACTTATTTATTTAAACCTTGTTTTTTTTAACAAATGGACATTAGGAGCCTTTTTTTAGAAATTATTAACATATTTTTTGCCGTCGGTATTGATAACATTTTAAGATATTGTTGGTTTTATTTTATAAATATTGATAATGTCTATCAAAAGTGACAGCTGTGACTCACATGACTTGGCGTATTAATAAGTGAAAGCTGTCCTATAAACTTTTTTTAATTGTCAGATACCTATGTCCATTCGTAAGAAAATTGGTATGTAGCCTTTATATTTTATTTGTTTATTTATACGCGTATATATATATATATATATATATATATATATATATATATATATATATATATATATATATAATATATATATATATATATATACGCGTATAAATAAACAACTGTATATATATATATATAAAACCACTGTATATATATATATATATATATATATATATATAGTGGTTGATGATTTTTTAAATTTTAGGTACCGGAACGCACTACCGGGGGATCTGGCCCCCTCCAAGATTTTTTTTTAATTCAAGCTTCAAAACACGTGTTTTTAAACATTATTTTCTTCTAAAAAAAAGAAAATATTTTAAATTTATCATAATGTGATTGTGTTTGAATGCTTTTCAATTAAATTTAATGCAAATGCATGAAAAGGGGATAGGTAAGATGAGTCATAGGAATTCGCTCCACTATACATCAGCTTTCAACTACCCTTATCCCCCACCAAAACTTTCTCAAGGTCACTTCTCTGCCACTTATACACCCTGTGGTGAAAAAAAAAAAACAAGACTGCGTGTAAGGGCTAGGGAACGTATCTGTCATTGACGGGCACATAAACTATTGTTCACCTAAGTAGCTAATTTTTTTATATTTTTATATATCATATAAATTGTTAAGCTTGTATATATATATATATATATATATATATATATAAGTAAAAGCTTAACAAATTCTCCAAATCTGCATCATTACTATCAAAAACAAATAACAAATCCAAGACCTCTATGGATAAAAAGATTAATATTATTACATTACATACTGCTTTTTAAATACTTATGCTTTAATACTCTTCAGTGATTTCTTATTCTAATCATTATTAATTTATATTTCTTCATAACTATTCATCAGCATAATCATATAATTATTTAACTGATTGTTTATCTTATTTTCTCATGTAATTATATTTATTTGTAAGGTACTTGTGTATTTTTCAGTGCTGACCAGCACTATAATAAAGGAAATTGAAATTATTAGGTGTTCTGTCTCGTGACAGGTACATTCCTTTTGTCAGCGAACTTATACCCCCAATGCACCCTGTCCTCTGCTTCCTCCTTCAGCTCCTTTTCTTCAAGTCATATAATATTTGAATCCTCCTTACTAAGCTCCTCTTTCCCTCAACCTTCACATCTATGACTTCGTGCACAAGATAGTTCTTAAAGATGAATACATGTAAAATATTGTTTCACAGCTTTTAAATAAATTATAAACGGTGACATTTTTATCAGGCCTACATATATTATTAGTTTTCCATTTATTTATGTTATAAGATCTTTGGTTTTTTAGGGCCATCTCTTTCTTGTATAATCATTTACTATGAATGACTTCTCCCCCTGATTAACGAGGATGTACTATATATATATATATATATTATATAAAGGGATGCATTTGAATTGCAGATTAGTATACCTGCTAGTAGCTATCTACGTAAGTAGCATCACTAATCTCTACCAAAGAAATTATTTTTAAAATTTATTTGAGGTATTTAACGTGCACTTTCTGAACTGACAGATTATATCAGTACACGACTTATAAACTAACTTAAATCTATAACAGCACATTATCCTGCCTCCGGCCGTTAGTTCATCATTTTGAAATGGGAAACCCACATTTCACCAATGGTAGATTTTCGGTTAGGCCAGGAATAGAACCAAGGACCCTTAACTCAGTAGACAATTAAGCTACTGAGATAAAGTGTCTGACAGCTGAATTGCAAAAAATCATCAAGCCTAACTTTCTTAGTTGGGAGGGGGGGGGGGTTTTAGGTGACTTGGCGGTCTAAGGGTAAGGTGTCGGACTTCTGTGCTGGGGGTACGGGGTTCAATCCTCGGTCCCGGCACAGATTTATCTGATCGTCAAACCCTTCCTTCAGCTCTGACAAGACGTGTATTAATCACAACTTGTGAATGTGTGGAATTCCAGGCCTCCACCGTGGTTCGGATTCCACGTTAAACTGTAGGTCCTTAATTTCATTTTACAATCACCCTACCATTAAACATTAGCGTGCGTACAACCCGAACGGTTAGTAAGACGCGGTGCTAATAATAACAATCTTAGTTGGGCCAAGGCCAGACTGGTGGCATTTAACTGTAACTTTACTTCAGCTATACGTTTAGTTTCGCTACGATAACATCTCTAATAAAGCAATCCTTCGGAGCTGTTCATGACGGTTTTTGAAGTGTTCAATCTTGTGTGGCGTTGCAGTTCAAATAGCTCGGTAAGTTTTTATTTGAACATCTAATTACCTTTTTTATAAATAAAATGAATAATCATTTCAAAAGAATTTAGCTAGCTTTGTAATTTTCTTAACCTAAGAAAATATTATGTTTTATAGAAACATTGAATACCAATAATAGTACAAATTTACAACTAACACAATTTATTAGAGTTTTTTCTATCTTTTTGCAGTTCAGTGTTAGATTTAGGACCCTAAACTCGACCTGGAATTTCAAGTAGGGAATTACAAAGCATAATTAGTTTGTTTTTAATTCGTTTGCATAAGACGTAGTGTAATCTATGTAAATGCATATATAATTGACCACGTCTTACTATCTGTCCGGGCTAGGTATACCTAGATATATATTTAGTTGCATCTATTTAAAACGTATTCGTCAAATAGGGGATGAAAAGAAACACAATTTAAGGCAAGTACTTCTTATAGTTTTTGTAACAAATACATTGCTTTAGTAGAAACGTTTAGTTTAATTTTATTCACCAAGTAATATCAAAAGTTCTTGAATATCTGTCATGGTTATAGTGACATTTGAAGAGACGATTCCTCCTCATTTAAATAGTCTTGGTTAGATGCCGCTTTGCTCATGTCAGATATCTAACAACTGTTGATATTACTATGAGTTTAAATTTTTTTTCAATATCTAGATTTATTTTGGTCAAAATAAGGTTTATTGATAAATAAGCTTCCAAAAGTTTGTTTTAAGTTGGGGACGCAAGAAAATCTCCATGTTTCTGCAATTCCTATTGCAAAATATTTTTTTTGTCACAATAAATAGAATATTGCTCCAGTATAAACATCGAGTTTAATTTTCTTCACATGGTAAAATCAATAGTTCTTGAATATAATGCAAAGGTGGTCCTAGAATTTAATAACAACTTATAATGTCCATTTTAAAAGTCTCTCGTCTAATGCCGCTATACTCATGACAAATATTTATCAACTGTTGATATCACCTTCTGAAGAAAATTAAATTTAAAATTTTTAATGAAAATATATTCAATTTTTTTTGCTTCAAAAACCACCAGGGATGGATTCGGGGGGGGGGGAGGAGATTATGGGGTCAAAGGGTCAGATGACCCCCACTGTAAAAGTCAGAAAATTAATACAAAAAACAAAAATAAAGTTCAAATTTTAGAAAGAAAATACAACACAGATAAATTTTATACAATTTTTAATCTTTTTACATGCAATTACCTTTTAAGCCGGGTCCATACGTGCATTATTCATCCACGTTTATTCAATGTTCGATATATCTCACGCAAGAGTGAAAAAATATTAGTTTTCATGTACGAATATTTGTCGTGCATAGCGAGTAACGAACATTGTTCCTTATAGAGACGGTAGACTACTACACATCAAAGAAGACTAATAATCGCCTGAAAGCATTTCATCCACGAATACCGAATATAGAGTATGTGTGGACAACAAGAGCAGTGGAACTGCGGGGGACTCTGCCCCCTGGAAAGAATTGGCCCCTCCCTGGAATAAATCCCCTCTTAGATATATTTCAAATCCTCCGATATTATCGAATATGAAGCTGAAAGATGTCCTTAAATCAAACTCCAAATAACTTCTAGATGCATTCTACTGTCAAAAATTCGAGGAGAAGACCGCTTCAATTAACTGATAGACTAGAGGCATCTAAATGTCAGAAAAAGTCGGGGGAGGAATGCTCTAAATAGCTTCCAAGGTCATCCAAATTTCACAAATGTATTGGGGAGTACAGTTCCAAATTCTGAAAGAATTAATTTTTTTTAGTAGAAGACCACTTAAAAGATTATCTTCTAGAGGTATTTAATTATCGTAAAAAATTAAAGGTGGCTTCAAGAGGCACCAAAATTTCTAGGTGAGGAACACTTTAAATGGCATATAAAAGAATATATTTTTTTTAAAAAAAAGCCTAAGACTACTCATAGCTTCTAGAGTGAGCCATTTGTCAAAAAATTGCTGAAGGAGGGCCACTTCAAATAGTTTATAAAAATTATCTGATTTTAAAAATTAGGAAAGGATGACCACGGTTTAAGACATACATAAGCTCAAATATGAATGAGAAACTCTTAAATGTATTTAAACAGAAATCTAAGATTGTAAGTAACTATGTTATTTATAAATAGGCACCCCCTATGATAATGATCTGGATCCGGCCCTGCACTCCACCCCACTTTAAGGATGTTGCCTTTTTGTAATGTAACGGTGAGTCGTGGTAGGATACATTTACATTTTGTTTTAATTATATAATATGGAAATAGAAACCATAAGTTCCAAATGTAATTTACTGTTGCAAACTTTTTTTTTTTTACTTTTTTGTAACCGTCTACGACTTAGGCTATTTGTTTGGTACGTTCATTAAAATGGACTGCAGAAATCTTCCTGTCAGGATGTAGATTAAACATGTAGGCCTATATATTAGTACGACGTCTTAGCTACTACCCGTTCGAGTTATACGATTATGTACTAATTACGCCAGTAGTAGCTTTAGGGATTATGTAGGCTATATTTATTGGAAGAGTACCCATATTTGCACGGAGGAAGATTGGAAACCCACTCTCAGTATATCTAACCGTGATTCGTACCTTTATCTCCCCGTCATCGGCAGTCTAGTTTATTGCGAGAGTAGTGCTTTAGACGACGCAGCCATCGAAGTGGGCTATTTTCTATTTCGCACAATGGCGTGTAATTGAGGAGGTTGGGGCAAAAACATGATAACCCTAATGGATTTAAATGAGATGTATTCATTATTTAGACTTCTATGAAATCTGTAAGTCTATCCATAAAATATTTGTTTACATTAGGTCAAGGTCTTGACTGACTATAAAAAAAGTGTACGTCATGAAGTAAACTATCCGATATCACTGCTAATTTAATTTAATTTAATTTTTAGCACCGCGTCTTACTACCCGTTTGGGTTATACGCTTAAGTACTAATTACACTAATGGATTAGGAAATGGGAAGGTTGAATTTAGAGGAAGTGAACCCGCATTTGCGTGGAGGGAGAGTGGAAAACCACCCCCAGTTCACCCAACCGAGATTCGAACCTCGATCTCCCCGTCCTCGGTGGTCTGACTCAACACGACTGGCGCGTTAGCCAAGATATCACTGCTGACACGTTTAAAAAAAAATCGTTATAATGTTTTTGCCTCTACCTCTTCAAGTGCTTATTTGCGTCAAGTTAAGATGCAACCCGCTTAGCAAAATAGCTTCGAATTTACCAAGCAGCCAACGTCGTCAGATAAAAAGGATTCCACTCTTTCCCTCACCCCCCCCCTACCCGTTCTTTAATCGCCAGTTCCTCCCCAAACGTAAGTAATCAAAAGCATTTTATAAGAAACGACAAAGCGACCGACTTTCAAACCAGACTAGCAGCGTCCAGCCGGGCAGACTCTACGCGGGGTGTACCAAGTAATTCGTTACACTCCCCACATTATCTGAAGATAGATGAGGGCGAGTATAGGATCAGTCAGATCTACCAGATCGGGATCACGTGCCACAATTAGTCCCGGGTTTGGGATTAGTCGGGGGCAGGGTAGGGAAGGGGGAGAGGTGGAGAGGGGGTCCTTCGGTTAGGCGTGGGATGGCCTGTTGTCGCCTGCGGGGAACAGTGGGTCAAGTCGCTATTAGACTTGGTTAGTTTTGTTTTATATACTTTGTGGAAGAGAGTTCAGAGGTTATCGAACTCAAAGCTATCAGGTCGCTGATAGAGAACATTATTTTAGCTCATATATATATTCGTTACGATACTTATCGTGCCTCTTAATTAATCATAAAAACCGTCCCCGTGGTACAGTGAACCTGGCTACCAGCCTAGGGTGTGCCGGATGGAACCTTGGGTATTTTTCACGAAAGGGGAACCAACCCATCGGTCACCAGGGTTTGGTTAGTTAGACCTAAGTTTTTCCACTGGTTTCACACCCTCATATTCACTATCACCATCACCTCATCGCATCGGGACATGGAAAGAGCCTCCACGGAAAGGATGTACCATTAGTACATTCGGGCGTCTCCTGGGCAACTGTAAATTAGTACTGACTAATATATCCACAAAGTGGACTACACTGTAACTCCAGACGCGTTATATTATATTATTATTTCTCATAAGTTTACACACAAGGCCTAACCTATAAGGTTAGTTGTGAGGAAATGCACTCGCGTTTGCATTTGAAAGAAGTTGAAGGTAGCCACAAAATAAAATAGACTTATAGAAACTACACCCACGTACCCAGCCAAGATTCGAAGAACTGTCTCACTGTTATTGTAGGCCTGGTTACTTGAACCATGTGACCACCAGTGGGTGTAAAACGTGAACTCTTCCTAAAAAAATTATTTTAGCACCACCTGTTCGGGTTATACGCCTATGCACTCTAGTTTTTTTGGGATGAGTAGGGTTTAGGAAGAGGAAGGGTAACATAATTTGCGTGGATGGTGAAGGGAGAGTGGAAAATCATTTAGTAAAAGCCACGTCCAGTACACACGATTGGGATTCGAACCCCAATTTACCTGTCATCGGTAGTCTAGTTTGTTGAGATGGTGAGAGTGACTCGTTAGTCCATTTGTTTACCAAAGTGGGTTTTAAATAATAATTACCTGCTTCAGTGGCCGCATGGTATAAGGCGTCGTTATTGCACTAAACAAGGCTGCCAATGTCGGGGAGATCGGGATAATAATCTCGTTTTTTTCCCAAATTGTTTTCCATTTTCTCTTATCACGCAAATGCCAGTACACCTCCTCTAAATTCAACCTTCCTCAGCCTTAGCTAATTAGCAGGCCTACACTTGCGTATAGCCTGAACAGGTAGTAAGACAAAGCGCTTTAATAAACTACGAGATTAATAAATTATATGGTTGAAAAACAAATAGTTTCGTATAAAAAAAAGAACAAGCAATTTTACTTGTGTGAACAATGGTTTGACTTCCTTTTACTAGGCCTACTATTTTTAAACCTCTCTTATATATGGTAGGCATTAATCAACTTCCTTCAATTTTATAAATCATTTACAATTAGATTGCTCTTACCAATAATGTAGTAGAATTGGTTCCGAACGTACAAGATTCCATCACATTCACTTTTTGTGCAACCAGCATCGGTGGGCACGCAGACAAAGCGTAAATCTCGTCTAGCCAGGGAGGTTGGGGTTTCAACTAACGCCCATTTAAACTGAAATAAATTTTTCCACGCAAAGGCAAGTACTTATTCTCTAAATTATTCATTCCTAATTACGACTCCATAAACCCAGTACGTATATCCCAGACGAGAGGCAAGACATGGTGGAAAAAAACTCTGTGCTATGCAATCCTCTCTGGCAGATGAATGTTGAAATACTCTCTTTTACTTCACACTCTTCTGTCAGTGCTATTAGGCCTGGTAAGTAGAGATAGGGTAAAATAGCGTTAATTTTCAGTTTTTTTTTAGTATTAATTATTGGAAATTTAGCTTTTTTGTAGCAAAATAGGTAAAAATGTCTTTCGTCAATGTTTTTAAGGCCTATACAAAGGATTTATGATAAAAGCGACGACTAACGGAATGTGGCGATTAGCCGGATAGGCTGTGGAAGGCACAGGATGCAAGTAAAACCCAAACTGAAGCACACAGACGAGTGAAACTCAATGATTTTTCAATCACTTATTTCCGCTGAAAAACATCGTTTTATAGAAATTCTCAGCATTTTCAGGGAACTCGCATCTATTTCGCTAAAATACTCTCAAAATCACGTTTTTCACGTTAATTCGCGAAATAAAAATCGATTTAAACACTTTCAAATGCCATGAAACGCAAAGAAAACTAATAAATACCCTATTTTCGACCCTTTTTTTTTCTTTTCACGTTTTTCGCAAAAGCGAATTTACCCTATTTCTAGTTATATAGATCATATTTACAACTTTTATTGTAACAGTTACAAATGTGTAATTTTAAAACAGAACGTAAGCCAAAATGGTGTGTTTTTTTTTCAAGTCCGAATTCCTCGACCTCCCAATTAATATGGGATGGTAGGGTTTGCGAGCTAAGGGCAGTATTTAAAGCAAAACATTATTCCTACAGTTTCAGTAGAAGTATAGATTAGTTGTCTACACAGTTCTCAAATATCTGTCTCATAGGTGTCTTAGAATGGGATGTAAACATTTTCTCTTCATTCACAAAGTTTCTTAGATAATGCCACCATGCTAATAAAAGATATTCAACAACTGTTGAGATTACTATGTAAAAAAAAAGAAACTATATTTTATTTGGCTAAAATAATTGTCTGCTATGAAAACTGCAAAAAACACTTATCTTTCTCGTATCTCCTCCTACCCCACCTTAAATGGGAATCCAGGGAATGCGAGAAAAGACCAGTGTTTTCACAGTAACACTTATTTTTTTGGTAAAATAAACCAAATTTTGCTTCTAAACATAGATGAAGTTTAATTTATTTTTTAGATGGTGATATCAACAGCAGAAGCGGATCTACACTATAGGCCCGCTAGGCACGGACCTAGGGGCGGCAGGTTTCGGATAATATTATTTTTAATAATTATTGACATTATCGGAATAGTTAAAGTTTAGGTCAGAACGACAATATTTATTTTTAAACAACTGTACTTTACAATCGAAGTCAGTCTACCCTTCTTCATAATGTTAACTCAAGCTACTGTAGATGCCTGATTACTTTTCGTTGAAATCTTTTCTTAAATACTAACTTCCGTCACCCCCCCCACACCCTCCCAACACCTATTTCCACCGAAACTTCCTAAAGCCCTTGACAAAAAAAAAAATGTGGGAGGGGGGGGGCGCATATTATAATTGTGCCTAGGGGTGCAAAAATTAAAAATCCACCACTGATCAACTTTTGTTGAATATTTGTCATGAAAATTTAGCGGCATTAGTTGACAAACTTTTTAAATGGAGAGAGAAAAAATTGTCATTAAATTCCCGGACATCCTTGGAAAGATATTCGATAACTGTTGATATCACCACGCGAAGAAAATTAAACTCTATGCATGTATATAAGCAACATTTGGTTTATTTTGGCTAAGAAATTTTTTGATATAAAAACAGCGGGCTTCCCTGAATCCCCATCTTGCTAGTCAAGGCTGAACATAGGGCCTACTGGTCGAAAAGGCTAACACCGAAATATCTCAACCAACCCCAATAAGTTTTGGGCACAGGGTCTTACTACCCCTGCAAGCACTTTAACAAACGTGTTAGTGATAAGAAAGGTTGAATAACTTCACCCACATCAGTAAACCTAATCGGGTTTTAAACCCCGATCTCCCCATCATCACCAGTCCAGTCCATCTTATAATTCAATCTCGATATTGAAAATTAAAATATATTTATTTGGGAAAAAGTTAAAAATCAAATCTTATTTACTGTGTTTTATCAAAAGAAATTAGAATCAAGTCACTAAATATTCTCAATTTAAGATAGTATTGTAAATTGTTTATTCCCTCATGCTCAATGAAAAAAACTAAATTGAAATAGTATTTATCCTGAAATTTTCTTTTTTTTTTGGTTGGGGGGGGTGCAAGAAATCTGGGTAATAGCCAGAATTAAATTTGGGAGGAGAGAGGTTGAAATTAGTCATAACCACCGGAAGCGAAGACCATTTATGACTATTAAATGCTATTTAAATTTTTTATTGTAGTCAAAGACAGCGATTTCAATACGATGTATCAAAGCTATTGTTTTGTTATATTTATCAATTGGAACACTTTCAATGTGTGTAATGGTAGGCTTACCACAGTATAATCCCCACAAACCGGGACACATTTATTATTTAACTCGAAGAGGAGGGAACATTCAGAAAAATAGAGGGTTTCGCCCTCCGACTCAAAGGGAAGTCTAACGACCCTTTCCAAAAAAAATTAATGAACCTAAAAACTATTTCCTTACAATTTTAAAAAAATAAAGATTATTATAGAAGCTTTTTGGAAAATTGGTTTCCTCTAGATCCTATTTAAAGATGTCTTCCTCCAGATTTTGTTTTTAAATTGGATACCTTATAAGCTATTTGGAATGGTCTTCCCCTGAAGATTTTTATATAATCACATGACCCTAGAATTCATTTGGTATGATACTAATCTGACCATTTTTTTAAAAATTGATTCCCCTAGAAGCTATTTGGAATGGTCCTCTAGTGGTCAATTTTTGAAAAATAACTTTAGGTTTTGGGAAGGTGCAACTCGATTATTTATTTTTACTTCTGAAAGTTTGCTTGTACATTTCGTCCTATTTCATCTCAGATCTACTACAGTAGTCTTCATTCCCAAATAACGAGAGGCTAGTGCGCTCTTTTGGCTACTTTAACAACTGTAAGCCAAGCTCGCAGCTTAGTACAATATTTACTCACTAGGCTGCTGATTAAGAAATTATATTATCCCAAGGATTGGTACACAATGTCATAACACTTATTTCTGTATACTGTAATCTCCATCTAAAATAACTAGTTTTAAATTAGAAATATATTGAGACGATATCGCTGACTCAACTCACTAATCACAGGATATTCCGAATCCCTGTACATAGGATCTTAAAATTTGGCAGGGAGGGTCTTTTCATATATTAGGTCATCCGATAAAAAAAGGGAATTGTGTAATTATGAATATGTAAGTATTCAACAATAAAGAAGCATCATACTATTACTGGTTTGTTTAGTATAGTATATAATGTTTATATTTGTTGCATTGTACAACTAAATGAGTTGTTATTTATAACCCTCGATACATATTTTATTTACAGGTATAAAATAATGCACAAATCAGGGTTTCCATGGTGATGTAAACCAAGAATGAAAAGCTTAAATTCAGATTAACCTTCAAAATGAGAGGCTGAATTTTTCCAAGCTATTTCTTTAACAGGAAAGGGGCTCGTCAAATTATGAAATAAAATAAAAACTTACAGAAGCAACCCTTATGAAACTAAACGAAGACTTATATTTTTTACTATCATTATTCTATATGGACATATAACATATCCTGACAGTCGATGTCGGATGATTCTGTAGATATCCGTCTTCCCTTTGGACCAAAAAAGATCCCCCACGTGCTTCCTTCTATCATTCGACAGGTGGACCGTGCATTATTTCTCTTCACAGTAAAAATCATAAAGCTGTGCCCAACTCTACCCCTTTTAGGCCCTAAAAAATCATATCACCACCCTTTTATACCTGCCCAGGCTATACGCATATATTATAATTATCCAAATGGGGTAGGGATGAGGAGGGAGCGCGGGAAACCATCTAGGATCTGAACCCCGATATCCCCGCCATCAGAAGGCCAGTCTAACAAGAGAGTGACGCACTAAAGCGGTTAGTATTTAAATAAAGTACAAATGATTGTACTAAATTTTAATGAAGCTAAACACAGCCCATAGATCACGTCAAACTGTTCATTTATCAGACTTACTACTATCGAAAAAGTTTTATGATAAAACTCAGTGGTACGTCGCGTAGTCCTCATAAATTCTTCGCGCACCCCGATTTAAAAAAACGTGGTTCTAAGGCATTAAATACACTAGAGTGTGCAGTACCAGCTAAGTTAGTTGTGTACTAATACAACCTATGTCTAATGTCTACATTAAAATAATATATACCAGAAGTAACCCATCCACCTCTCTTTCCCAAAACAAAATTATTTTATTTTGACATTCTGCCTTGAAATTTCAAATTTTTTATTTTTTGTAGCAATGCTTAAGAAAATTAGTCTCCTTTTTGAAGAAATGACGCCATTACAGGCCTTATTTGTTTATAATAAATTATATACTTTTGAACTTGATTTCATAATTCTGACCATAGATAGCCTTTCGAAGCAAAACATAAAACGAGATAAGATACCAATAATATTGCGCGTCTATACCACGTCAATCGTAGCCGACACTAATGTACCGTTGCCCCTATTAGATGGCATGGAACCACTTAAACCTAACCCTGGCGACCGTTGAGGTTGTTGTAGTTCCCCGGTGTGGGGAAGGGGCTTTACCTCCTAATTTTTCTTCCAGACGAATAGGTTTTTTGATAGCATAGACCAAAAATGCTTTTATTTTTAAATGGCAAAATAATTAACACAAGCGTATGCATTCCTAAATTGGTGCTGTGAGGAGGCAGTAATATGCCTTAGTTTCCTATCTACCCCCTTGGATGTGCCTCTGCTTATATCAGACACTGGCCAATAGCAAATTTTGCTAAAAACTCTTTTATAATCGATAATTTGTGTTCCTAACCCCAGCAAAGAGGAAAAATTAAAAAAAAAAAACTATAATGATTGGTGCTCATATTCCAGGCAGAACAAGTGATGCAGCTCCACCAAGAAGCGCTGGAGGCTGAAGATGCCTCAGGCCACCCAGCATCGTCAGAAGTCTGGCAAACCCGACCCGAACAACGCCCGGTCTTGACACATGCAAAACCGCCACCGATATTTGGTACAAGGTTGCCATCACGCGACTTTTATTTTTTAAGAAATACTTTTATAGTTACAGTAGGTTATTATTATTAGCACCGCGTCTTACTACCCGTTCGGGTTATACGCACTTACGCTAATGTGTAATGGTGGACCTACAGTTTAACGTGGAATCCTGGCATTCCTCACATTCACAAGTTGTGATTAATACACGTCTTGTCAGAGGTGAAGGAAAGGTTTGTTACAGTAGGGAATGGTAGTCCAATTAAATAGCATATTTTAATTTGGATGTATGAAAATAAATGGTACGGCGCACCGCACAGACTTTCTCTCTCTTTCTATAAACTTGTAAGATTTCTGAACTAAATAATGTACATTGTATCATCACCACTCCACATAAGAACATGCATAAAATAATATACAATGATATAGAATCAATGAGAAAAGAGGCGCATCTTTGTCCACCTTAGAACATTTCAAACAGTTTAATGTCTTCCATAAGGGTCAACACATCATATTAAAATTTCGATTCTGGTTAAAGTTTTAACATTTTATAAGGTGTTGCAGATCTTCAAGTCATCGGATTGATATTTAATTATTCATTTATACATTTTGACCAATAAAAAATGTAAATATTGACTATTGAGTCTAAAATGGATATAGATCATTGCTATGCAAACATTTCTCCTAAGAGATTTAAAGAAAAATAACATACTTTTTTAGATACTTATATTTAATTACTCTATGGCATTGGAGAATTATTGCGTTAAGACTTAAGTAGTATATGTTTACAACTAAAGTTCACAAAATTGTATTAATATATTTGCAAATATCTCAGAAACTGTTGCTTTTATAAAAATATATGTCAAATAAAAGTTTTTTATTTATAATAGTCCTACAATTTTGCAATGATAAGTTGTTTAGTTTCTCCAATAGTTGTGGAGATACGGAAATTAACGCTTCTGTAATGTACCCTAAAAATCATTTTCATACGAAAATGAAAATAGCCAGTTTATTTATAATCTTAATCAACGCCTAGATACGAATTTTAATCAAAATCGTTTGAGCAGATTTTGAGAAAACCAAATTTTTCTCTTTTCGCCCTTCAGTAAACTACCCTTAATTTTAAGTTTTTATAGACACACGGCATTGCAAAGACTATTTTTTAGGGTTCGGGGGGTCATGAGACGTCGACATCCATCAACATTTCAGGTTAGTTTTTTTTTACAGTCGCAATACTTAAACTTTAATGTCCAAAAAGTTAAAAAATTCATATAATTGCGTATAGATTGAAAGTTATTGATTTTATAAAAATATGTTTCTGATAAAATATCTGTATTATAAATATATATTTGTAATGCTAAGTAATTTCATATCTCAAATAGTTTCGGAGCTATTTAAAAAAATGTTAATTGACGCATCAGACCGGAGCCCTTAAAGCCATTTTGCCGAAATATTGAGGGTAGCCATTTTGTTTGGAATATTTATTAATGTTTAAAATGAAATTTAATCAAAATCGTTAGAGCCGATTTTGAGAAAATCGACTTTTTCTCTTTTTGCCCTTCAGTAAACTACCCTTAATTTTAAGTTTTAATAGACACACAGCATTGCAAAGACTATTTTTTAGGGTTCGGGGGGTCATGAGACGTCGAAATCCATCAACATTTCAGGTTAGTTTTTTTTACGATCGCAATACTTAAGCTTTAATGTCCAAAAAGCTAAAAATATATATATAATTGCGTATAGATTGAAAATTATTGATTTTATAAAAATATGTTTCGAATAAAATATTTGTATTATAAATATATATACATATTTGTAATGCTAAGTAATTTCATATCTCAAATAGTTTCGGAGCTATTATAAAAAATGTTAATTTACGCATCAGACCGGAGCCCTTAAAGCGATTTTGCCGAAATATTGAGAGTAGCCATTTTGTTTGGAATATTTATTAATGTTGATAAATGAAATTTAATCAAAATCGTTAGAGCCGATTTTGAGAAAATCGACTTTTTCTCTTTTTGCCCTTCAGTAAACTACCCTTAATTTTAGGGGTAGATATCCAATTCCAAAAACCCCTCGGGGCAACCCTATGAAAACCCTAGATATCAAGTTTCAGCTCAATCGGTAAAATAGTTTAGGCTCTAGTTGGAGGTACAGACAGACGGAAATTCAAAAACCACTTTTTCGGATTCAGGAAGTCATGAAACGTCAAAATTCATCAAAATCTCGAGTTCGATTTTTTTGACGATCACAATACTTTCTCTACCTGTAAGATAGAGAGAAAGTAAAAAGATTGAATTAAGTAATTAAAAATGTGCCATATTTAGTCTATAGTTGGGTTCCGAAACCAAATTTCGTTTAATTTTAATAATAAGCCCACCATCAAAAGTTCCAATCTAGCTTGTGTGCTTCTTAAAAAAAAACAATTCACATCTTTCTCTTCATCTCCGCTCAAAGAAACATTTGGTATGCGATTATTAATTCAAATTTGCCACCTCTAGTTTCTGATACAATTTTTTTTTCTTCCAGACTATGCCGATCTTCCCATTCTCACCTCAGGATACTATTAAAACAACATCGACCATCCTTCCTGACAGCGAGAGAAGGAATCAACGGATAAATCGAGTGAAAGTAAAAACAATGCCACTGATAACAGCGAGTCGAACTATACTAATTGCATCAAGCACACGTTTTAATGATCGCTGGAGAAACTTCTTGTAAATTCTCACATATAACAGGAGTGGAATGCCATACGGGGTAGTGACGTGAATAGCCGCAACACTGGACCAGCTTATAGTCTTTATACAAGTAACTATTATAGGACTAAGAATCAAACAGCCGAAGCTATTAATTAGGAATTCCCCAAGTTGAAATATTACACCTGGACACGGGCTCGATTCCTGTGTCATTTTTTCAACTTTAATATTTAAAGATTGAGGCGGCTTTCATAACGTTACCAACCAAACATAGCAATTATAACGCTCATATTATTGTAAAGTCTGTTTTTAGGGATGAATCCACCCCCAATCTCGGGGCCGAAAACTTTCTTCTTTATGAGAAATCTAAAAAAAAAAGATCCTATCAATACGTTAGTAACTGCACAAAATAGATATTTTACCCTAATTAAGATTAATGAACTGCACCGGCCCATAGCCTGCGAACAGAGCCCCCCCCCCCCCCCCCGTTATTCTATTGTTAAAAACAATTCTTGCGCGCACCAAAATAGCAAGGTCCCAAATCCCCGACAGTAAAATATAGAGAGGCGTTGGTAACGTCTCCCCTAAATTGAAAAATGTTAAATATTTATAGTGGAGCTTATCATCAAATAGGCTGCCAACAAAACAATAAATGAGAAGTATCTTACTAAAACACGTTTGTTCAAATATATTGTTAACTATGCTATTTCTTAAAAAAAAGATTCTATATATGTTTCATGCAAACAATCATTGTATAAATCGTCATTCAAGATAATACGTTTCAATGTACTCACAATTGTCTCAATAAAGTGTTTGAATAATTGTTTTCTCCTTCATTTTCCCTACAAATCCGAACTAAATATAACGACTAGCCCAAAAATAAGCAGTGTTTGAGCTCTAAAACTAACATTCATTTAGTTCAAAGGCAACAATGCTGAACATATCACTACTTCCAATATAGAAGACGTCACTCTTGTGCAATGGGTTCTTTCTTTGTAGATTAAGCTTCTACCAATTCCTTGCAATACAAAATTACGAAGCCACCACGTTTTAAATTATTAACTATCCCATCTGCAGCACTCACCTAATATGGTCAGAAAGTCAATAAGATATTACTTACATTCTAAAAGACTCCAACTTTCACTAGAGATATGTAATAGCCCTCTAGAAGAGCTGACTTATATCACATATAATATAATTTTCACATTATCTGAACTAGAATATTGTAACATTTGCCTTGAGTGCTTCTCCCAGTGTAACAAATGTATACTTGAGATAGGATGTAACTAGAAGGTTTTCTATCAGCAATTGTATTAAAAGATTGGCGTCTTAAGTAGTTTCAGTCGCAAAGACTCATTCATATTTTTAGCTCATCACTATATTATACTGTTGTATTTGCTTAGGTGTCTACTATTCTAAGAATATAGGATCAATTTCAAAGAAATGTGCCAAAATCTCAGGGCAGAGATCAACTAATAAGACATTAGCTGAATTCTCTTAGAAGTTCCTACATTTAATAATTATCAAACATATCAATGGACAGCCTTGTGTCATCTTTAAGTAGAATCTATTTATTCTACAAAATGCAAAATAAATTTCAATTAGGTAGGATGGTACAAGAATCAAGATTAAACTTTATGGCATAATTTATTAATAAGCAGACAATAAAATCAATTATATATAGTACATAATTATTTATGACACTGATGAAAGAAATATCCAAATTGAAATCTTATGTTTCCAATTAGTTATCAAATGCATTAATAATATCAATACGCTTATCCTCAAATATAGCCTTTAAAAATGTTCAACAATATTTTATTAACATTAAACACAATTTGTCATGATACAACATTATAAGTTTCTTCACATTCTTGTATTTTGGCATATAATAAAGGGGTTGTTTTAACAACTGTATACTAACGAGACTTAAAACTTTAATTCTGATCTAATTTGAGTCTAGAATTATTTATGCTATCCATAATGTCAAGCTTACATAGTGTTCCATATATATTATTGGTATATTCGCCCCTTTTTTTTCCCGATCCTTTAATCCAAATGTAAATCCTCAAAACTTTTAAAATGTGCAGTAAAAGTTAAAGTGGAATATTAGACAATTGCGTGGAATTGATATTGGAAGTCAATGTTTTTTAAAATTTTATTCGTGATGAAGATTTAAAAAAAACTTTCATAAATTTTCTATTAAACATTTTTCTTCTGTTTTGAGATAAATTAAAACATTGTTTCCGGATAAAATAGATTATGTTTTTATCATTCTTGGGTAGAGCTATCAAATATTTAGTGCCCAAGTCTTACTCACACGTTTAATATTATCTGAGTTTTGTTTTGAGCCCATCCATGAACCACATACCACTGTTGCTCCAAGTGTCAAGCAACACAGATTTACTTAAATTCTAATTTTGACAAAATAATATGGTTCTTTTTTTTATCCTTAGTAAAGATACTTAAACTATTTGATTCAGAGCTATATTAAATCAAGAGTTCCTGTAGAGTTACCAAGATTTTCTCACTACAAAAATCCCTGAGTTTTCCAAACTTTTCTTAGACACCATAGATTATTGGGGAATTAATTATTTTTAACTAAAATTATCAATAATGTTAGTAGAACAAAGCTCTAGTAAAAAAATAAAAGTATGGCTGTCTCAATTACACATCTTAAAGAAAAACATTGAAAAATGAACTTTAAATAATTATTCAATAAAAATATTTGTTCCAGTTTCTATATCCTTCATGGCTAAGAAAAATATCAATGGAAATACCAAGATTCAAAACATTTTCACACATCGTTTTTGTTTTACATGTACCAAGGAGTAACCTAAATTAAAAGAATAAAATATATTTTGTTGTTCATCCTAGACTAGCATAATTAAATAATTGCCCTGTATTTCTGCAACTTTATCCAATAACAATGCAACAGTAGCACTAATTTATTATAACATTGCTTGTAATATTCCAATTTTATCCATCCCTCAAGATAATGTGCAAAATCTAGAGATATTTAAATTAATTTAATAATAATAGGCTTCTGCTTCTTTTCTTCAGATTCCTTCTTGGACGTTCTATACAAATCTGGCTTTCATATTTAGGCAGTTGGGCGTTCTTTTTGACTTTCCAGATAAATCTATTTATCTTCATCAAAAGAAAAACAAATGCTTGAGAGAATATAGCTGAACTTAATCCATGTGTAAGATCTGTTTCTGAAACATACAAATCAAGAAATCTTTTAAACAGAATACAATCAATTAAACTTAATATCGGAACTTTTGAGGGCCTAAACTAATGCATAAATACTCTAAATATAATATAGCAAGTGGATAACAAAGGTTCAAACCTAACATTTTGTTATAAACTACAACAGCAATATATTATTTTTTAAACATATGACTTACTTTTAAAATCTCGTCTGAATGGTCCAGTGAGGAATAAATACACAATTTAAAATATGGTAATTATCTAATAGTGTAACTAATTAGGTATAAATTTTAATACAGGCTAAAAGTTTTAGTACCAATACAAGCTTACACTTAAATTATCAAGATAAAATGCATTTTTAAAGGAAATCAGGAACTAATAAATGAGGTGCAAAAAAAAAGTTCAAGGCATTTATTTAGTTAGTTTCAATTAATAATTGAATAGAGAAAAGAATTCAAATGCATGGACACCAAAAAATTGTATCTATTAGAACATTCATATTTAAAATAATTTACAATAATATTTAGAGTAAGTCAGTCTGTCTTCTAGAAATTACTGAAAAGTAGAAATTTACGCCTACAATTTCTGTGGTCGAAGCCTTTTCATTGTCTTTAATTTCAATGTTTACTAAATCCAGCTGTATAACATAATTTATCCTTGGATTTTTACTATAATTGCAAGAGATTGGTTTCAATTGTAAATTAGACTTGCCCTTGATAATAAATTAATGTATTGCTCAAAATCAAACATAATAAAAAAAACTTGTGCTTATATATAAACAATTTTAAACCCTTAAGTTGGACCAGGTGTAAATAAACATTCAAGAGTGAAAAAAGAATATGTCTACTAGTCAACATTTCTTTGAATATCCTTAGGAATGCTATGAGAGAGCTTTCACCTGAAAAACAACCCAGAAAATAGTTCAAAGTCCTCAATCATTTTTTATATAATGAGTGTATCAATTGTATTATTATTATTAGCACCGCGTCTTACTACCCGTTCGGGTTATACGCACTTACGCTAATGTGTAATGGTAGGGTGATTGTGAGATGAAATGGAGGACCTACAGTTTAACGTGGAATCCGAACCACGGTGGTGGCCTGGCATTCCTCACATTCACAAGTTGTGATTAATACACATCTTGTCAGAGGTGAAGGAAGGGTTTGGCAATCAGATAAATCTGTGCCGGGACCGAGGATTGAACCCCGGACCTTCAGCACAGAAGTCTGACACCTTACTCATAGACCACCAGGTCACCCTGTATCAATTGTAAATCATCAACAAATTGTAGCATTTCTACCTCAACGTAGAATTGTTTCACTTCGAGAAAGAATCTAATAATATGCATTTAAAATAGGCCTATTTTTTTGCAGTAATATTTGCGAAAGTATTGTATGCCAGTACCTTAAATGTATACTCATTAGGGAGATAAAGGTATAATGCTAATAATGGACAACAATAAATAGATTATATTTAAAGTTTTGTTGTGTTGCTTAGTAGAGTTTCATAGTAATAGTATGATTATTTACTTAGAGCTTAAAAGCAAACATAATATTAGCCATTTTATAGTTGTCCAACACTAGCATTTCATACATTTTAATGAAACAGTATTATAAATAAGTATCTGGTTCATCAATTACATTAATGTAATCACAAGGTATCTTTATATGTTAAACTACTGTAAAATGTTAACCCCAAATCATTTTATACATTTAATGAAACGAATTGTATGTATAAATGCTGAAAAGTGGTGTAAAGTACCTTATAAATACTATTATATAGGTACCTAAGTAGACTATGAATCTAATAATATAATGATTTATAAAGTTTGAGCGATTATTATACAATTGAAATAAAACTCACTAATATAATAAGAGAAACATAAATATTGACAAATTTTTGAGTTAACTTGTCTTATTAATTGATCCATAATCATTTTGCTTTGTATAAAACCATCCTATAAACATTAAATTGTTTATTTGATTAATAATATTAGAAATTTAAATTGATCCACCCATGAAAGGTTGGGTGAGAACCATATTTATATTACAGATATCTAGATTTATAAAGCTGAGTTTTGTCAGAATGGTAGAGGGGCTGTCCAATATAACCCGACAAATCTAAAGATGGTTAGATTT